>CM040480.1:16395905-16419722 GCA_022758105.1 Pangasianodon gigas
TAAATGTTAGGACATCCAGGATTTGAGGATTTTGTTAGCTCTTTCTTGTCTGGGCATCTGGACGTCTGCCTAGGGGTGTCTGGGTCTGGCTGTCTGCTTCTCTGTGTGTCTGTGTGTTGGTGAATGGGTGTGGCTTGGAGCCTGTGTATCTGGGCATCTGTGTGTCTGTCTGTGTGTCTATCTGTGTGTCTGGGTGTATATGTTTTGGTGTGTCTGTGTCTGTCTGTGTGTCTGCCTGTGCGTCTGTGCGTCTGCCTGTGCGTCTGTGTGTCCGCATCTGTGTGTGCACGCGCGTCTGTGTCTCAGTGTCTGGGTGTATAGGTGCTGGTGTGTCTGTGTGTCTGCGTGTGTCTGCATGCTCTCTTTATTTAGCTAGGTTGATTTTTCTCAGTGTGTGGGTGTGACGCACACAGGAAGAGAGTGAAATGTGTCGAAAATCACTCTTTTTCTCCTGCCTCTCTCTTTCTCACACACACACACACACACACCCTCAACATCTGGAGCTGTCAGGTACAGTGACTCTCGCAGGGATATATTTAGGAATCTAGACAGTTTCTGTTTGCAGCACAAACACACTTTAACCCTTTGTGTGTGTGTTTTTAACCTTTGCTCAATATTCCTGTCCTGAGGTACTTCCTGTTGCTGTGGTTTCCCTGCTAGTGCCTGGCAAAGTGACACACACATACACACTACAGTGCTACAAACACACGCTAACAGAAGTGTACACCATCACAGTCGAGTGTTATAACCCCAGAAAGAACAAGTGGACACTTTCTCTCTTTTCTTTCCTTGCCTTTCTTGCTTTCTTTCTTTCTTTTCTGAAGGCCTTTGCTAACCTGATGACAGTGGGTCATAAAGTAGCCTTTAACGATAAGATTCCTTTATAAACTTACACACACACGCCAATGTATTAATCCTCTCTAGGTATAACCATTGTCATCGCTTGTTCTATTTATTGGATTGCAACGTAAATCCTGTGTTATGCCCCAGAGGCCTTGTTTCTGCATCACACGCGCACACACACACACACACACACACAGAGATGGAAGGATGAAGGGAAAGGAAACAAGCCTGAAGGAGTGAGATGAGAACTGCTGAAGTGAGAGCGAACACTGTGTGGGAGTGTGATGGTGGCGATGTGCGCGAACACACACACACACACACACACACACACACCTGCATGCACACACTCGAGCATGTGATATCCTGTTAACGCAGCTCAATTTAGCATGAAGCCGCTTTGAGTGTGAGAGAACGTGAGTGCAGACAGGAAGTGCATCCAGAACCCAGAACTCAAATTAAAACACACACACACACACACACACACACACTCGACTGCTCCTTCATCTCTCTCTTTGATGCAGCCTGGAGCCTGATGCGATGCAAAGAAGGAAAAGTAGAAAGAGAGAAATAAGAACGATGAGACGGAGGGTGGGGAGGCGGGGCCGCTCGGCCAGCACCCAGATGCCTGATGGGAAAGTTCCGCACTTTATTTTCAGCCCTCCCTGCAGACATGTCCCGTTTTCCTTTTTTTTTTTTTCCTGTGCAAACTCTCTTCCTTTGTCTCAGTCAGTTTGCAGCTTCATCATGAGTGAAGGACGCACACAGAGGGGATTGTGGGATATTTCCGTGCATTATTTATTATTGCCTTTACACATCAGTGTGTGGTGAGAGGTGTGTATGGTCTAATAGCTGTTCAGTGCACATGGCCTATTAGCCTAATGTCTAGCTTAGAGTGTGTAATGTGCAAGCAGCAGACATCACCACATGCTGGGTTTCTTCCCTGGTGGTCACTTCCTGCTCGTTCTTGGGGTGTTTTGCCTTCAGTTTTGCCTTCAGCAAGTGAAACGCATGCTCAGTTGGTTTCAGGTAAGGTGATTGACTTGGCCGTTGCAGAACATTCCACTTCATTGCCTTAAAAAAGTCTTGGGTTGCTTTTGAAGTATGCTTCAGATCATCGTCTGTCTGCACTGTGAAGCGCCGTCCAATGGGTTTTGAAGCATTTGGAGGAATGTGAGCAGATACTAGCCCTATATACTTCAGAATTCATCCTGCTCCATTTGTCAGCAGTCACATCATCAATACATACAAGGAAACCATTTCCACTGGCACCCATACACGCCCACGCCGTAAGGTGGTATGCTCCCGGTCGTGAGCAGTTCCCTTCTTTCTCCGTACTCTTCTCTTGATCCTTGACTCTTCTGTAGGCTTTTTTTAATATGTTTTTTGGCGAACCCTAATCTGGCCATCCTGTTTTTGAGGCTTACCAGTGATTTGCATCTTGTGGTAAACCCTATGTATTTACTCTGGTGAAGTCTTATTTTGATTATTGACTTTGACACAGATACACCTACCTCCTGGAGAATGTTCTTGAGCTAGACAACTGTTGTGAAGGGGTATTTCTCCAGCAGGGAAAGAATTCTTGTCACCTACCACAGTTGTTTTCCATAGTCTTCCAGGCCTTTTGGTGTTCCTGAGCTCACCAGTGCGTTCCTTCTTTTTACGCATTAACCAAATAGTTGCCATATCTAATGTTTTTGCTATCTCTTTAATGGGTTTGTTCTGATTGTTCCACTTAATGATGGCTTGCTTCACTGGCCGTGACAGCTTTTTGGACAGCAACAGATTCCAAATGCGAATGCCACACTTGAAATCAACTCTAGACCTTTTATCTGCTTAGTTATAAATGGAATAATGAAATCAAACAGGCTTAATAACGTTGTTTTGTATTTTCTAACAGCTGAAAACTCGTCTTCAGATCTACTCACCATTTGCCCCAGTCATGGAAGTTGTGTAAAGTTATTTATGCCACAGTGCTATTAAATACGTGATTCTGTTTGGTCAGAATGCACTCGTTGTAATGTGTTATCATTTCTGTATTAACAACTTGCGCAGCGACTTGTTCAGCGCACGCGCCACATAAACGGATTAACACACGTGTGTAATCGATGACATGAAGTTTTCTGTGAGGAGACGTTTATTTATTTAGCATTTATGAAAGGAGAGAGAGCTAATAAGAGAGGCTGGTGAGGGAACAAATGTTTATAGCTGCTATAACGCAAGTGAGAACAGGAACTAACTTGATTTACATAATTATAAAAGGGTTAAAAAAAAAAGAAAAGTTTGTAATATTTTGTCATTTTTGCAGGCGGCATTACACACGACACCTTCCAGAAGGAGCTGATGTGCTTCGACCCGGAGGCGGACCGGTGGACGCAGAAGGCCCCCATGACGACGGTGCGCGGGCTGCACTGCATGTGCACAGTAGGCGACCGGCTCTACGTGATCGGCGGCAACCACTTCCGCGGCACCAGTGACTACGACGACGTCCTGAGCTGCGAGTACTACAGCCCGGCGCTGGACGTGTGGACAGGCATTGCGGCCATGCTGCGCGGCCAGAGCGATGTGGGCGTGGCCGTGTTCGACAACAAGATTTATGTGGTGGGTGGCTACTCGTGGAACAACCGCTGCATGGTGGAGATTGTGCAGAAGTACGATCCGGACAAGGATGAGTGGCATAAAGTGTTCGACCTGCCCGAGTCGCTGGGGGGAATCCGGGCATGCACGCTTACTGTGTACCCTCCAGATGAGCTGGCGCTGGCGGGGTCGCCCAGCCGAGAGTCACCCCTGTCCGCCCCTTGAAAACGGAGGGGGGGAGAGATGGAAAGAGAGGGAGAAAGACGCTGAAACACAGACACATGGACGGCTCGAGGGACGTGCAGTTTGCTCGGTTTGCATCTCTCCCTCCGTGGATTCTCTTTCTTTTTCTCTCCCTCTGTGTATCTCACTTTCTCTCTCTCCAGGAAAAAATAGACAATGTTTGCACTTCGTCCCCGCTCCCAATTTTTGTCTGAGAAGTGTCTGTGGTGAAGACCCGCCCCCTTCCCTGTCTTCCCCCCCGCCCCCCTTCTGCAATCTATGCTGAAGAACCCTCGTTCCTTTATCCCTTTATCCTTCACCTCCTCCCCTTCTTATTTTTGAGATGGGAAAGAAAAATTGGGACACCACCTCGGTTGGGCAACCTAATTATATCTTGATGTTATTTTTTTTTAATTGTTATTATTATTTGTTTTTACTCCTCACCTTATTTGGCAGGAATAATCTTGACTTGAAAAAAAAAACAAAAAAACAAGTGACTTTGCAATTCAACTTTTCTACCTGACGCCTCTGGAGTTTTCAGTATGCTGGTATCGTCGTCCTCTCCAAGGCCCCGGAGTCCTACACTACAGCACATAACACCCCCCTCACCCCTTTCCACTATCTCTCTTTTTCTTTTTCCCCCTCATTGTCCTCCTTTCTTACTGTTTATTTCTCTTTCTCATCACTCATTCCTCATCTTAAGACCATTCTCTCTCTTTCTCTCTCTGTGTCTCTCTGTCTTCCACTTTTCCACTGTGTGTTTTTTTTTGTTTTGTTTTGTTTTTTTGTTTTTTTTTGAGATCATGTGTAAGCTGTTGGGGGGGTTAGTTGACCTTTGACTTCAGGAAGAGGAAACGGATTTAAACTCAGGGGCTGGCCTGCCCCCCCTCCCCACACTCCCCCCAAAATCCCAAATTCCCCTAAAATGACATTTCATTACTTTGTTCCTGCTGTTGTTATGAACCGTTAAGGAAAATGGTGTTTTCTAAAATTTAATAAACCAGATTTTGAGCAAAGAACATCGACACGATAATGGGGTCTGTTGAGTATCCACCACACCTGTTTGCTCTTTGTCCCTCTCTCTCTCTCTCTCTCGGTTGAAGTGTGTGTGTATATATATATATATATATATATATATATATGTGTGTGTGTGTGTGTGTGTGTGTGTGTGTGTGTGTGTGTGTGTGTGTGTGTGTGTGTGTGTGTGTGTGTGTGTGTGGTCCAGGTGCGCTCTGACCATTCAGGGCGACAGCACGGTCGCCAAGGTGACTCCCGCCATCTGTCCCCCTGTGTGTGGGCGGCGGCCTTCGTTCAGGTGCATATGGTCACTAATCTACAGCACACGTTCAACCAGACTGTGTGGCACACACCTTATGGTGCCCTCTGAAACTGGGTTATGGACCAGCTGTGTGTGTGTGTGTGTGTGTGTGTGTGTAAGTGTCTATGGAAAGGGCACACACTCTTACACCATGATATAGGTGCAGGTGTGTCAGTCTCCCTCTTTCAGATGATACAATACAAAAATGATTCAGTTAAACAAGTAACGATTCATTACACTTCAATTCACTACTGATCCGATATGATTCGACATCATCACCGATACGATTCGATTCAGCGCCGATACGATTCGATTCAGCGCCGATACGATTCGATTCCGCTCTGATGTGATTCAATTCACCAGCAAGTCGAATCAACACCAATAAGATTCTATTTAGCAGTGATGCAGTTTAATTAAGCATTGAAACAATTTAATTCAATACCAATATGATTTGATTCAGCATTAATATGATTCTCTACAGCACCAATACCATTTGATTCAGAATGGATACGATTTGATTCAGCACTGATACAATTTGATTCAACACCAGTAAGAATCAGTTTATAACTGATTTGATTCAACAACTGTACAATTTTGTTTTGCATTTCTACAATTTGAATTATCATTGAAACTATTTTATTTTACAGTGATACGACTCGATTCAGCATTGATACAAATAGATTCAGCATCGATACAGTTTGATTCAATGCCAGAAGAGACGATTCAGCACCAATACAGTTGGATTCAGCACCAAAATGATTTGATTCAGCATAGATATGATTCAATTCAGCTTTGATACAATTTGTTGTGATTTGATTAAGCACCAATACGACTCGATTCAGCACCGATACGATTCAATTCCGCATCAATTCTGGCTCAGTCCAATATGAATCAGTATCAGTTTTTAGCCATTTTCCTTTTTAATTCTAATTGAATCTTGGCTTGTAAATTAGTGCAGCCCTATCATAAATGGTTGAACCTTTTTTTTTTTTTTTTTTTTTTTTTTTTTTTTTTTTTTTTTTTTTTTTTTTTTTTTTTTTTTTTTTTTTTTTTTTTTTTTTTTTTTTTTTTTTTTTTTTTTTTTTTTTTTTTTTTTTTTTTTTTTTTTTTTTTTTTTTTTTTTTTTTTTTTTTCTTTTGGAGTGTGTGTGTGGGGTTTTTTTTTTTCCCTCAGATCCCTACTTTGTATTAACCCCGTCCACCAATAGAAAGGAATGGAACCACCACTACCATCAACTATTGGGTGATGAATGTGTCTACAAGGTAAGTAAGTACACACATGCTTTCATGTCAGTGTGATTCCTGGTCATTTTATACCTGGAAAAAAAAAATCGCTTGTTTTGTTCCAAGCTTTTTGTAGCACTGTTCATCTTCTGAATATGTTCCTCTTGGGTTTTTTTCTTTCTGAATATCATCTGTGAAAGGACAGAGTGAGTGGGAGAGCTGTAAAGCCTGTTTCCTCCGTCTAAGGGCCTGATTATGAAAGCGCTGGAAATGAATGCAGGAAAGTTTAGCTGAAGACGTCAGGGTTCTTCAGGATTCTTTGGGTTCTAACCTTGCCATGTTTATTAAACAGCAAACACATAACGGACAAATAATGGAATAAAAAAATTAATTTAAAAAATGGAATAAGCAAACTTTATACTCTAGTGGTTATATTTCAGATGGAAATATATTATCAGATGGAATTATATTCTTGTGCTCTGTTTTTGCTTTCGATTCATTTCCATGCAGTGAAGACTGAGAGTTCATTTCTTTGTCTAACTGTATTTATCTAAAAATGTATGTGTGATACAAGACAAATGGGATTTTTGGGGGGAAAATTAAACATATTTTGGAAAAATTGGAGCTGTGGAATGACTGGGATCTCTGGATTTTCTAACTACTAAAGACGGCACTAATCCCGTTCCCAGCATCAGTATTGAGTCGATTCCAGCAAAAAATGGAGGATCAGTGAAAGCGTATTAGAAATGGCAAAGATTGGAACCTGCTTTGGAAAGAAAATTAATTTTTGGATCTGCAAATGTTTACATATAATGAGACATGACCTTTTTCTTTTGTTAGGATTGATTTTATTATATTTATACTTATTTTTGTGTGAATGGGTTTAACTGTGAAGTGCTTCAGTAAAAAAAAAAGAAAGCTTAGTTGTTTTTTATCAATATTGGCTGATATTCAAGGTTTCCATATCAGTATCTTCTAACTCTATAAATATTTTGTGTATTTTTTGTGTATTTGAAATGTCTCCAAATACACTTGGGGTTAAGTCGATTTTATTAAGTATGATGACACATGCTGTGGAATGTCTTATAGTCCAGAAACTTTGGTAAATAAAGGAAAGTAAGAGTTTGAGTCTGTAATTGTGCACTTTAAGACAATCAGCGTCTGTGTGGTGTTTGAGAAATGGCGTTTTTCTCCATGTCACGTCTTGAAAATGGCTAAAATCCAAGATGCCAGGTACAGACCTCTAGAACCCCAGAAGGAAAACAGGCAATTACAGGTTGTGATGGACTCTAATTGATTTCAGCTGTCTGTACGTGTTGGTATTCAGTGTGGACGAGGACGTGATAAGTCAGTAATTGATTATTTTTGGCTTGCGGCCGCGTTTTCTGAGCTGTGTGATGTATTTGTAAACAGCCCATTAGAATGGATGTAATGATAATGACAGAGGTTAGGCTGATTAGCATAATTAACACTGAGCAGGGTAAACAAAGACTTGCTGTGTGTTTAATAAAAAGGTAGAGTGGCAGGAGTGCACTTGCACGGGGTGTGGAGTGAATTAATCAGCGTAAAGGTTTCTGAGGGAACAGTTTAAGGGGGGGGGCGCGATGTTGTGGCCTGGGTTGGTGGATTTTTATTGTGAAAACATCATGGTCTCATTTCTAAATCTTTAGTCTGAAAATATCTATTACTGAACTGATCCTCTGTGTTTACCTTATTACTTAGCGAGCTGATCCTCTGTGTGTGAGTACCTTATTACTTAGCGAGCTGATCCTCTGTGTGTGAGTACCTTATTACTTAGCGAGCTGATCCTCTGTGTGTGAGTACCTTATTACTTAGCGAGCTGATCCTCTGTGTGTGAGTACCTTATTAGCGAGCTGATCCTCTGTGTGTGAGTACCTTATTACTTAGCGAGCTGATCCTCTGTTTGTGAGTACCTTATTACTTAGCGAGCTGATCCTCTGTGTGTGAGTACCTTATTACTTAGCGAGCTGATCCTCTGTGTGTGAGTACCTTATTACTTAGCGAGCTGATCCTCTGTGTGTGAGTACCTTATTACTTAGCGAGCTGATCCTCTGTGTGTGAGTACCTTATTACTTAGTGAGCTGATCCTCTGTGTGAGAGTACATTATTACTTAGTGAGCTGATCCTCTGTGTGAGAGTACCTTATTACTTAGTGAGCTGATCCTCTGTGTGAGTACCTTATTACTTAGTGAGCTGATGTTTTAGGCACATTTTCATTCAGTGAACTGATCCTGGGTGTACTTATCATGCAGTGGGCTGATACTGTGTGCATGTGATCATTTATGAACTGATCCTTTGTGTGAGAACGTGATTATTGTAGAGCGAACTGATCCTTTGTGTGCACGTGATCATCACTTAGTGAATTGATCCTGCATTAACATGTAATCTTCAATTAGTGAACTGATTCTCTGTGCGCATGATCAATGCTTAGTGAACTGATTCTGCCTTCACATGTAATGATCACATAGTGAACTGTTCATGTGCGATCACTTGGTGAACTAATCCTGTGTGTACATGTGATTACTCAGTGAGCTGATCCTGTGTGTGGTGGTGTTCATAGAACTGATCCTTTATACACATTATCATCACTTAATAAACCTGTGTGCACATGATCATTGTTTAGAAAACTTTACTTGGTGAACTGATCCTGGGTGTATATGTGATCAGTTGGTGAGCTGGTCATGTGTCCCTGTTATTATTCAATGATCTGATCCTGTGTACACATCATCAATCAGTTAACTGATCCTGTGTGCACGTGCGCATGCCTATTAATTAGTGAAATGATCCTCTGTTTGTGTACATGTGATTATTACTTAGTGAACTGATCCTGCTTGCATATGTGATCACTTGGTGAAGCTGATCCTGTGCATGCATGTTATTGCTTGGTGAGCTGTTCTTGGGTACACAGTCGGTGAACTGAGCCTGTGTACACATTATGATCGCTTAGTGAACCAATCTGTTGTGGACATAATCATTGGTGAACTGATCCTGTGTGCGTGCGATCATTGGTGAACTGATCCCGTGTGCGTGCGATCATTAGTGAACTGATCCTGCGAGCACATGTGATCTTTGCTTAGTCTATGAAATGGATGTTTCAGTCATGTTTACATTTTGTCTGGCCGACACTTCTTCCATTGCTCTATAAATTTGTGTTTTCTGAAATGAACTTTAATATTTACTGTGGTTTTGAAGAAGGATTTTCTTTTTCCTTGCTCTTCCACTGTTGTGTGTCGAGTGTGTTGGAGCAGTGCATCCGCCACCGCCACCCCCCCAGGGGGCTCAAGTGTGACTGCACAGTCCATCGAGCCGACGATGTTAATGGAACACACAGGCACACACAGACAAATGGGGTTGGTGGTGAGGGTTACACACTCTCAGTTCTGCTTTACACACGCACTGTTAAATATGCATGTCGAACACGGATTAGAGCTAACACCCATTTACACCGTGTGCTTTGCTTTGAAGCTAACTGCTTGTCATTCAATTCATTAATATGATGTTCCTGCTTGTAAAAAGCATGGAGGCCAGATTTTAGCAATTAGTGCTGCGTGATATTGACAAAATCTTTCAAATGCCATGAGATTTAAGTAAATTTACAAGAGAATTTAAATAATTTAATTTTGAAATGTACCTACTTATATTCCCAACCACTGTCATGAGGTTAAAATGAGTGTGTTTGAGCATTAAACTGACTGAACTGCCCAGCGAAGCACTGCTTTCACCCAGTGGCAGTCCCATAGACAGTTTCACACCATAATAACACCCTTTATAGATGATTACACTGCTTTAGCATGTTATCTCGCATCAGTGCATGAACCTCACAGCTGCTGTTTAAATATAGAGCTACGTTTCCACGTGCATGAAAATGTGTGATGGCAAGCATGTCGGGTTTTTATAAGTCTGCCTGTACGGCTGGATGTGGATTAAAGTTCTCCGTCATATTGATCTTATTTAGGTCAACTGAGAAAGTTCAGGTTCTAGTGTGATATTGTTTTATACCTTGATATTGGAATTTCATATCATTAAAAACAAAAGTCACAGCCACACTGTCTGGAAAAAAGTTATATATTTATTTAATATGATATAGATTTTTTTTCCCCAATCAAGTTTCACTAGAAAGAATGCTAGACGTTGCCTTGACGGGAAATAGAGCAGAAACAGATGGAGAGATGTCAGTTTGTGATGGTGATGATCTGCAACGTGCCGTATGTGGGGGATAAAATACAGAATGACATTTGGAGGATGAAAAGCCTCCAGAGATATTTCGCTCGTAAACGCAGCCTGACACATGACACAATGGCTTATATCTTATGTACCGCCTCCCACGTTCCAGTACACCTACAACACCTGTGCAGACATAATTACCATCTGCTTCATTGGTTTGTAACTTCAGCTTGGGATGAGCTCATCATTGTTGGCCCCCAGTTTACCTACAAAATATTTCCAAGACGTTACAGATGAAATGTGGGTTGAAAGTTTGAAAAGAACGAATTGAGACAAGTCAAAAGTTTTGCCACGGCCCTGTATGATTTGAAGAACATCATGTACGACATCTTGCGTAATTACAACAGACATGCCAGGAAAAATGGGCAACGATTGACCAAGCAAGCTGGCCCTGTTAGAACAGAGATGTCAGGATGAATTATTAAGAGATGGACGTGATTAGTACAAATGAGAGCATCCAAAAACGGCTTGGAGGATGTGCAGAAAGGAGGTTGGAGGATGTTCAGAGAATCACATTCAGAAAGTAAGATATCATTTTTACTTTTTGTACTTTAACAGTAATAATATTTCACGTTATTTGACCAGGTGCACAGCTCCAGGGTTTGATCCTGAGCCCGAGTTACTGTCTGTGTGGAGTTTCACGTGTTCTGTCGTTACATTATTATTATTATTATTATTTATTTATTTATTTTACATATTTCTCCTTATTTTGAACAAAAGCATCTCCATTTGTCCACCTCGATCCATTTTAACTGAGTGTCTTTTGCAGTCATGTGAATTTTGAGCGTAACTGATTTAATGATGTTGCTTGGAGACCGGTGCTTAGCGGTGGATTTAGCTCAGCGTGTCGGGTCAGTGCTCAGTCATGGATGCATTAGCACATACGCAGCGGTGACCATCGCTAATTCGTTTCACTTATCCCAGTTCACATCATTCGTCCGTCCTCCTGCTGATTTCATTACATGGCTGTGACGACTCGTGTGTTTTGGAGGAATCCGTCAGTGTTCAGGTGCTGGTCAATGAGTCAGTGAAATAGAAGCTGCTGATTCATTCGACTAAATGATTCATTCGACTAAATGATTCATTTCATTAAAGGAGTTGCTTGATGTTCATTCGCATTTTTGAATTTCTTAAAAACAGTATTTTTCTTTAGAGAGCTTTAGGGAAATTCTGTAAACTTGGAAAACAAAAGATCAAGTTGTGATAAAAATGGTGCTCAAACACCAGCTGAAGAACTGTCTTGGGCGTGGCCTAATATTCTAATGAGCACCCCTTACAGAAAAAGATTCAAGATTTGTGACACTTCACGTTATGTTCCACGTTTTTTTTGTGAGTTTGTTTATTTGGATGGCCGAGCGATATCATCCTTGTAAGAATCCGTGACGTTCACAATGTTACATTTATACAATATTAGGCACGCGTTACGTCAAAATGGGGAACGAAATCAAGACCTGAGTCACTAATTACTCAGACTTTATACTGCGTTGTGGCTCACAAGATCAACATTAACATTATTAGTAATGGAACTCATGAATTTGGCTTCCCTGGGGTTTGGAATTACTCTGTTTAATTTATTTTTTTGTGTGTCTATGTAGCAGCAATACAGAAATCCAGGCTTAGGTCTGGTTCCCTAATGAGCAAGCCAGAGGCGACGGTGGTGAGAAAAAATCTCTCTTGAGACAGCATGAGGCAGAAACCTTAAAAGAATCCGGGCTCAAATTCAAACCCATCAATTTGGAAAAATTGGATCATGGTTTATGGTTGCCAGTTCCATCTCTTCATCTAACTCGAGCCTTCAGTTATTTATAAATAATCACAATTTGTAATTTTCTGCATTATTATTATTATTATTATTATTATTATTATTATTATTATACATCATCTTTTAGCTGACACCACAGGATGGACACTTTGGACGTCATAATTTAGTTGTAACACTCAGGGAGCAGTTTGAATGTCATGTGATTGGCCACAAAAAGCCAAACGGAGAAATTTTCTAAAAGTAATGCTTTTATTTGGTCTTTAAAAGGTGGAAAATGGGGCCCTGCTAATGTAATACCTGCTGTGTGGTTGTATTAATTCACACAAACGTTGTCCCTGAGGTGACTTTCAAGCTGCAGTAAATCACTTTCCAGAAATAAAGCAGGATTTGTCCACATTAATGAATATCTCATTTTGGGGTGTTTGTACGTAAAAGTGAAAACTTCAAGGTGGAGTCAATGCAACTCCACTGAGATCCTAAATAGTCTAATGTGCAAATTATTTAAGCTCTTATTAAATCAATGCTTAAGAGTTTTTTTAGAATTTCTATGGCATTGACTATGTAAGTGTTTTATTTTATTCAGAAATGTAATTATTAAAAAGTGTGTGTGGATCAGAGAGGGTGAGGAAGATGGATAGAGTAAATATGTATGCTATTGTTGTTTACTCTGTGGCTGTAAGCAGAGCGGTAATAATAAGACTGTGTGTGTGTGTGTGTGTGTGGACTCAACTGACTGACCTCTTTTTCTGGATGATGGGTTGATTCAATGATTCAGTGAGTTGATGATTCAGTACTGTGCAAAAGGTTCATTTGGAACTGAGAAAATGTTTTAGCATTAAAGGTCTGAGACTCGGGCACAGATAACCATGTCTCTTTATTTTCCTCAATCAAAGTCCTGGTTTTCTTTTCGTCCCTCTGCTGAAGTTTGGATTTTTGTGGAAACAAGCGCAACAGCACCCCCAGTGGTCATAAAAGAAAAACACAGAACAATATGAAGTAGCAGGAAGTGAGGCTAGGGCTGATTTATTTGTAGCCCAGACTGTAGATTCTTGCAGCCAATCAGTGACAATCGTGATAATCAGGTGATCACAGAGAGAGACACGTCCCCTAGATCTCTATTTTGATTGACAAGGGGCAAGTGTAATACAGTGGCAGGTGAATTGAGCATGAATGAGGTGGATTATTTACTTTGGCATCTTTTGAAAGAAACTAAAAGTTTATAGACGATGCACACAGTGTCCTATTCTCAACACTAATCACAACCAGCTGTCACTGCTCTGTTCTACTCCTGTGCGCTCTCTCTCTCTCTCTCTCTCTCTCTCTCTCGTACTTTTTAAACTCTGGAACTGGGACAGCTCTTATCTCCGTCCCTGATTGGCTCCTGGCACCGTTGTCATGGTTCCTCGTCTCTGAATCCTGCCCTAGCCGAGTTGGCAGATGCGAAAAGTGGCCAACAAATCGGCGGTGAATTATTTAGCCGCTAGCCTGTGCCAAGACTTCAGATTTTAACCTGGTACAAAAAATCTGGAAAGTTCATTGTGTGTGTGTGAGGGAGAGAGATGAGTTTGAGTGAAAAAGGATCCATGATCAGTAACATGGCATACACAATAAATACACAGAGGTGCAGGAGATGTGTTGGGATGAACTGGACGGCGTGACTGAGCATCAGCAGCATGAATGTGGCCAAGTGGTGGTGCTTTATTGATGGACAGGGTAGATGAGGGGCTGAAATATTATACACAGCAACAGACGAGCAACAGCTCGTAATTGTAGACTTGCAAAATGACAAATATTTTAAACAGGCAACTTTAAAGTGTGTGTAGGATTTATTATGCCAATAATCCACTGACAAGCTGCCTTACATTCCCATATTGTGTACCTTATCGACTGAGCTGCTGCTTTAAGGTGTGTGTATGTGTGTGTGTGTGTGTCTGCACAGCGACCCTGCATTGACTTGCTCGACAGGAGATGTATTTATATACCTGCTGACACTCGAGGCCGTTTAGAAAACAGACTGGGACGCCATTTTATCATCCTTTCTGCCTCTTTTTGCTGTTATTTCTGATCCCTCGCTAGTCCCCAAGTACATATCAGGATGCTGATAGTGAACCGTGTGTGTGTTTGTGTGTGTGTGTGTGTGTGTGAGGTGAGAGAGAGGAGAGACAGAATGTAGAGTCTGTAAAATGCACATCATCTTAATGATCCTCACAGTTATATGAGGAACTTCTCTTCGTGTGATTAATAGACAGAAACGGAAGATAGAAAAAAAAATGCAGTTTTAAAGTATGGCTCAGGAATTTTTAAAACATCACCATAGCAACTGTGATTTATCTAACTCTGGGGCTAAAGGAGAAGTTTTGAGGGAATGTTGTTAGACTTTACAGCTCTACTCAAGAACCATTAATCAAAACACCACCAGACTGGTGTTGGTGCTCTGCTGACACCGGTGAGACTAGAGGTGTCGACCTGTGGCTTGTTGCTAATGTGCTTCAAATTACTAATCTGTCTTTTTTTTTTTTTTTTTTCCTCCATGTGGTGATGTGATAGAAAACATGCATTTGTTTGTCTTTATTTATTTCTCTTTATTTGTTTATTTTATTTGTTTATTTTATTAAAATACTAACAAAGATGGATCTATTTATTTATTTATTTATTTATCTTTCTTATCTTTAATTATTTAACTATCTATTTATTCTTATTTGTTTGTTTTTTGTTTATTTATTTCTCTTTATTTGTTTGTTGATTTTATTACAATACTAACAAAGATGGAACTGTTTATTTATCTTTATTATCTTTAATTATTTATCCTTATTTGTTTGTTTTATCCTTATTTGTTTGTTTAAAAATTTATCCTTATTTATTTCCCTTTATTTATGTTTTTACAGTACTAACAAAGATGGAATCTTTATTTTGTTTAATTGTTTATATTTTTACATTTTTTATTATATTTATTCAGCTATGGTTATTTATTTATTTGTGTAGATTTTTACAGTATGAACAAAGATGGGAGTGCATATCTTTATTCTTTTTTTTGTCTTTATTTATCTGTTTATTTTGTATGCTTGTTTTGTCTTTATCTTTATTTATTTATCTTTTTTATTTATTTGTTTGTTTCATTTGTTTATTGTTTACTATGCTACCAAAGATGGGACTGTGAGTTTATTTATTTATCTTATTTATCTTTGTGTTATCTTTAAAAAATTTGCTTGATTTATCTTTATCTGTTTATCTGTTTCTTCATTTTGTTTATTAATTTTTCTTTTTTTTGTTTATTTTTTTTTTACAGTATTAACAAAGATGCAACTGTGTATCTTTTGTTTGTTTATATTTTTTACAGTAATAGCATGGGACTGCATGTGAAAACGAAGCAAAAGTTTGTTAAAGGTATTCTAAAGGAAAAATATTAATTTTTTTGGAATAAGAAAAAAAACAGCTAAAATAATTTTAAAAAGAATGAAAAAAGTAAAAAAGAAAAGAAAAAATCTGTCGCCAAATTTGCACTCAAGGTGCCCTGTAACTAAATCTCAGATAAAACAGCTGTCTCGAACTGACTACTCCTACCTAAGAGAAGCACTTTTAAGTGGATTTGTATATGTGGGTGCCATTAAATTAAAAATAATCCTTCTTTTATTCAAGGGAAATGGTGTTAAAATGGATGTGATGTAAACAACAATGCTGGATGGTGTTTGCTGTTACCTGATGTTATCTCTTGGCCAGAAGTGTTTGCTGTGTTAATGTAATGTACTTGTACTACACCTGTTTTTATTTTCATGTTCAGTTCTGAGATGAAGAACTCTCTAGTAGCATCATTGGCAGCCAAAAAGAAAAAGAAGAATCGCTCTGCTCGGTGTGAGTGATGGAGACATCACACCGGATGTGGTTTCCTAAACTCGCGCGTGAGACGAGCGCAAGGACGCTCAGTCACTACACACTCGCTCTGTCAGGTGAACTTGAGCGAGTCCATTATTGACGCGCTATTTCCGTCCCTCTGATATTACATTTACAAATCTGTACTTAAAGTCAGTGTAAAAGGCATTGTAAAGTCAGGTGAAGTTTCCTTCAAAAACAACATCTGTACATGTTTCAGATACATCACTTAAAAACTACAAACTATACGACAGTGTACTTGCCCACAAAGACTACACTTTACCTTCAAATATTTTTAAAAATATTTTATAAAAAATCGTATTTCTTTTGCCTAAATGTATGAATACGTTTAACATCTCAAGTCTGAAACATCATTTTCTCAATCTTAGGTCATAGGTTATAAAAAAAATGTCAATTTTAGTTGCTTCACCTGAACACATTCACCCTTCTGAAATATTTGGTACATTCCACAAGTCACATATTTAACACAAACTTTTCTCATTATTTCTTTCTCTTGATTTCTTATACTTGAATTTTTTAGTGATGTTGTGACACTGACAATCCTGTTACTTAAATTACAGATTGAAAGTTCGTTATTAAATTTTTAAAAATATATATTTTTAGGAAACCATTAGAACGTTTTTAACGTTCGTGTCATTAGCATGGATGCTAGTTAACTACTTTTTGTGTATTTGCTAATTCTGTGGTAGAAACCTCTCAACCCTGTTACTCATTTAAGGAAACAAATGCAGCCTGTTAGCAGAGAAACCTTGTAAAAGATAGATAGAGAGAGAGAATGAGAGAGAGAATGTTGCCTGAGATGGGTTAATACATTTTTTAATGGTTAAATGCATGTTTTCAGTGTTGAAATGATTAATTTTGTAAGAATTACAAGGGCTAAATGGCACCACATAGTCACTTTGTTTTTCTTTCTTTCTTTCTTTCTTTCTTTCTTTATAGAACAGGGACCACCATTGGACCACCGTTACTTGGGTCAATGTACATCCTCAGAACAGCAGTGACAGTGAAATGGTGGTGTGTGGTGCTGGTACGAGTTCATCAGGTACTGCAGTGTTACTGGGGTTTTAAACACATCAGTGCCACTACCAGGTTGAGAAAAAGAAAAAAAACAACAACAACAATTTCCAGTTAACAGCAGCCCTGTGGTCAGAAACCGACAGTGATGAAGGCTGGGGAACATTTTAAGATGCAATGTGCATGGAAAAACAGATAGATCAGGAATGCAGTAAGTGGCCTTTCGAGGCAACACTCATGGTCAATAACAGGTTTGTGTGTGTGTGTGTGTGTGTGCGTCTGTCTGTTTTTCTACAGGAAAGACTGGTGTTGAATGATTATTTGGGTAAAATCTATTCCAGGAAATGTGACACATAGATTTTCACACAAACCTCTGTAACAACAACAACATAATATTAGGAATAAAACACTTGATGGCCTGCTGTTATAGGAAAATAATCAACGATGTGGTCATGTGATGCAGCCTGACACGAATTGGAGTTCCTGTGACCACTTCGAAGCTGATTATTTTTCATTAACAGCATTTCCTGAATGTTTAATTTCTCTATACCACAGCAATTTTCCAACGCTCACAATTTATATTAATTAAAGAACCTCGTGCCATTTTTTAAATTCATTTATAGTTGCATGTAATGTTGTGGAACAAGTTAGTTCCTTTTCTCGCTTATGCTATAGCAGCTTTAAACAGTCGTTCCCTCACCAGCCTCTTTTTTTTCCCCCCTCTCTCTTGAAATTTAAATTTAATAAAATTTAAAAAATGCAGTTTGTCATGTCATGAAACGGTAAAGTGTATTCTCCTCTGTCCTGACGATGTTGGGAAAACTTATTTACAGCTTTATCTCTGACTCTTACAAAGCACTGACACTGGAGACTCCTTCCAAAAATGTAAAAAAACAAAAAAACTAATCTCCTTACATTTTACCCTGTCAACAATTACACACTTTTTAAAAAAAAAAAATATTCATTTATATGGCGTGTCTGCTGTTCAAGTTCCTGTGTAAATTGTTGCTCATGGAATAACGTATTAGAATGAGCGCATTAATATAAACCTGTGATTTGCAGCTGTGCTACTGTCAGAAAATTAATCAACACCTTCAGCACCAATGTGACAGAAGTCATTATATAACCTAAATTGTGTTCCTTTACCATATAGCTTATAAAGGGGGAAAAGTGTGTGTGTGTGTGTGTGTGTGTGTGTGTGTTCAGAGCTGATAATTAGCTGAGCTGGTATGTAATTATCAGAGAAGTTTTACTGATTGTGAATGTTCTCTTGATGTTGAACTGCTGCCCCCTGCTGGTCACATGTAGAGCTGAACTTTAATGACGAGGACACAGTTAGAATTATTTATTAAATTTGTAATTTAAAAGAATCATTAATAAAGAGCTCCAGTCATAATCTGTTATTTAAAATATGTGATCAAGACTGATTATACAAAATTCAAAGAAAAAAATATTTGGTTGTTGTTGTTGTTGTTGTTAACAGGTTATTTTATATAATACATCTTATGTATGTACATAATCATCTGAAATATTTTTATATCACTTACAAAATGTATATAGGTAGTGCTTGAAAGAAGCATGAAATACAACATGTGACTTCTAGTCACGATCACAAAAGAAAAAAAAGATCATAACATGAAGAAGAAACTGAAAGAAAGATCCATGAAGTTTAACAGATGTTTTACAGAATTTAAAGAAGTAACTAAGTAAGGAAGCAGCATGACTAAACAAATACAACTTCTCAAACATACTGACTATGGGATTGTTTTCCACTTTAATATTTTTAAGTGTATATTATTTTTGCCACAAATCTGATTTCTCCTTTGTTACTATGAACACTATGAAATATGAGTTCACTTCCCCAAAGCCACTAACGCTCTTACCAGAGCGCTGCTGTGGTTTTCTGAACTGCGTCATTCTGGAAAATACCAATTAAATTCTTATATATTAAAGCACAGATTCAGTGTTACTTACTCATGGTGTTTAGAAATGAATTAAATAGTGGAAATTTGCTGTTCATATGTGGTTAGGAAGTGACACATTAACTGCAGAGTGCATTCCCTGGAGCCTGATTGTGTTTTGTCCCTGCTACAGAAAGACGGAACATTCAGATGTTTTGATCCCAAAGCTTATTAATGAAGTCGACTAGAATCCTCGCGACCTTGGAGCTACCACTGTACATCATCCATATATAGCCCTTTTATATACACTTTACATGATCAAGTGTGTCTGATATAACTGCAGTCTGAGCTCATTTTTTCCCAAGCAGTAAAAAAACACAACAAATTCCAGTAATTTGGACGATGAGACTAATCCGCGAAGAATTTCACTCCCACCTCCAGTCACTGTCTGTTCTGTTATCTGCGGGGTTAGCATATGTCTGAGTGCTAATGATATATATGCAGCAACTTTTAAACAGTTGCAGGTCTGCGCTTAATGTTCTGCGCTAGCGATCAGAAGGTTGTGAGTTCAAATCCCAGCACTGTCAGTGAGCCACTGTTGAACAAGACCCTGAACCCTGAAGCACTATTCGTGTATTGGTTACTGTTTTCACAGGACCTTTTTTTTTTTTTTTTTTTTTTTTCTTCAAAGACAGGAATGCAGTGCTTGATACCCCGTGCGCTGCATGCTGTGCTGTTATCATTAAAGTTGGCAGTAAAAAAAAAAAAATCTGTTCATATCCAGGATCCTAAATCCTCAATAATCAGCACCCTGCTTTATGATAACAGCCACTGAGGGAGAATGAAAATGGGTCTGGTCTGCTTCATAAACAACGCAGGTACTTCAAGAGTCCAATTTGGGTGAGTCTGTGCCCACTGTAGTCTCAGATTCCTGCTCTTGGCTGACAGGAGTGGAACCTGATGTGGTCTGCTGTGGTAGCCCATCCGCCTTAAGGCTTTGTGTGTTCTGAGGTGCTTTTCTGCTCACCACGGTTGTAAAGAGTGGTTATTTGATTTACCTTAGCTTTCCTGTCAGCTCTAGCCGTACTCCTCTGCCCTTTCTCATCAACAAGGCATTTCTGCAAGCAGAACCACCGTTCACTGGATGTTTTTGGTTTTTTCGCACCATTCTGTGTAAACTCCAGGGACTGGTTTGTGTGAAAGTCACAGGAAATCAGCAGTTTCTGAAATACTCAAACCAACAACGATGCCACAGTGAAAGTCACTGAGATCACTGAGATTTTTTCCCCCCATTCTGATGATCGATGTCAACCCTAACTCAAGTTCTCTTGACCTGTATGCATTGCACTGCTGCCACAAGATTGGCTGATTGGATAAATACATGAAAGGGCAGGTGTTCCTATTAAAGTGGCTGGTGAGTGTAATGTATAATGTATAATACACACTTATTAGGTCATAGTACATGGTTTATGGCACAGCTCCAGAGCGAGAAGGAAGTATTACCTATTTCTCTCTCTCTCTCTCTCTCGCTCTCTGTGTTTGTTTGTGTGTGTGTGTGTGTGTGTGTGTGTGTGTGCGCAGAAAGAGCAACCTCATGATTCAGACTGAATGAATCGGATAGGCACACCTCAGCCTGTCAGCACGGTGTGTGATTCTGTCTGTCTCTGTCTGTCTCTGTCTCATTGTGTTGCTGTCTGTGTTCCCCGGCATAATGAAACCCCCTGTCCTGGTATGATTCACTCACACACATTCATACACAGTGCGAATGAATGTGGAACTCTGTCACTGCTTGCAGCTCCCCTCCTAATCACACTCTTATGAAACCATCAGCTTTTATAATTAGCCTCATATGTCTCACACTCCCTTAAGGAGTAAAGCACTTACCCTTACTTTCTGTTCTTTACTTGTTTAAAGTTTTGTTTTTCTCTTTGTTCGAGGCCATTATCTCAGTGTCTATCATCAGAAGCACAGTTTTCCTCCTTAACGACTCACACGTCCGTGTTTCTGATAGTTTGTCCCTCCTTTTCATTACATTTTCATTTTTCATTTCATTGATTTATTCTCAGAAAGTGCTTTTATCCTGGTCAGGGTAATGGTGGATCCGGGGAATCCTGGCAATAGTGGACTTGAGTTGGGAATAGACCCTGAATGGGTCCCCAGTCCATCGCTAGGCACCAACACACGCATTGAAACACTTAGCATAGCCAGTCTACCTCCCGGCATGTTTTTTATGGGAGGTCAGAGAAGCCCAGTAACCCTGGAGGAAACTCAAATGTACACGGAGAATATGTGAATCCCAAGCTCAGGATCGAAATCCGGACCCTTCATTCCATAGTTATAGATTTTAGTACGGATCAGCAAAAGTGGTCACTTTCATCATAAGCACAATATAGATGAAAGGTTTCCCTGGCTACATGTACAGTCATTTTAACTAAACTAAATTAAGTCTTATTGGCTAGCATGTGAAGTTGCTACATTTAGGTGGTGTAATTTCTACATACAAGAACTCATCTAATAAATTTCACATGTGCTGATAAAGTTTTAGACACTATGATGACAAAAAGGATCTGAGGAGAAGTTACAGAGGGTGTGTTAAAAGCAGTATTGGACCAAACTAACACAATTCATCATTCTCATATTCAAGAAAAATGTACTCATACATGGTCCACACTAATGCGCAAACTCATGCACGTAACCCCGAACGCCCATTCTGTAATGTTTATGTCAACCCCACAGCACACACTTCAGACTACGCCCAGCATCTCATATCCCAGCAGTGGATCAGGATGTGTAAAATGGAAGAATTTTTCCTACAGCTGCACCCGACTATTACACAAACACGCACACACGCACAGGCTAACCGCTCACAGATGTGCTGACAAGGAGGGGGAAACAAAAATGGGGAACCAGAATGAGGGAGACAGATGTGCAGAAGGACAGGAAGGAAGGAAGGAAGGAAGGAGTCGAAAGCTTGAATTTAATAAGTAATGAAAGATTGAGAAGGATCATACACAGAGTAAGTTCAAAAACATGCAGACAGAACTGTGATACATAAAAAAACGAGACTTCTGAGAGAGAGTTCTATTCAGTTTCTAAAGAATTAGTAATAAAAAAGATATAAATCTCTCCCTTGGACCAATCTGATCACAGAACACACCAAGAAACAAGCAGTAAATGATTTTTTTCTGCTTTTGAATATGGCTTGAATTGGCTTGTGTTCAAAGCGAATGTCCCCCAAACAGTTTCCATCGTACCCCAGGCATTCTAGAAGTTGAGATGGGTCCCGTCGGGCCTTAGCACTGTTTACTAATTTAACATCTTCCTTTGAATCAGACATACAGTACATATCCTCCAGGGTTATTTCTGGACTTTGGAATATTCCGGACTCCTCCGCGTCCATCTGTCCACCAACCCAGCTTTCTCACAGAAACGATGCCGCTCCCCTGGGAGTGCCACTCGCTATATGGCTTGGTGAAGACGTACAGCTGTCTACTTTGAGACAGAAGACTGGGGAAAGAAAAAAAATGTTGGATGGTATTTACATGCCAGTGGAGAAATGGTTCTACAGAGAAGGTTGGCGGGTTAACATGGAAATTATTTAGTTTTGTATTCTTGCCAATGTGGAATGGCAAGGCCTGTTAAGCTATGTGGTATTTTGTATTCTTTTGTGCACTACCAATTACAAAAATGCCAGTCTCCCCCTTGCTTCAGTGGATAAGTCCATCTGGATAGTGTAGATTTGTTCCCAAGAGCTGCTGCTGTAATCATAAAAACTGATTATCTTTTCAACACATTTAGTACTGTTTATTTTTACTCCTCCACTCCTGTATAGTGTAATGATTTATAATCTCACCCAGAAGAGGATGGGTTCCTTTTTCAGTCTGGTTCACCTCTGGTTTGCTCATTAGGGATTTAAATCTAAATCCGGATTTCTGCTTTGTGGTAATGTCTATGCTTAAAAGCGCTATGCGAATAAAATTGAAAGGAATTGAACATTCTGTTCTTCTAGGGTCCAGCAGGAGCGGTTAGTGTGTATTCGGTTCTGGTAGGTTCTGATACAAACTAAGAGATTGCTTATGAATACTATGTAACCACATCAAGTGTCCGTTATTGATCCAGGTTTATGGTCAGAAGAGCGAATCTTGCAAGGTTACTTTGTGTCTTTTCCAAAAGATTTTTAAAAGTCTCCACCTGGAGCAACTGACCACGCTTTTGTTGAACTTTCTTGATTTGTAATGACACTCAAAAATGTAAACCTCTATAAAAAATGATCTTTCAGCTGCTTCTGAGCAAAAGCTCCCACATCCAGCTCCAAAATCTTGTTGATGCATACGTTCATCAAGTGCCTGCGAAGTTCAAATTAATTCTTCAATTCAGTCCAATCCTTCAGTAGGTTAATTATGCCAAATTAACACTTCTGTTACTATGCACTTCAATGCAACGTTAACTAGCAATTATCTTTTAGCTTGTGATCCAGCTCAGAATAAACCCTGCAATAATGGAGAGACAGTTGGGGAAGTTGTCACTGGTCCAAGCCAAAAGTGCCCAGGCATTATGTGCAGCAGATCCTCGAGTACTATTCAATCTGACCAAATAACATTTTCCCTAACTACAGTGTAGCCACAGACCCAAAACAAATCACTGCTGCTACTTAAAGTAATATTTTGGCGAGCCAGCCAGGAGGGCAGAGGCAACTGATTTGTTCTACTTTAGAAGTAATTATTTGTGTCCCAGCAGCTTTTCCAAATAAAGGTCTAAATGTTTGAGAGTGCATTTTTCTTGGATATTATGAAAAATCATAGAAGTTGTAAAAAAAAAAAAAAAAAA
>CM040480.1:16441089-16471877 GCA_022758105.1 Pangasianodon gigas
ATAAATTCATTTTTAAAATGATCTTTTCTATTTCCTAATGGTCAAATCAGGAACTTTTCAGACAACAGTTTCAAACAACCATGTGATTATTGTAAGTTATTTGCATTCATTCTTGAAGGCATCAGCTGAGTCAATATTCATCACTTGCTGATCAACTGATTAAGTGATGAAACTGTTTTGGTGTGTGCGTGTGTGTGTGTGAGAGAGAGAGAGAGAGAGAGAGTGTGTGTGTAAAGCACTCTGGCCAAATAATGTTGTTCATTTACCTGGACCATATTTCCATCATCATTGGATTTTACATAAATTCACTGGTGAAAATTATCAATTAAAAAAAAAAATAATAATAATTTATTAGATCATTTTTCTGTGGATGTGAGCTGCTAAACTGAGTGTTGAGGCACAAACTAAGCCAAAATACAGAACAAAGGGTGATGTGTTCTGGTGATTTGGACCAAGAATCAAACAGAATCTTTTGAGGAAGCTAAAAATATCCAAAGAATTCATATATATAAGTTCTGACTATACTCGTGTCTAATCATCACAAATAGACTTGACGAGGTTCAGTGTGTTTCAGAAAAGTAAAACTGACCTGCCTTCTTTATAGAGAACAAATCTACAAATCAAACAGCAGAGAAAATGGTTTTGCGATGCTTTATCTGCTTTAATGAAGATGACAGGTATTGATTTTAAAGTGCATAGAAATGATACATTTAAAAGCTTTTTTGGTTTGATTATATAAAATATCATTACATACCAATAAACAGTGATGTATTTGTTGTACAGGTATCACACCATATGTTTTTCATATCTATCGAGTACATTGCGATCACAAGGTTCATTTCCTTCAGTCATCATACTGATCTCAGTCAAAGAGATGAAACATTTTAAACTGCTCTGATTTCAGGAGCTAAGATCACAAAAAAATGGAATAAAAATGCCACTAAAGTGGATGAATGAACATCTGAAAATGTATCATGTAAGCAGTATAGAGAAATAAATGATCACCAAAGCAACTGAATTGAAAACCTTCAGCTCAACCACCTCAGAGATTCATTAATCAGTATAAGAAGTGTTGTAAGAAGTATTTTTTAGAGATTGCGTTAGTTTTAAGAACATCACCAAATATTTGGCGTTTTAAATCACAGCCTTGATGTAATTAACCACCTATTTCACGGTGGTAATGCACAGGCAAACCGTCCTTACATGCTATTTGAATGAATTTAGGGTGATTTGAATTCTGATCTCTTTGATATGTACATGGGTTATTTGACGTCCGCCTGCAAGTGACCACAGGGAAACGGAGGTTGCTTTCATAAATTTTCGAATCCTTGAGATCCATGATCCATTTGCCGGCTCTCCCACATACAGCCTTGACCTGATCATCTGTGGCCTTTATGAAGCTGTTCACACTTTTGCAGCTGCCACCAGGATTGATTCTCCTCTCTTCGATCACGCCGGTACATCTAGACTCGGGCATGTTCAGGTAAATATGCTTATTTCTGAATGCCCTCCAGTTCTGGGCTTCAGCAGGCAGTGCGGTGCTCAACACCAACAGCAACACCAGGCCGAACACACGGATCTCCATGATGAAGTCTGTGGACAGAGACACAAACAAATTACACAAACTAAGATGATTATATTTTTAGCTTTCAGGATTGTGTCGATTAATGTAGACTGTCGTTGTTCTAATTACTTCGTGTAATAATAAAGAATGTAGACATATTTTGGTTTACAAACTGTATTGTTTCATCAGTTAGTCACGTTAGCACTCGGCTAACATATCCACCATTATTGTTTTGTTAACCCAAAAATTAATTAGGGAAATGGGCGTTTCGTTTCCGACACGGAATAGATACGGAAAGACCAATCAAAACAGACTTGGCCAGCTGACCAATCAGAGCAGAGTAGGCTTATGGAAGAGAGGGGTTTACAGACCTTAAGCTCCGAATTGATTCAAACGAACCTTATCGAAATCATTGCAAAATGATTTTAATATTAAATGCATATTCTGAGAAAATTACAATGTTTTCTGACCTTAGATGCATTTAAACCTGTTGTAGGGGACTCCAACTCAATATTAGGACACTTTAAAATACCATATGACCTTCTCTTTAACAACACTGTGGTATACATTATTCATAAATACATAAATACTTATTACCAACAACTGGGACTAAAATTGGATGTAGCCTGATGGATAGGGTAATACTTTAAATGCTAAAATGAGAAACAGGACATCCATAAGTAAGTAGTGAACAAAAGAATTAAATAATAATATTTACCTCAAAAATAAAGGAATCTGACCACAAGTAAGTATCTCCTTTCTAGAGTTATATTTATAGAAATCTGTCCTAAAACTCTTGTCTCTCCTCCCACCTTATATACCATCTCATCCAGCAATGAAACCTCCCACTGTGTGGATGTTCCTTATCAAGGCTGATAATAAAACTAATAAAACACAGGATTCTGTTCAATAAGCCTACAAGATGTCACAGTACATATTTACCAAATTGTAAATGGAATATGAAGGTGACAAGGGTTCAGAAAAATCGGGGCTAACTGAGGTCACACCTGTGCTCTGTTTTGTGTTCTTCCTGCTTCAACTTCCTTTTTTTTTTTTTTTTTATCTCTCCATCTGTTAAAACAACATTTGGGGTTGATTTTGGTCATCCTGCATGTGGCCGCTGTAATTCTCAGTCTCATTCTGCTGAATCCTGGTTCCTGCTTCCTTATACCTGTTAATTGTCCTATTGATCATTTCTTTTATGTGATGTCTGTAAATAGTTTTCTCTTCTTTATCACATGCTCACAATGGGGATCACAATCATTTCTGACGGCCCACAGTGACACAAATTTATTTTCCTCGCTAGAATATAAGTACATCATAAGATAAATACATTAATCACATGTAAAACATTTTAATATCGCCCAGTACATCAAATTCCAACGTACTGTATGTGAATGTTATTATTGCATGCTGGTTCTTAAAGCTACTCAAAAAACATCCTGAAATCCTCCATCACTGTCTAGTACAGCAATACTGACTCACACACCGAGAGGAAACATGAACGTACTGTGTGCAAGGCCTCAAAGATAATCAGATATGAATGTGTTTGATTAAATCCCCTAACTTCTGAACTCTGACTAGGAAAAAAACAAAGAAAACACAGAGTCAGTTTGGAATTCCTGCTCTGAAACTCAGGACGGTCTCCTCAACCCCGAGTTCAGTCAGCGACGTCAAATCAACATGGCCGCTCACAGCATCAGCAGTAAACACAGTAGCACCTCTTTCCTTTAAAGGAGTTTTACTGTATATACACGTATTAGCTTTAGAGTAATCAACATTCAGACATATTCACTTGTTAAATCTATAACACTGACTGACATTGTTTAGAGGAAGTAAATATCCATCACTCATCACAGTTACCTGAGTAAGATGCCACTTTGATCTACTTCTATTTACGTCTATTTACTGCTGCTACTGGTTTCAGTCCCATTTGTACGAGTGCAACATTTGCACATTTACCAACAACTGGGATGATAATTGGATGTAGCCTGATGGATAGGGTAATACTTTAAAAATGAGAAACAGGACATCCATAAGTAAGTAGTGAACAAAAGGATTGAATAATAATATTTACCTCACAAATGAAGGAATCTGACCATAAGTAAGTGTCTTTCTTTCTAGAGTTGTATTCATAGATATTGGTTAATGAGTGTATTGTGTTGCTATAAAAGGTGACCTTTAATAGCACATACAGTGCTAAGCATGTATTGAAAGAGTCAAATTACCTTAAAGAGTACGAATCTGTACAATCACAAAGTTGTAATGACGTTTTCTTCCAAGAATCAGCCAAGTGTCTGAAGTCTCAGTATTTGCTCCACTTCTACCCCCAAAAGTGGCTCAGCTTTATATACAGTTTCTACAGCCCGGTTTCACAACGCACATGTTTTTTTTTCATAGGATTCTGTCCAGTATTTGGAGACACAGGTGGAATTTGGAGTCAAGGTCACTCCACAAAAAAAGAGTCATACAGAAACTCACTCACTCACTTTCAGTAAAAGCTTTATTGAGGTCACAGATTGTGGTGGATTCATTTAATGATCAAATCAGCTGGTCATGTGACAGCATTGCAATACATAAAATCATGAAGACACAAGTCAAGAGCTTCAGCTAATGTTTACATCAAACATCAGAATGGGGATCAAATGTGAGCTCAGTGACTTTGACCGTGGCATGGCTCTTGGTATCAGTTTGAGTGTTTCAGAAAATCTCCTGGGATTTTCACACACAACAGTTTCTAGAGTTTACACAGAATGGTGCGAAAAACAAAAAACATTGCGTGAGCAACAGTTCTGTGAATGGAAACGACTTGTTTGTAAGAGAGTTCAGAGGAAAATGGTCAGACTGGTTTGAGCTAACAGGAAGGCTATGGTAACTCAATGAACCACTCTTTTCAACCATGCTCAGCAGAAAAGCATCTCAGAATGCACAACCTTGTGGCTATTGGGCTACAACAGCAGGAGACCACATCGGGTTCCACTCCTGTCAGCCAAAAACAGGAATCTGAGGCTACAGTGAGCACAGTTGAAGATTGGAAAGATTGGATACGGTTGAAGTTTGGAAGAAGATCAGACAATGTGTTCCAACCTTCAGCTAGCTGCAGATTCATTGGTACTTTTAAGAACATCAATAAAGATTGGACCTTTTACATTTTAGCCTACAATAACCATGTCTTCATGGTAGTTCGTGGGCAAACCATCCTTTCATGTTACTGTAAAGTATCTAGTTTTGTATTTGCAGAGATCTCAGTATTCATTTCTTTTTATCCCCCAAAATGACTCAGATTTATGTACACTTTCAACAGCCCACTTTCACAACATATTTTTTTCAGCAATTTCCAGTAAGACTGACCTTTATCAAGACTGATAAGAGTGACAGAGATAAACACAGGATTCTGCCCAATTTTTGCAGAGACAGATGGAATTTGGAGGCGAATCAATTGACACTACAACAAAGTCAACATACAATGCTGCACAGAAAATCACAATAAAATGACATATTGCATGGAGTACCAACAATGGGAAGCACTGCTGTAGTAGTTTTGTTTGTCTTTCTAGCATACAAACAATACTCTTTGACCCACCCCCATTCCTGCCCATGTGACTCCGGGGGTTTCCTCTGGGTACTACAGTTTCCTCCCCCAGTCCAAGACATGCGTTGTAGGCTGATTGGCATTTCCAAATTGTCTGTAATGTGAGTGCGTGTGTGTTTGTGCGATTGTGCCCTGTGATGGGTTGGCCTCCCGTGCAGGGTGTCCCCCACCTTGTGTGCCCTGAGTTCCCTGGGATAGGCTTCAGCCCCCCCACCCCCCCACCCCGCAACCCTGTTTAGGACAAGTGGTATGGAAATGAATGATGAATGTTCATCATATTTTCAAGTTACTTGTACAAATAAAAAATTGACTTTTGCACCTTTAATACAGTAGTATTTTGTTACGTCAACGCCGTTGCATCTCCCAGAAGTCAAGGCAGCCTACAAACATGGCCAACCGTGAACTACAACACCCAACACCCACAAACTCTGTCACGTTCGCAGTCACCATCAAACTGATCGCCTGCACCTGTACACAATCCCAGCCTTGGTATTTAAAGACTTCCACACCA
Organism: Pangasianodon gigas; assembly: GCA_022758105.1. Classification (NCBI taxonomy): domain Eukaryota; kingdom Metazoa; phylum Chordata; class Actinopteri; order Siluriformes; family Pangasiidae; genus Pangasianodon; species Pangasianodon gigas. The sequence goes on from CM040480.1 coordinate 16,446,757, forward strand.
GTAAATCACTGAGAAGTATACTCTCTGTGTCTTTGTTGACAGTCGATACCAAGCCGTTGTATTTTGTTGTTCTGACATTCTGCTTTTGAGCCCTTTTTTTGGTTTTTGACTCCTGCCTCACCTAATAATGCTGTTTACTGATCCCCTGAAGATTGTCTGTTTCCTGTTCCTGATTTTGCTCTACTTATTGTATTTGTTGCAAGCTTTTCTAATAGAGCTTATGTGTACCTGCACTTGCACCCGTCTCTAACTCCTGACACCATTCTTATAATTCTTATAATTATGGACCTTAAAGCTACCACTACACATCATTTATAGTTCTTTTTACTTGCCTTTACGTACTAAATCAAGTGTGTCGATTGAGTTTGAGTTCATGTTTACAGGCAGCAAAAACACACACATTTCCTGTCAACTTGATTAAATAAAGCGCTGCCAGGTCCACAAGACTTTGGACCAGCAGAGAGGTAACCAAGAGGTAAAAGGGAAGAGCAGGTGGAGTCGTGTTCAGAGCCAGTGACCCAAAGGTTGTCTAAAAGGAGTTCAAGTCCAGAAAGAGAGCTGCTGTTGTTCTTAAGTGACCCTGAACTGCTCAGCTGTACACTCAGTTTGGTTTCTCTTCCATTCATCAGTAATTTTAAATTAAATACAACACAATATGCAGCTTTATTTGCAAAAAAGAAAAGGAAAAGACATGATACACAGGAGCCTTTAATAAAACATTAAACTCAAATGCTGTTAAAATGAATAAAGGCACAACAGGAAGTCACCATTAGTAATGAAGCAAACATAGATTAATAACAATAATAATAATAATAATAATAAATTAAAAAATCTAAAATAGCAAACTTTCAAAATGTCTACAGAAATGTTCAACTTAATGAATGATACCACAGCGCTTTCGAATGCTCGATCATGATTGGTCAAAGGTGTTGTAAATCACAGTTATATAACTGCGCTTGTTTTACTACGTTATTGTTTCTATAGTAACAACTTACACGCGGACGCTCCACATGAACAAATAGAAGTAATCTAGTTCTATTTTTATGATTTTTTAATCTAGTTCTATTTCTATGCTGAAGTTTGATGTGAGAAGACCTTTATTTATCTTTTTTTAGGAAGGAGTCTCCAGTGTCAGTGCTTTGTAACAGTCAGAGATAAAGCTGTAGCTTGAAGTTTGCCATCGTGGTCAGGACAGAGGAGTTTGAGGTTTCTCCAGTTTCACTTCGGGACGTGATGTTATTGGAAGATAATCAACTTCGCAGTGGTAACAATAACTCCACTTCATCACACGACTCTGTCGTTGATTATTTTCCTGTAACAGCACAACAGAGAGTGTTTTATTCCTTACATAACAGTATGACTCAGTGCGTAAGTAAAAAAGTAGTCAGGTTGTTTAGAGCAAGATGCAAAACTGCAGGAAATGTCAAATGTCATCTCATAATATATGAAGGTTTGAACTCATCCAAATCATTCTCAGTGTCTCGGTGTAGTGAGTTAAATCAACCGACTGGACTGGATGTTATAATAATAGCATCTAAGCACTGGCCTAAGTTTGTTGAAGGTGCCTTATATTCCTGCACCATTTTCAGGTGATTTTAATTTAAATTAGTAACAAATGCACTTTTTATAGGTATATTTTTATATAAGGTTTATTGGTTTGAGAGAGAGGTGGTGTCTCCTGGTACAGCACTTCTGGCCCTTGCTCTGTTTATGAAATAAGAGTACGTATTTAAACTATCTGTGTATGTGTGTGTGTGTGTGTGTGTGAGCAAGAGAGAGAGAGAGAGAGAGAGAGAGATGTTTTTCCTGTTACATAACTACTGTTTTTTTCACTGTTTTCAGAATCAGAGTCAAAATTCTCTGATCTGTTGCTTGGAATATTCTAGGAAGTGAACCAAAAATGTGCATTTATTATTATTATTATTATTATTATTATTATTATTTTAGTGCTTGTACTTTAGTGATGAAGAGTTACAGTTAGTTGTTTGTTCACTGGAGAGAGGCAGAAGGTTGGCTGTTTGAGAGCATTTAGTGTTTTTTTCCTCTTATTCACAGCACTCTGCCAGCACTAACAATACTAACACTGGCTTTTTTTTGTCCATTTATAGTTACATTTAACAAGGGAAGTTAACAAGTTAGTTCTCGTTATCACTTAAGTTCGAGCAGCTGACATGGTTAAAACAGACCTGCCTGTTTTTTAAAGAACAAACACACCAGGTGATATGGATTACGGATTAAAGCGAATTAAAGCATTTCTGTAATCTACCAAAAACAAAATGTGTTTGTTGTTTACTGTAAATTCCATAATTTCCAGTTGATGCAATTACACACACATTTACAAAAGGCCACAAGTCTTATTAAGTTTCATTAACGATTGCACTAAGTACACCTGAATACATACAGAAATAATAATAATAATTTATTTGCAGGTAGTGACATAATGTAGGCCTACATAGTGCAAAAATATAATTCCATCTGCATCTCTGTTGCCTCTAAAACTGTTCACAGGAAAGAAAATGCCAAATTAAGAAAGAAATACATTTCTAGAGCAAATGTCCACAATAAAAGTCACAGCAAAAGTACAAATTAATCTCAGCGGCATTATTTTTAAGGATATTATTTCAGTAGCATGCAGCATATTTTTATATACACATAATAATAGCACAAACAGATCATATCAGATGTTTTATGTGAAAGTATGAACTGGGTTTGTGTTTAGTTGATTAAAATAATGAATAATTATTACCACCAATATCCTAACCCCTATTTTCCAAAAATAGAGTTTGGTGTTCCACAAGTCTCTCTTCTAGGGCCACTGATTTTTTATTCATGAACATGATATTAGCTTCCGCTGCTATATTGATGACACACAGCTGTATGTTTCAGCAAATACAGATGACAGACACCACCGTAATAAAGCTGAGGATTGTGTTAAGGACATGTTAATGCTCAGTAATTTCTTTGTCATGAGTTCTTCTACTAGGTAGACACAAGATGTGAAAGACGGCTTCTACTCAACTTTCTGATTATGTAGTAAGTCTGAGTGGCTTTTCAGTTACATCATGTACAAGCGTATTAGTGACTCCACTCTCACTTTGACGCCCCATCATCACTCATCACATTTATGTCAGCTCAAGAGATGCATTCTCAGGATTGATTTCTGGTGGACTGGGAAGTTCCATTGGGAAGTTCAGGAAATTTCACAGTGGATGACTCCATAACGCAACCACCCCGAGACCCTATGTGATTATTTCAGATCAAGTTCCATTGATCAGTTTCCTGTGTTTGTGGACGCAACGTTTTCAAAAATAAATGAACTTTTAACTCCAATTTGGTGAAGAGCATTGTTAAGAAAGCAGGCACTCTATGCCATAGCATACCTAGCTAAATAAGGTTAAGGAATGATAAGCTATAATTTATTGACTAATTTAGATGATATTGTGTGTTGGTCTTAATGTAGTAATACTAGTTGATGCATTTCCATTTGTTATTTTGGGGAAATAGACTAGAGTTGAACAATTACAAACCAAACACAATGTTAAATGTTAAATTTTGTAGCCAAAAAAAAAATCAGATTTGCTTTACATCAGTAATCATATAAATTTATCTAATCTACAGAAATGTCCTAGGTCAGTGGGATAACCATGACTAAATTGTGTTAGATGATATTTGAAAAATAAAATTGACTACCTCCGAAAGAAGAATTCTTCACGACCATAAAATTGTACAAATGTTCCCTCCTGGAATCGCGAAGTCTTTCTTCTGGTCTTGTCTTTTTTTTCTTTTTTTTTTTTTGTAGAAATCTTCCATAAAACACAATCATTAAACACAATCATCTGCTCTTTTTCTGTCAGTCTTTTGTTTTTATGGCCCATTAAAAACCGCCTACTTTCCCAGTATGTAAATCACTTGTCTGATAATAAAAGTGAGATTCTGTCCAATGAGCTAACAAGATGCCATATTTGGTTAGAGATAAGGCATATTTGTGTAAAAGTAGAGACTTGTGAGAACATACAGTATGTTCCAGCGGACCTGTGTAGACTTGTCCGGGTTGTGGTGAAAAGAAGGTGTGTGACAAGAGTTCAGGAATTTGAGGGGGTATGGTATGTTGCTGCAGAGCAAATCATCTTTTGGGAAAAATAAATTTGATGCTCATCTGCATCTACGGATCAGCTCATAATGATAGAGCAGGGAAACATTAAATTCTACAGTGCCTGAATTGTGTATGTCATGCTAATCATGCTAACAGATCTGGGACGGGTGTACACAGGAATGTTGCAAAATCTGTAGTCCAGTAACGAAGAACTTACAATGAAATGGCATGAGACGTTAAATCGATTCACACATTAATGCAAAAATAATGAGAATTTTGATGCATTTAAAGTGTTGCTCTAGTGGGCTGGGACAGGCAAAAATGCTGTTTTCTACTGTGCCTTGCATAAGTATTCACCCCCATAAACTTTTCCAGATTTGACAGTATTAAAACCTGGACCTGAACCCAATACTGCAGAGCATGGTGGTGGTAGCATCATATTATGAGTGACCCTTGGCCTTTTGGTTACTTCTTTGTCAAACCTCCTCCTTATTTTCGAAGAATAAAGGGGTTTTTTTTCATGGTTTTTAATGGTATTGTGACTTTTTAATGGGTGCTATTATAATAATGTAATGTATATAAGGGTCCTCTTAGTTTGAACTTTTTCTAGATGTGTTTGAAGGTTTTCTAGTGGAATTTAATGGTGACTATAATGATCTGCTAAAAGACTGGTATTTATGTTACATTATGTAGCATGCAATGAAACAAAAAATAAATGTGAGGCATTGAGAAATGAATATATATTTGGTTTAATTTTGTATTTAATAATTTCTACAATTAGTGATTTATGTGTTCATTTATATATGTATTTCTGATTACTATACTCGAGTTAAGAAATACATAAATAAATGCACAAATAACAACAACAACAACAACAATAATAATAATAATAATAATAATAATAATAATAAATTTAGGCATATGTTTAAGCTCAATTTGTATATATATATATATATATATATATATATATATATTGTGCATGTATTCATATTTATAAATATTTATTAAATAATAACAAATATTATGCATTATGTATTACACATAACAAATGAATGAATGAATGCTGCATTTATTTATTTCTACATTTACCTATTTATGTATTCATTCATTGATGTACTTCTAATTACTATACTGGAGTTAAACAAAATACATAAATAGATGCAGAAATAATTAACTCATTCATACATATCTGTAAGCTCAATTAAAAAAAATACATATGTATTTTCATATTTTATGCATGTATAAACATTTTTAAATATTTATTAAATGTTAACAAATATTATGACTTTATTAAATATAAACAATCAAACCAATAAATACATTTTGAATTAATTTATTTCTTATTAGACTGGAGTAAGAAATGCAGAAATAAAATAATATTTTTTATTAAAATTTATTTATATCTGGATTCTCCCTCGTGTTTATTTCTGTGAGAATTTATTTTTTACATTTCTGTCCTGCGTTTATTATTATTTTTTAATGCCACATGTATGATTCACACTTATTTAGTTGCTTATTTGCTTTTAATTTCGTGGTTACTTTCACTTCCTCCTGGCTTTACGTGCCTGGAGGACCAGGCGGAACTTTTCGTTCCCATAATTCCACACAGGACGAACTTAGCCGTGTTTGTGTAGAACCGCACAGTTAAACCTGCATTCTCCTGTTTCTAAAAAAAACCTCCAGAACACATTCATGCTGAAACTACACCGCGAATCCTGCTAGAAACACATTAACCTGTTTCTCTGCTCTCTAACGTTCCTTTCAAAGCTTGTTTACATCAACTCGCTAGTGGCTAACAAGCTAACCAGGCACTTGCTAGCTGCTTCCGTCGCATAGTGACGCACGGCACACTTTGATGACGTAAAAGTGCGGTATAATGTCAAGGTTTAAATGAGTGGACTGATTGCTAACTTATTACGGAGTTGCTAGTGTAGTCAGTGTGCTTATTAGAATGTCCTGACACACAAAATGCCGAAGTAAAACGACACTTTTGGTCGCGGTTGCTGCGGTGAGGGCAACGTCATCACTCCGCGACGAGATTTTCGACCAATCCGAAGTCAGAAGTGGCCTTCTCGGTTTTATTGTGGGGGAAAAAGGGGGTCGCGTCGCAGCTCGGGCGTGGGATCTGTTATGGTGAAACGCTGCAGAAGAAACAGGTTTTGTTTACTGTTTAGAAAAGGAATGTGTTTTAGAATAACTGAAGCCTCTCTAGAAGCCTGTGCGACTCGGTTAATGATTAATCGCGCGCTTGAATAACGTTACCCGTTACCGGAATTCTGAATGGGTTGACAGCGTTGTGTTGCATCGCGGTAACATATTTTTTAATAATATTATTATTAATAATAATAATAAAAGCAAAACCGATCTCGAGTAAACAGTCGGATTGCCCGGATTTCGCCATGAACTCGAAGCGAAACAATGCGGGTGAAAATGGAGGAGGAGGACGCATGAACCCGGCGAGCGAAACCCCGGCGGGCGGAACGCACCGGAAACCGAGCAGCGCGAGCTCTCCCGGTAAAGCTGGAGCGCGAGCGGACAGGGGCGAGCACGCGCACGACAGCAGGAGCACGGTGTCCGTCTCCTCACTCAGGTCCCGCCTCGGTCCCACCATCAGGTACGGGTCCGGTTTGAGCTGTGTCGACTCTTTTTTCAGGGGAAAGTAGCTCATGCATGCGCAGGAAGTCAGAACAACCCGCCAGGTGACGTCACGGAACAATTTGCATATTCATCTCCTTATTGAGGCGTCACAAGATTTTTCTGAAGGCACGCAGAACAAGAGCTTTTTCTCTCTTTTCTTTTTTTGTCCGAATAGAAAATGAGTAAGGAATAAAACACTTGGTGTCATGCTGTTGTAGGAAAATAATCAACAACAGCATGGTGTGATGAAGCGCTGGTTCTGTTCCCACTCCGAGGTTGATTATTTTCCAATAACACTGTGTCCTGAAATGTTTTCTTCCTCTTATACCACATACTATTATCCACGAAGGAAGCTAGTTCCTGTTATCACTTATGTTATAGCAGCTATAAACGCCTCTTTCTCTCTCTCTTCAAGTTAATAAAACAAAAAAGCAGCTTGTGGTGTTACTGAGAAACCGGAGACTCCCGTCCTGAAGACTTTCCTGTGTCAGGAAACTAACTGAATATTACAAAGCACTGACACTGGAGACTCCTTCCATAAATTGTTAAATAAACATCTTCTTACAGAAACTTTCACCATATCGATGATTATACTTTTTCTTTTTAAATAACTACATGGTTTATATTTGTTTAGTATTAGTCTTAGGTGGGACAAACAGTCAGTGATTGGTCGAGGGGAACAGTGGTGATCAGTGATTGGTCGAGGGGAACAGTGGTGATCAGTGATTGGTCGATGGGAACAGTGGTGATCAGTGATTGGTGGATGGGAACAGTGGTGATCAGTGATTGGTGGATGGGAACAGTGGTGATCAGTGATTGGTGGATGGGAACAGTGGTGATCAGTGATTGGTCGAGGGGAACAGTGGTGATCAGTGATTGGTTGAGGGGAACAGTGGTGATCAGTGATTGGTCGATGGGAACAGTGGTGATCAGTAGAACAGTAATATATTGCAGTTAGTGACAGCAAATCCAAACCTCATGATATGCTCTTGCCACCATCAGGTCCGCTCTGTCCTCCGCCGTGGAGACGCTGCTGGGGGAGATCGCAGCGGTGATGTCGGAAACCGAGGACGAGCTGCTGTCCAAAGAGCGCGAGAACGAGAGGCTGAAGGCGCGACTGGACGCCTCTGAGCGCGAGCTGAAGACGTTGCAGGAGTGCCTGTGCAGTGCTCAGAAGCTGATCGATCAGCTGCAGGGTCCGTTCAGCAGCCATCCTCCTCTTCCTCCTCCCATGCCCGGGCAGCACGGCTACAACAACCCGGCGCCGCCCACAAACGCAGGTCGCCTGACGCACCGCGGGGCAGGAGACGATGCTGACCCGCGCTGCTTCGCCAACAGCGAGGCAGAGCTAAGCGGAGCGCTCGGAGATGCCATCCACGGCTTTGAGGCCAGGGACGAGTTCAAAAGCTGTCACCTGTCCATCCAGGCGGACGGCACCGTCACCAACAGCTACTACGACCCCATGGCCGTGCACACCGCCGGCATGTGCCACGACGTCAACAGGGCAGGTGAGAGATCTCGCTCGTTCAGTCAGTTACAGTTTCTCACAGTACAATAATCTAGTCAAAAGTATCATGAAATAACAATGACTCGGTTACACTGTAGGAGAACGTGAAGGTAAAGTTTTTGTCTGTTTGCAGGTGAGATGAGTGATCGGCGGCTGTCTCACCCTCCCTCACACTCTCCTTACGGGGTGAAAGAGGAACAGGCTCCCACGTCAGGGCCAGTGCGTGTCAGAGGCGACGCCGAACACGGCGGCCAGAGCGAGTGCGACCAGGGTTACGCCCACGTGGTGGAGGAGCAGGGCGTTCCACGTTCCCGGAGACACACTGCTAAACACGCTCCCTCTTCCGGCTCGCATAACGGCCCTTCTTCGTCCTCCGCCGGAACGCCTCCACAGGGGCCGTCCGGTCTCCGCACCTCCTCCAGAGCCGTGTCTGCAGCGTCCTCTAGGCAGAGTCCCGGTACGAGCGACTCCTCCCCTGACGCCCGCCGGCGTCGACGCCCGCCCTCGGAGCTGATGGGCGAGGTGGCCGGTGAGCGACCGCACCTCTGTCTGGAGTGCGGCAAGACGTTCCGGCTGCTCTCGAGCCTGAAGAAGCACCTGCGCATCCACACGGGAGAGAAGCCGTACCCGTGCAGCGTGTGCGGACGACGATTCCGCGAATCTGGCGCGCTCAAGACGCATCTGCGTATCCACACGGGCGAGAAGCCATACGCGTGCAGCGAGTGCGGCGCACGTTTCCGCCATCTGGACGGCCTGCGCAAGCACGGGCGCACGCACACGGGCGAGAAGCCATACGCCTGCGGCGTGTGCGGGAAACGCCTCAGCCGCCTGCAGCACCTCAAGCACCATCAGCGCATCCACACCGGCGAGCGACCGTGCCGATGCCCCCTGTGCCAGCGCTCATTCCAGGACGCCGCTAGCCTCAGGAAGCACCTGATCAGCGTGCACCAGGGAGAACCGGGCGCCGAGGAAGCTCACGAGAGGCTGGCGGCCACCGAGCTCGGAGAGCACGACCTCCAGGGCTCCGTGGAGGACGAGGAGATGAGGTTTGAGATGTGGGAGGAGGAGCGTGAGGAAGGCGACGCTGCCGTGGACTGCGTGTAGAATTGCTTAGAAAATTGCCCAAGATACTGATGGTGGCAAAAATGTTCAAAATTTAAAATTCAGATTTTCATTGATTCTTGAGTCATGGACACATCAAGCTGTGAAAAATGAACATCTGCCCTGTTGCAGAAATCCATCAAAATCCAGCCCTAATTAAACGATCCCGGCTTTCCAGAGCGCGTATGCAGAGCTACGTTTGAAAGCTTGAACATGGACTAAAGGAATAATGCTTTTGGGGATCAGTTTGCTTGTTGTGACGCGAACTTCACGTCGTCAGAACCTATTTCCGGTGTCAGTATTCCCACAAACGAACTTCCTGCTTCTCTGGACGCTCTGTGTCACGTTCCTGGTTCTCTGTTGTAGTTAGTAATAATGTAAAATAGGTACTGTGGGGAATAGAACTATGACCATTGTGGATCTCATTAAGACTTCTCTCTCTCTCTTTCTCTTATGCACACACGCATTTTGTTCACCCACAAGCATAAATCAGCTGGGAAAAATGAAAGCGTGCTTTAAAAAAAAAAAAGCTATGTGCCCATATAAAAAAAATTCACTTTCGCAATAAATATTTAACTTTACTTTTCACAATATTATAATTAAAGGTCCGGTTTGCAATTTAGAAGTCGTAATATTTTTCGATATCTTTCAAAAAACTGTGATTTTGCTCATAATGAATTGCTTCATTTCAGCTCATTTACATGTATATTTTTCTGGCCCTGAAATTAGCTGCTTAGCTTGGCTTTTTTTTTTTTTTTTTTTTTCTTGAAATGGCAACTCAAGACAAAGCATTTATAATTTTGACAAAGGATGTGAAGTCAGTCATAATGCATGTCAGTGGTGGGCTATACATAATTATGAAAATTACATACCGCTGCTTTAAAAAAAAAAAGTAAGGTAAAAATGATAACATTACTAAAAAATTTTCATTGGTTGGAGAGACAGTTAACGTTCAATAATCAATAGTAGCCAATAGTAATTTATGACAAAAAAAAATCCCATTGACGCTATTTCTTTTTACACAAATTTCCATGAAGTGTGGTCAAGCCAAGACATGGTGAAGATCATGTTTGGCTCCAGTGATAAAGTAAAAGAGCAAACTTCGGACTTCCGACACGTATCTTGGCCAATCGGCTGCGTTTCTGGCCCTCGAAGCCGTGTTTATTCTGAAACAGAACTGCAGTAAATAAAATCCTAAGAGAAAGAATAGAAAAGAAACACACAGTGCTCAAACTCACAGGTCAAACTGATGAACTGCAGGTTGAGGATTTATAAAGCAGAAGTTTTGTTCATTTTTAAAAATTTTATTTCCATGTTTTAACCCTTTACCTCTTGGCTTACTGATCTTTCTATAGTGTTTCTGTACAGTTTATAAAATGAACAGGAAGAACAAAACTTTTAGAAACGCCATCTTCTGGTCAAAATGAGGAACTGCATGATCAAGGTTTTTTAACGCAGGCATTATTTTGTTTTTGGTTTTTTTTTTTGTTTGTTTGTTTTTTAAAATTATTTCTTTTCTCTTTTTACCCCATTACCTCCACTCTTGTTGATATTTCCATTGTGTATTGCTAAATATAGTATTAAAAAAGAAAAACAGGGCCATTATAACGTTTAGAAACGTGCTGCCCCCTTATGGTCAAATCATGGAAATACATGTTGAATGTTTATAAAGCAGGTTATTGTGTTCATTTGTTTTTGTTTTTTCCTTGTTTACTCTGTTACCTTTATTTTTATTGACATTTCTATAGTGTATTGCAGAATATAGTATAAATAGAAAAAAAAAGAGGGATGTCAAAACTTTTAGAAATGTTCTGCCCCCTTATGGTCAAACTGAGGAACTACAGGTTGGATGTTTTCTAAAGCAGGAGTTAAATTGTTTTTGTATTTTTAATTTTGTGTATTTTAGTCCTTCACCTCCAGTCCTATACACATTTGTGAATATAGCATATAAAACCATTTTCACTTTTTTTTTTTTTAAAGCCTGGGTGTTTTCTGTTTTTAACACCATTCACGCTTTTGTTGCATGTTTTACCTTTTATGGATATTATAACGTGTTATCATGGGAGTTTGTAAACCTTTTTGAACTTTTTGTTCATATTTACAGCTTTTTTTTGTCTAGTGTAAAAAATAGTTCTGTAGTAGATACTCTAAAACTAATACCAACATAAGCCGTGTTTTATTAACACTTCCACGTGTAAATAACCTTTAGATATATCTCGTTTTAGTGTTGAATAAATGTGAGTAAATCAAAGTTTGGTAAATGTTACGTAAACTGGACAAATTAGTTTTACTGTTACTGTGTTATCTGCGATACATGACTTTTTAAAAAAAAAATAAATCTAAGCATGCGTTTTGTAAACCTGTAGCCGTGTTTCCCTCATAAAAACGTCTGTTAAATGTCTTTTGCCTTCTTTTTTCTTTCATACATGACCATGTGGTGCACTGTGGTGTCAAGTTATAGGGGGGTGTGTGTGTGTGTGTGTGTGTGTACACTATGACAATTACTATGTGTTGAAAGTCTTTCGTTTCGCCTCAACGCTGACCACAGCCATCACAAACTCACACACACCCACACACAACTGTGCAAGACTCAGCACACCCATCACTTTCTGAGACACACACACACACACACTCAATCATTGTGTGTGAGTGTTTCTGACAGTGAGACTGTTTCTGACTCACAGGACTTTAGAGACAGCCACCCCACGGGTCTTATTTTGAACAAACCAAAATTAGGGTAAAGGCACTCCCTGTGGATAAAAACGTACCACAAACCACACACACACACACACACACACACACACACATGGAATCTTGGCCCAGTCATCCTTCGGGTGAGTAAGAGATTTTTGTCAGTTTTTTTTTTTTTTTTTTAAATCTGAGACTAAGCTGTTCAGCATCTGACCAGAGATGCTTTCTCCTCTGCCAGTGGCGTGACTCGTGTGTGTGTGTGTGTGTGTGTGTGTGTGTGTGTGTGTGTGGTCAGCCACAGTGGCGGTGGAGGCCCGGTGATGTCATCGTGACGACATTCCTGCCCTCTAGACAATACACTAATGTAAAATAGAAAATATTTTTTAGAAAGAATATCTTTATATACTGTGAGTGTGTATTAGGCTGTGTGTATATTTAAGTGTGTAGCAGCGAGGACAATTACTGTTGACTTGTAAAAGAGAGATAAATGTTTAATATTAGCATGTAATAGAGAGGTTATAGACGTTTAATATTTGTGTGTAATAGAGAGGTTATAGACGTTTAATATTTGTGTGTAATAGAGAGGTTATAGACGTTTAATGTTAGTGTGTAATAGAGAGGTTATAGACGTTTAATATTAGTGTGTAATAGAGAGGTTATAGACGTTTAATATTTGTGTGTAATATAGAGGTTATAGACGTTTAATGTTAGTGTGTAATAGAGAGGTTATAGACGTTTATTGTTAGTGTGTAATATAGAGGTTATAGACGTTTAATATTTGTGTGTAATAGAGAGGTTCTAGACGTTTAATATTTGTGTGTAATAGAGAGGTTATAGACGTTTAATGTTAGTGTGTAATAGAGAGGTTATAGACGTTTAATATTAGTGTGTAATAGAGAGGTTATAGACGTTTAATATTTGTGTGTAATAGAGAGATTATAGACGTTTAATATTTGTGTGTAATAGAGAGATTATAGACATTTAATATTTGTGTGTAATAGAGAGGTTATAGACGTTTAATATTTGTGTGTAATAGAGAGGTTATAGACGTTTAATATTAGTGTGTAATAGAGAGATTATAGACATTTAATGTTAGTGTGTAATAGAGAGGTTATAGACACTTAATATTTGTGTGTAATAGAGAGGTTATAGACGTTTAATGTTAGTGTGTAATAGAGAGGTTATAGACGTTTAATATTAGTGTGTAATAGAGAGGTTATAGACGTTTAATATTTGTGTGTAATAGAGAGATTATAGACGTTTAATATTAGTGTGTAATAGAGAGATTATAGACATTTAATGTTAGTGTGTAATAGAGAGGTTATAGACACTTAATATTTGTGTGTAATAGAGAGGTTATAGACGTTTAATATTAGTGTGTAATAGAGAGATTATAGACATTTAATGTTAGTGTGTAATAGAGAGGTTATAGATGCTTAATATTTGTGTGTAATAGAGAGGTTATAGACGTTTAATATTAGTGTGTAATAGAGAGATTATAGACATTTAATGTTAGTGTGTAATAGAGAGGTTATAGACGTTTAATATTAGTGTGTAATAGAGAGGTTATAGACATTTAATGTTAGTGTATAATAGAGGGGTTATAGACGTTTAATATTAGTGTGTAATAGAGAGGTTATAGACATTTAATGTTAGTGTATAATAGAGGGGTTATAGACGTTTAATATTTGTGTGTAATAGAGAGGTTATAGACGTTTAATGCTAGCGTGTAATATAGAGGTTATAGACGTTTAATATTTGTGTGTAATAGAGAGGTTATAGACGTTTAATGTTAGTGTGTAATAGAGAGGTTATGGACGTTTAATGTTAGTGTGTAATAGAGAGGTTATAGACGTTTAATATTAGCGTGTAATAGAGAGGTTATAGACGCTTAATATTAGCGTGTAATAGAGAGGTTATAGACGCTTAATATTTGTGTGTAATAGAGGGGTTATAGACGTTTAATGCTAGCGTGTAATAGAGAGGTTATAGACGTTTAATATTTGTGTGTAATAGAGAGGTTATAGACGCTTAATATTAGTGTGTAATAGAGAGGTTATAGACGCTTAATATTTGTGTGTAATAGAGAGGTTATAGACGTTTAATGCTAGCGTGTAATAGAGAGGTTATAGACGTTTAATATTTGTGTGTAATAGAGAGGTTATAGACGTTTAATATTTGTGTGTAATAGAGAGGTTATAGACGCTTAATATTAGCGTGTAATAGAGAGGTTATAGACACTTAATATTAACGTGTAATAGAGAGGTTATAGACGTTTAATATTAGCTTGTAATAGAGAGGTTATAGACGTTTAATATTAGTGTGTAATAGAGAGGTTATAGACGCTTAATATTAGCGTGTAATAGAGGGGTTATAGACGTTTAATATTTGTGTGGAATAGATCTATCTATCTATCTATCTATCTATCTATCTATCTGTCTGTCTGTATGTCTATTTTTTTATTTATGTGAGTACAGTAAGCAATAATGTGTGTGTGTGTGTGTGTAAGACTGTCCAGACCCATGCAGTCATTTCCGTAGAGACTGAAAGCAAACATTCTCACTTTTCTCAAAGGAAGTGACTCAACTCATTCTCGTTCTCCCTCTCTTTCACACACACACACACATGCACAGACAGGCTTTGTCTCGTTTCATCCATATCAACCTTGCTTACTTTTCTCCCTCACTCTCACTCACACTCACACGAGACTTACGTAGTTTCCAAAATCTAAAGATATTCCTTTCTTGTGTGTGTGTGTGTGTGTGTGTGAGATTGTGTGTGTGCATGCTCATGTGTTATGGTAGCCAACAATAATGCAGCATTCCATTTCCCAGTCACTGCTCCAAACTTCCGATCCAAACACATTCCAGAGCTTCTGCTCGAGAAAATAGGACACCCTAATAAATACACACGCACACACACACACACACACACACACTGTTCACATACGTCACATGTTCAGTTTCACACACGTTTCAAGACTCATTTTTTTCACACTATAATTTTAATTTTATTTTTAACATCAGAATTTCATATGTGTGTGTGTGTGTGTGTGTGTGTGTAGGGCACATGGCTTAATTTTTCAGACATGACTTTTTCACACATTGTTCATGTGATGTCACACACGCTGACTTGAACTTCTGTGTGCAAATTCACTTTCATGTGAATTTTCCACATGATCACATCATAAGTGAATGTGGTTTTTCTGTATTGGATGAACACACACACACACACACGCACACACACACAGTGATCAGCTCCAGTTTCCAAATGCCGACTCAGTGTGTCTGTGTGTGTCACTGTGGTATTAAAATGACCAGTTCTGCCCATTCAGGCCGCTTGTGGGGTCAGCCGTGACGCAGGAGACGCTCTTCACGCACCGCCACCGCTTTCCCAAACACACGCCTCAGCTTCCGTTCTGCAGGGAATTTTTTTCCTTCCAGACACAACGGTTATAAGCGCTCATAATATACCTTTTCTACAATAAATACAATCGCGTACAGCTTCATTAGGGGAAAGAAAGCCCTAAAACACACATACGCATAAACACACACATGAAAAAATTACATCATAGGAAAAATATTTACATTTGCTTTTACATTTATGGCACTTTCAAATTGCTTTAGATGTACTGGTGCTGTATCAATATTATAATTTCATGTGTAATGTTTCACGTAAGTGTTTTTTTTCTATAAGTGCAAGCCTTAGTGGGTTTTTTTTTTTCACAAAAAAACACTAAGGCTTGCACGTAGGGAAAAAAAAACACTTACATGTCACATGGGATAATGTGAGAACTACACTATGTGATACCCTGAAACTCAAATGTGACATCACATGAACGATGTGTGATCACACGTGAAAAACAATTGTTCATGTGAGAAAAATCATATCTGAAAAATGAAACCATGTGGATTACATGTGAAATGTTAACATGCGGCAATAAATGAAACGTGTACAAATTACATGCAAAAATAAACTGAATATGTAATTACATATGAATATAAAATGAAACATAAAAAAAATTTCATGTGAAAAGAAATGAAATGTGTAAAAAACACATGAAACTAAACGTGTAAAAATCACATCTGAAAAATGAAACCATGTGAATTACATGTGAAACATTAACATGCGACAATAAATGAAACGTGTAAAAATCACATGCAAAAATAAACAGAATATGAAATTACAGATGAAAATAAGTGAAATGTAAAAAATTACATGTGAAAAGAAATTAAATGTGTAAAAAACACATGAAACTAAACAAAACATGTAAAAATCACATGTGGAAAAAAGGAAATGTGTAAAAAAAACACATGAAAATAAACAAAATGTGTAAAAATCACATGTGAAAAGAAATGTGTAAAAAACACATGAAACTAAACAAAACGTGTAAAAATCACATGTGGAAAAAAGGAAATGTGTAAAAAACACATGAAACTAAACAAAACATGCAAAAATCACATGTGAAAAGAAACGAAATGCATGAAATGTCACATAAAGTAAACGAGTAAAGTAAAGTAAAAATGACACGTAAAAATAAATTAAATGTGTAATCACACGTAAAAATAAATGATACCACACACACAAAAAAAATAAAACGTGTAAAAATATAGTGAAAATAAATGAAAGGTGTAAAAAAAAAAAAAAATCTCATGTGAAAACAATAGTGTCTAAAATACACATAATGTGTGTGTGTGTGTGTGTGTGTGTGTGTGTGTGTGAGCAGTAAGATAGAAGGTGCTCCAGGAGGAAAGAAACAACAAGCCACTGCTGCTCCTGCTGGTGATGTGCAGCACGTGAATCGAACCGATTCTTCTTTTGAACGATTCTTTGAACTGATTCGACTCTACTGGATCACTTTCAAAAAAGACTGAACTCAGAACTGAACTGCCAGGAGAGGGAAGGGGAAAAAATGGTCTTCAATTATTAGAAAAGAAGAGAAAAAAAAGACAAGAATAAAATATTAACATTTGGAAATATATATATCTCCAGATAAATATACATCTGGATATATATGTACAGTATACTAACATTTTTCCAGCAGAATGATGTCACAGCGTCAGTCATTATTTTGTCCATCACTTCGTCACGATGTTAACAAGCTAGTTAGCTTTGCACAGAGTTTACGCAGGGAAAAGTGTTCAGGCGTCACGTCATTCTAATGTCTAATCATTGAATTTTGGATGGGATTGGTCCAAATCCGCAAAACTGAGCTCGCACGTAACTCTCTGCAAATAATCTGTCATAAAACAATCTTACAATTCTTACGTTAAAGCGTCGACTTCACAGCATCAAGGACAAGGATGTTTAAAAATAAAGTGAATTAATGGAATGAACAGAAATCCGTACTTGTTTTTATTTGAATCTGAAACGGTCATTTCACCATTAAGCGTGAAATTCAGTTTCAGATTTTAGATTAAATTCAATTTCAGTTAAATTCAATGTCAGATTATAAGATACAAATTCAACACATATTTCAAATTCAGATCCATATTTTTGCATTTAAAATCACATTTTTTTTTAATTTGCATGATAATAACTCCAGTAGTTAGCACTGTTGCCTCACACCTCTGGGGTTGGGGCTTCGATTCCCGCCTCCGCCTTGTGCGCGTGGAGTTTGCATGTTCTCCCCGTGCTTTGGGGGTTTCCTCCGGGCACTCCGGTTTCCTCCCCCAGTCCAAAGACATGCATTGTAGCTGAGTGGCATCTCCAAATTTGTCTGTAGTGAGTGAATGGGTGTGTGTGTGTGTGTGTGTCCCGCCTTGTGCCCCGAGTCCCCTGGGAAAGGCTCCAGGTTACCCCGAGACTCAGTGTAGGATAAGTGGTACAGAAAATGGATGGATGGAAGGATGGATTCTAACTCCATGATTTACCTCCTGAACGAATGAGCGAGTAAAAGAGTCGATTCCTTTTACTGTACTGAGCTAGATGAGTCGACTCATTAAAAAAAGAATCGTTTTGCACATCACCAGCTGTTGCCTCGAGCGAGAACAGCCTGCACCGGATTGGTCTCGCTCCTCCTCTCCTCTCCTCCTCCTCCTGCTGCTGCTGCTGCTAACTTTCCCCAAAACTTTCAGATGCACACACACTCACATTCACACTCACTCACACTCACACACACACGCAGCTGGAAGAGCAGCCAGTGAGGAGAAACACGGCGCGGAGAAGAAGACGCGGTGCTGCTCTGTTTACCGATCACGAGCTTTTGGACTTTAGGATGTCTCGCGCGCTCCTGTGTATTTAACCGACCTAATGTTGTTATAAGAGAAAAAAACTAATTGTTTTTCTTTTTTTTTTTTTTTTTTCCGTCCCGACTCCGAACGAGCCGAGCGCCGAGCGCGCGCGCGAGATGCCAGCATGCGCCCGGTGACGCTTCCGCTGCTGCTGTTCGCCTGTCTCGCGCTCCGGAGGCCGGCGGCGTGCGTGGAGCGCGTGTCCACGCGCGAGCGCTTCAAGGTGGTCATCGCGCCGCTCATCTGCAAGCGCACGTGCGAGCGCAACGGCCAGTGCCGCGACACGTGCGAGCAGGGCGACAACACGACGCTGATCGGGGAGAACGGGCAGGCCGCCGACACGCTCACCGGACACGGCTTCAGAGTCGGTAGGTCCATCCACCCCAGGCTTCTAGTCCAGATCCACTCTCCAGCCTCAACTACGCGCCTTTATCATTAATACTGACGCCGCATTCACGTATTGCAGACTGAAAGTTGCTTCATTGCGTCAAAAATACTAATTTTGGATACTTCTGACGTCACAGTCACACCTACACACTATTACATGCTGATTGGTTGTTTATTATTATTATTATTAGCTTAACCTAACTGTAGCTATGCGCAATGTGTCATCTTCTCCATGCATCAGTGGAAAGGGATCATCGCTGAGCAGATACTTTTTGCGTGGTCACAAAAATAGTAGCATAGCATGAGCACAACCGAAAAATCTTCAGCCAATCGAAATATGTTGTATGATTTTCCACCCGATTTTGGTGTGGTAGACAAAACTCGCACATCGTAAAGGAATTCTTTGGTCATGAGTTGAGATCGGAGGTCTTGAAACGCATAATGTGAGGATGTTGTCATTCTTTTCACCCAGCATTCGGTACGTTTGGGGAAGTGTGTGAAGTCCTCTTGAAAACGGCAGTCTGGTGTTCACTTCATCAGAACCTCCGGACCGCCAGCATTAGGTGCGGAAGCTGCTCGTGTCGAGTAACGTGATTGGTTCAAGTTGTCAGGTTACTTCCTGTTTCTGCTTTTGGGATGCGGCACAACGGGTTGTTATGGTTACTGATGGATAAGACTTTCATAGCACTGGAGCGCTGTGCTTGCGGTGGTGAGAGCGTCATGAACAATGCCATTGTGACCATTGGGGAAATTTTTCGCTGATACAACATTTTTATAAATCCACCAATAGGAGGGCGCAGAACTCACGGCACAGCTACAGATACGCTAGTGACGATGGCGTAAACGAAACATGCTAATGGACAGAAAATTATCCTCCTTATTACCTCAGACTCACTTGGAACAATGTTTGTGTTCATGTGATTGCTGGATGATTGATGACGTAAGCAGAACATCGTAACTTTCTTTAATCGTACGTCTACCGTTAGAGGATCTTCATCGTATAATCGGACATGGAGAACGCACATTACGTTTTAGTGTGACGTGGAATAATCTTAAACGATGGTTGAAATCATACACTAAAACCATATCGGCTTTCGTAACTAACTTTACGTTAGTTATGAAACTAACTTTACATATCTAACTTTACGTATCTAACTTTACGTTAGTTACGAAACTATATAGTTATGAAAGTTAAGTATCTAGCTTTTCGTATCTAACTTTACTTGGCTACATGTCAGTGCACTGGTTTTTGTCAGCTTTTTGTAGCATTTTTTGGAACTTTAGTCCTTTAGTCTATAATTTCACGCTAATCGTCAACCACCATCAACGCTCATCAACGCATCTCGTAGATCTCTAACTAGCCCGAGATTCAGCATCATAGAGCTGCATTGCATTCTGGGACATTGAGTCCACCATTTACACCAACATCTCCACTGCTTCTGCTCTGGATCTGGATTTCTCATTATCATGACGTCGAATATAACTGTAACGTCGCTGGAAAATGGCGAGTGAGAAGAGAAGCTCCTTGTGTTTTTTAGCCGCTAAACGTAAAACCCGATTATCACTTCCGTTTGAGATCGTCGAAAGTTTTTCTCCTGTTAAACAACATTGTAAGTGTGCTACCAAAGCCAGTAATAATAACAATACCAATAACAATAACAGTGTCCTTGTATGATACCAGAGCAACACACAACCGCTAACTTCTCACAGGAATAACGATAATACAGCACCAAGTAAACAAATTAGCGCCAGAATCGCTAGACACATCAGACATATTTGAGTTTAATCATAGTTAATATGTTTCACCGTGGACTTTCCCTTTAAAGTTATGGTTTGTATTTTTTGGAGGAATGAGCTTTCTTTCTGACAGTCTAGTCTTTGTGTTATAAAAACAAATTACGGTGGCATTTTTTTTTTTTCTTTGGTTGGTTTCATTTCCAAAAAAACACACCAGGTCATAATTACAACTTCCGCAGTCATAAATACAAGTTTTACGAGGAGTACATAAACACAGGAGGTGTTTCGCGTCTGAGTGAATGAGGTCCAAGTGAGATGTTTGAGTGAGTAATAAAAGTCGGAGTTAGAATAACTTCAAATTGGACGGATAAATGAGGATTACTCCAGCCAGCTTAGCGTGACCTTATATGCCTGCTGTAGAAGCCCATCTGGTCTGGCTTTGGAGTTTTGTAGGGAAAAAGCTTTTTTTGGGATTTTTATTTTCCCCAGCCTTTTTTCCTTCTCGGCCACAACGCCGCTTTAGGAGTTTCGGCAGAGCGGAGTCGTCGCGCTCTCTATCAAGCACTACAATTACGCCGGGTTTGATTGTTTCCTGGGTTTCGAGTGCGTCCAGATGGACGGGATTTCGCTCCCAGGCCTAAACTTTGGCTCCTTGTGGGCTTTGATCTGAGGCGCTAAACGGCTGCTGGGTTTTACTGTAGGACTTACAAATTTCAGATGAGAAAAAAAGATGTAAAAAAATGAAGTGGGATAATAATAGATTCTGTCATTTTGTCGTTTCTCTCTCGCTCTCTTTTAGTCTTTAATGCTTTCTCCATATTGTGACTCGTTCTGTACTGTATCTCATTGTGTTCGTGGTGAGGCGTGGTGCCATAGAGTCTGCCCAGCAGGGTCTATAGTCTTTAACACACACACACACACACACACACACACACACACACACACATGGCAGGCACACTCGTTTTCTCCCTTAAACATTTATCTCCATCTCCAGTTCTCTCTCAGTTTCCACTCTTAAGTAATAGAGTAACGTCTGTGTGTGTGTGTGTGTGTGTGTTTTTATCCTCTTCTGTTTATATCTGCATGGGGAGGAAACTCGTGTCCGTGTTAATACATATCCGAGGTAATTTTTTATTTAAAGCCAAGAATGTCTGGGACAAATGGGGCAAAACGATTGTGTGTGTGTGTGTGTGAGTGGAAGTCTCATTTTGGTTTCTGCTCTCACACAGAGTTATTTTGGAGTACTCTTTCTCTCTCTCTCAAACACACACACACACACACACACACACATGCACTCATCAGGATTTAAACGTGAACGCCCAAAATAAACCAATGGGGCAAAAATAAAAGAGGAAGCTGATTAATGGTCTAGTGAAAGCTACATTTATGGACATCCAAGGCCAGCACACACACATACACACACACACACACACACACAAACACACACAAACACACGCTTGCAGGGTAAAAATATTCCTGCTAATTAAACCAGAAAAGAAAATGTGTAGCTAGGAGACAAATGTTAGTTTTTAGACATATTCTGTCAGGAGCAAAGACAATTATGCATAATGTGGACTTACATAACTAGCCATAGCTAATGAGCTAACTAACTAACTAACAAACTAACTAACGCAAGCTAGCTAGTTACAGCTCATGTTCTGTAAGCTAGTTATACATGTCCATAAGAAACCTACGAAACATAAATATTAATCAAAACAGCAAAGGAAATGTTGTTTATTGGACAAATATTAGCTATTATGTTAGCTATAATGTTAGTTTTAGAAGAAGAATGCATAGACATACTACATCAGGACCTCAAACATGGTTCAGAAATCCTGCCAAGCTTTAAAAAACATGATTAAATAGAGTTAACTCATGTGACAAAATGCAGGATAATATAACTAACCAGTTAACTAACTACCGTTAGCTTGTACATCCAGATTATATTCTGTTAGTTATCTAGATTTATCCATGATAACTGTTTTTGGTGTTAAGCAGAACAGTAAAACTTTATTCACGAGAGAAATCTTAGCTATAGTGTTACAAACAAATTATTAGTAAATATAAAGCAGGGAGTGTACACACAGTCCAAAATGGCTGCCTAGCTTTTTTAAATATGGTTAAATATTGAGCTAGCTCTTGTAACAAAGCGCAAGCTAGCATAACTAGCCAGCTACGTGATTAGCTAACTTTAGCTAGCAAGTTTTATATATATATATATATATATATATATATATATATATATATATATATATATATATACAGTAGTTAGGAAAAAAGGCAAATGTTAGCTATAATGTTAACCTTAAAACAATTTGTTTTAAAGTTTATAAGTCAATATGGTTATCTCTAGCTGCCCTAACTAGCCAGCTAGTTCATTTTAACTAAAATGTTATATATATGCTGCATACAAGCTCATATTATGCTAGTTAGTTAGTTCTAGCTATCAATTGGAATGACTTTTAGCAATCTTTGAAACACAAATGATACTTTTATTCGAATCAGTAAAAAGTTAACAAAGATACAAATGTTTTGATGTTAAAACTATATTGTTGGAAGTATAAATGCTGTCCAAAAATTCCATCTAGCTTGCTTTCAGCGTGGTTAAACAGGGTTATCGTTAGCTACCGTGGCTAGCCAGCTAACTAATTTTAAATATATGTTGCCTGCCAGATCACATTCCGCTAGTCAGTTATTCTGATCAACTGGAACGGCAATCTGTGAAACAGAAATACAGTTCTTTTTTCGAGTCAGTAATAAGTTAGCCATGAGACAAATGTTAGCTGTAGTGTTAAGTTTAAAAATATTGACAGGAGTGTAAATTCTGTCCAAAAATGGCACCTAGCTTTTTTTTAGTGTTGTTAAATAGGCTGAATTCTTGCTGGTGTAACTAGCCAGCTAACTAATTTTAGCTAGAAAGTTATCACATTTCGCTAGTTAGTTAGTTAAACGTCTGGCAATCTTTGAAACGCTAACGATTGTTAAAAAAATAGCAAAGCAGCAAATGCTATAGCTGTAGTGTTAACTTTAAACCAATATAAATAGTAAAAATGTTAGCTAATGTTAGCTAATCATATTTACTAAAAGTATTAAGATAGGAGCATAAATGCTGGCAAAAAAATTACCTTAAAACCCCTAGTGTCTCAGTTTATTGCTCTGTTTTCCCCCTTAAAGCATATGATTTAGTAACTACTATAAATAAGTCAGTAAAAGGAATAGTAAAGGTGTGAAGCTCTGAGAGTGAGGAATTAAGTATGGCGTTTAAGGGGTTAACTTCCACTCATCTGTACAATACATTATGCGCTACTTTTAAATCTTCCATTGTGCTTTTGACGGTTGTTTTAATGTTGTCGTGGTCTGAATAAGCCATCATCGTTCTCACCACATCTGGACACGGTCCAGGTTCTCCGCAGGACGTCCATCTGACAGCAGTCTGATCTGAAAGGACTTTTTCTTTTTTTCTTTTTTGGGTGTTACAGCTTCCACATTTGGAGCTGTTAATCTGGCGCACGAATAGCACGAAAGTTTATCAACATCATCTTGGTAAAGAGCTACTTTAACGCTGTGATGTTAGACACACAGTAGTATATTTTATTCTTAATTTATTTAAAAAAAATCAACCAATAAAAATGTCAGTTTTAGTCATTCAAGGAGGCCAGACTAATTCTTTTACAAAACGTTTTAGTGCACTCAAAGTTAAAATCCGCATTTGAGTCGTTGCTATGGATGCAAATCTTCAAGGTGACAGTGAATCAATTTGATTCATGATTCATTGGTTTTCGATTCGATTCCAAAGCGATTTTTGTGAATTATGAACAATTCAGCTGAATGTATAATCCACTAAACAGGGATTCGACTCAAGCTTCATAAGAAACATCATCCAACATCTTTATAGAAAAGTCTTTGAATGATTCATTATTGTTATTATTTTATTTCTGATAAGATCCATGCCCTGACATTTGAAGAAATTCTAATGGATGCATCGAGAAAACAATCGTTACACCCCTTATTGACTAAAATAACACGACTCCACTGTATCTGAAACCCCCCCAAACCCATAGCGAGGCTGGGTTTGCTATAGCCGCCCAGCTGCCATTACTAGACGTTGACTCACTGTAACTAAACACGAGAAAAGCTCTTTTAAATCCACGCTGTCATTTCTCACACGCTGAGTACATTAGCTCTCTCACTCAGCACTGACACACCTTGTTCACTTTATTAGCCTATTGTCAAGAGCATCAAGAGATCCACCGTGTATGTTTAAAAACGCTAGAGTGTATTAATTATTAATTACTTGCATTATTAGTGTTTATTTGCAGTACAAATCACTTGGCAAAGTGCAGATATCTGATCTAGGCACGTAGACAGACCTGTTGTTGTCGAGGACATTTCATTTTCTGGGTTTAAAATAGTAAAATAGAGAATTCAGAGGTATTAGTATAAAGAGCTGGGTGATAAATTGTGATAAATTAAATATCCTGGATATTGGGATAAATTTTTATTAATTGTTTTGTATTCAAACTGACTGGAAGCAGCTGATGTGATATTGAAATGTTGTACTTATACTTTAAAATTGTAAAATGTTAAATTTTTTGAGATTTTTAAATTTATTTTCTCCTTTCAGTAAATTTTTTTATAAATAAAATTTTTTAATTTTTTAATAAATAAAAATTCTATAAATGCAACACTACTGAATTGCTAGGAAATTGTTAGCAAACTAAATATCATAATATAC
>CM040480.1:16471977-16484478 GCA_022758105.1 Pangasianodon gigas
ACTGTATATTGTGTATCATAAAAATATCGTTGAGAATCGTGATATGATATTTTTGTCGTATCGCCCCGCCTTAGTATTTGATATCGGAATAAATGTCACAATACAGCTTTCTATGATATATCAGGTATTGTGATATCTTTTTCCAATATTTATTTTATTCTAATTATTTAATATTAACGATACTGTTTTTCTTTTCAGTTATTTAAATTTTATTTTTATTTATTTATTTATTTGATCATTTTGTTTACGTTTATTTTTGTCGAGAATAATTTTATTTTAAATATTTTTAATAAGTTTATTTTTGTCCACCCACTAGCTATCATGTTATCATATGACAATAGCTACCAACATACATCCTTTGTACCACACGAAGCCAGCAAGCCGCACCTTTCTGAACTGCTGCTCATGCTGCGTCACAGGGCGGCCTAACACACTCGGAGGAAAGCGCTATCCACCCTCTTCCGCATACATGAGCTCAGAGAGTGAGAGAGAAAGAGAGTATGCCCCTCCCACCCACAGAGCACGGGGAATTTTGCTCCACGGATGGCTATGGCGTCGTCAGGATTCGATTCATGATCTCCGGATGATAGAGCAAACGCTCTTCTGTCGCGCTACTCGGGAGCCCGTATTGTTATCTTTTATTTCATCGACTAAATAAGTATGATTAGCGAACTGACGGAATCTTAAGTCGTACAAGAGATGTTTAATCACCATGTCTTTAAATGAGATCCAGTTATGTCTGAGTGCAAGAGAAACTGCAGTTAGCTGTCATGTGTGTGTATATGTGTGTGTGTGAGAGAGAGAAAGAGAGAGGACATGTCAATGTTGGCAAGTTTAGGCCTCTTCGAACCCCACGCAGGCATTGAGGTTGTAAGACACAGCGTGGTTATTTAGCGATTCAGCCTCAGGCACAGGATGATGAGTCGCCTGAGGTTTTTGCTGAAGTGGGTGATGTTTGGGTTACACATGCTGCCACACACACACACACACACACACACTCCTTTTATCGTGTTCTTTCCTTTCCTTGGTTGTGCAGGTACAGCCATGATACACGCATGTTCTTGTTGGGTGTGTAGAAGGGCTTTGTGTGAGTGTTCTGCGTTTCCTGAGCTGCGATTGAACTCGTAGTCGAGCCCAACCTGAACGTCAGTAATGTGTAGCTGTCAACACCCAGCATCTTCACCTGCTGCTGGAACTCCTGGGTTCGGGAGCTGTATATATATAAGGAATCAAACATTACATGTCGTGCTGTTATAGGGAAATAATCAACGATGGCATGGTGAGATGAAGCAGTTACTCTCACCACGCCAAAGTGTATTATTTTCCGATTTATTAAAGAACAACTCATTACACTATTTATGCATTTAAAGTCATGTTGAATGTTGTGGTGCGTCCATGAAACAAGTTCATTCCTGTTCTCTTCTCACTTGTGTTATAAACAGCTATAAACAGTCGTTCTCTCAGCAGCCTCTCATCTCTATCTTTAAAAGTTAATAAGACAAAAACAACGCAGCTTGTCAAGTTACAGAGAAGCCACAAAGCGTAAACTCTACTGTCCTGGAGATGTTGGAAAAGTTACCTCTGACACTGGAGACTCCTTCCATAAATGTTAAATAAACAACAATTACAAATGTGTGGGGTTTTTAAAATAAATTTGCTTCCGCTATACAAGTCGCTGCGAATGAAATGTTACTATAGAAACGATAACGTCTTTGAACGAGCTGCTGGTATAGAAAATTAATCAACACCTTCTGACCAATCAGATTCGAGGAATTTGTAACATATTTTGGAGAGCCGTTTAACCAAGAAGCAAGAAGCAACTATTTTAGCAGTTGCTGACCATATTCAGCGATGTCATTTCTCACGCATTTGGCTAAACGGAGGCTAAAATGGGTGTGTAAAGGAGCCATTTTATTTCCTGTAAGTGGTTTCAGGTGTTTGTGTGTGACATGTCTTACAAAGTTGTTCACCGAGTAAGTGCCAGTGATCGGAGAGGACAACCAGTCCACGTTATAGCTTCTCCTTCTGCTCTTTCTGTTTCACTCTCCGCACTTTCACACACATACGCCACATATTTTCGTCCTTTTTTGCCTCTCATTTTTCCAGCTTTGGTCCTCCTTCCACCCTTAACTCCTTCGCCTCTCTCTCTCTCTCTCTCTCTCCTTTTTTCATTACCTCTTGTGCATTACGATTTTCATACGCATCTCTTTCCTCTCTTCTTTTTTTTCTTTCCTAGTAATATCCATGGAAAAAGCCGTAGGTCATGGCTCAGCGTGGGCTGAGTGTTGAAAAACCACAGCAAAAATATGCATGTGTGTGTGTGTGTGTGTGTTTACGTATGCCCCCGTGTGTGTGTGAGAGAGACTCTTTGAGACGAGTGTTTTGCTCCAAATGATCTGTCGTGGGTGTGCTGCGTCATCAGCTGGTAGTGATAGCCTGTGTTTAAGGTCTTTACGAGAATAAGCTTACACACACACACACACACACACACACACACACACACACACACACACACACACACACACATGGAGCCTTGTCTTTTACATCCAGTGGTGGCTTTTATTCGTTTACGTTTACTCACTGGAGCGTATAGCTAAGGTTCGAGTCTGTCTCCGTCTTTCATAGTCTCTCTTTCTCTCTGCTTACTGATATCAGATCGAGCTCGCTATCCACGCCAGCTCATATGAAGCTCCGTATTTGTTCAGGCCTTAAAGGGGATTTCTCCGCCGTGCTCCCGACCACAGCCCCATCAGCTGCAGTACGGAAAATTTCTACTGGCTCTGATAAAAAAGAAAAGTGAAAAGGAGGGGTTGGAAATTTTCACCAGTCCCACACTGACCTAAGCTGCAAAAAGCGGCAAGACCAGAACAAACATTCTGGGGGGAAAAAAAAGGGGCGAAATGTGTGTTTTAGTGAAACTCAGAAAGGTCACGGCCTTTTTGCTAATGTTTTCTCACCGAAGCCAATTTTCCCCGCGGTGAAAGAGGCCAGTTATTTACAGCTCTCATTAGAAAGTGCAGGGGCAGCACTGCAACGGACACAAATAACAGTTTCTCCTCAGAGTTAGCGGACACGCTAACGCATTTTCCACTCAGCATGGAGTTTAAGGGCTACTGGTGTGGAACCGTAATCAAAAAACAAAACAAAACACTGAGTTAATGAAGTGATTAACGATCATGTATTGTATTTATAAGTCCCTTTTCTGTGTAACTCAATTATGAGGTGTATTGTAAGATGATTCAAAGGTTTAAAATGCTGCAGATATCACCTCAGCTCCCTAAACCTTTTTTCATTTCATGGATTTATCTAGTTATCTAGTTTACTGTAATCTAGCTAACCGGTTAGCAAGCAGGCAAAATAGCTAGAAACTACAGGGACAGCGCTGGAATGGGCACGGTTTCTCCTCAGAGTTAGCGCTCTAACTCTGCTAGCACATTTTCCACACTTCTCAGCATGAATTTTAAGGACTAATAGTGTGAAGTCGTAATCAAACAGCACTGTGGAAAAATTGTAAAACACAGTTAATATAGTTCCCGAAGTCATTAATGATCATACATCATGTTTTTAAAGCTCTTTTTGTGTAACCGAATCCTAGAGATTATA
This sequence comes from Pangasianodon gigas, assembly GCA_022758105.1. Lineage (NCBI taxonomy): Eukaryota > Metazoa > Chordata > Actinopteri > Siluriformes > Pangasiidae > Pangasianodon > Pangasianodon gigas. Next base: position 16,475,581 of record CM040480.1, read on the forward strand.
AGCCTCAGAGAAAACAGCTGGACAAAAAAAAAAAAAAAAAAAAAAAAAAATCACCTGAAAAACTTTTTTTCATGTTATGAATTAAAGTAGTTGTCTAGTTTTAGACAAGTGTAATCTAGTTAACTGGTTAGCAGGCAGGCAATGTAGCTAGCAAGTTCTGTCAGTAATGTTAGCCTTTAGTACATTAAATACAGTTGTTGTTTTTTTTATTAATTTGATTAAATATTGGAGTTGAAGCTTTCATTCAAGCTAATACGGATGTGACTTGAGAAAACTTTACCATGGCTAACCAATTTGCTAAACTTCTTCAAGTTTGTTAGCCAGCTAGCTTATACAGTCATAGTGAGCGACATCCTGTGTATTAGCAGTTAGCTAACACAGGAATGCTGTAGCTAGCAAACCCTGATACATTTACAGTTTTTTAAACGGGTGAAATATATTTCTTTCTTATGAGGTAAGCTTAAGAGAGAGTGTTCAGCATGATGACATTTGTCCTGTCGTGATTTTAATCGGCTATGCTACCTATATTACCTACGCTAGGCAATATTCATGGCAAATTTATGCTAAAAAATAAAAAAAAGGTTTGTGTTTGGAAATGATGGCGGTGGAATAGGAGAGATAACATGCTCATATGGAGAAGTTAAAAGCTGTGAAGGTTGGTTAAAGGGTTTATTAACAGGAGATTAAGTAAATTAGTGTATTTATGCAACACTTAAATACATTAGTACATTACAGAGGTTATGATGCTCCAAGGTATGCCGTGTTGACTTTGTCATTTAGTGACTCAGTCTTTTCGACTATTAATGTGAATCAACCTGCAAGTCGTGATTCGTTTAACTCACCACCCACAGCGGCATCAACGGATTATTGTGCACTTCTTCAAACTTGCAGCTTATTTTCCAGTTATTCATTATGGAGTATATTATTCAGTAAAGATCTTGGTACTGTAAAAAAAATAAATAAATAAAATGACCTCATACCCCCAACCGTGCTCCACTAATGATGACATCACAGCGTCAGTTTTGCTTCACTAATGAAGACCTTACAATCCCCAGTGGTGCTCCACTAACGATGACCTCACAACCCTAGACATGATCTAGTGATAATGTTATCACGATCCCAGATGGTCCTCGCTAATGATGACCTCACAACCTAACCATGCTCTACTAATAATGACCTCAGACGCTGAGCCAGACTCCGGTACTGATGACGTGTTTACACCAGTCTGTAATTACATTTAAGGATTAGATTAAGAGCTGATGAGTTTGATTTGAGACACTTTATTAATTTAGTTTGCGTGTTTTGATGAATTTGTGGATGAAGTCTGATGCAATGTCTGATGAGATTTTTTTCCTTTTCCTCATTATTCTTTGACGAAGGTGCAGTTTTATGGATCTCACAGTTTGGCAGTCAGAGACAGTGTTCTTTATTTGTGTGTGTGTGTGTGTGTTTGGAAAGCACACTATTTAAACAGCTTGCTCATTCTGTAGTGCTTTCCCAGGAGACCGGAGGTTCACAATCAGAGATGATTGTTTGTGTTTCTCCCTGATTTTGTGTGTAACTGTGTGTAATTTTCGCCCAGGTATACATCTGTATATTGTGTGTTTGTGTTTGTGTGGTGCGAGTTGATTATGTGTTGTTTATATACTATACAGTTTATATAGACTGTTTACATCCAGAAGTGTGACATAAACAGCATCTATATATGTGTTCTGTGTGTGTGTGTGTGTGTGTGTGTGTGTGTGTATGTGTGTGTATACACTCAATGTTCTCAGACAGCTATTTTTAAGAAGCTGCGATTATGTCATTTATTCTGGGCTGCAGTCCTCTCTCTCTCTCTTTGTTTCTGTATCTCACTCTCCTTCTCTCTCTCTCTCTCTCTCTCTCTCACACACACACACACACACACAAATAGCATTTAATTATAGCATTTATATCTTTTTAAAACAGCAATGCGAGTACTCTTCATCCTCGCTCTTCTTTTTTTTTCACTACTGACACCATACACACTTGCTCCCAGCATCAGTTTGATATACACACACACACACACACACCCTTGTGTAAGAATGTCTGGGCCTGTCGCTGGGCTGTTAAGGCAAAATAAAGCAATCCTGACGTCACCGGGAGGGAATGTCCTGCTTTTAGAACTTGTTGACCAGTTCAGAACACTTAATGCTTAGCTGCTCTTGCCAAAAACATTGCATTTTCATAATCTAGGTTATTTGCAGGATTCATTTGCAGACAAAATTTAAAGATTCATTTCAAGGATTCATTTCCTGACAAAGATAAAGGATTTGTATGTGGTATTTCTTTGAGGACTAAGTTAAAGGATTCATTTCCAGGATTAATTTGCAAGTTAATAAGTTAAGTTAATGAGTCATTTGCAGGATTCATTTGTAGACTAAATAAATGATTCATTTTCAGGGTTCATTTACAGATTAAGATAAATGATTCATTTGCAGAAAAGATTCATTTACACAAAGGATTCATTTGAATGAATTTGTAGAACAAATCCATTTGCAAAAAATTATTTGCATATTAAGGCAGATGATTCATTTCCAGGATTCATTTCCAGGATTTCAGGATTCATAACGTTAGTCGAAGACTAACGTTAATGATTCATTTACAGACTAAGTTAAATGATTCATTTGCATTATTTATTTGGGGACTAAGTTGAAGAATTCATTTGCAGAATTCATTCACAGACTAGGATAAAGGATTCATTTGCAGGAATCATCTGTGCACTAAACTGAATCATTTACTTGCAGACTAAGATTAATGATTGGTTTACGCTATTTATTTGGAGATTGTGTTGAAATATTCATCTGCAGAGTTCATTTTCAGGATTCATTTGCAGAGTTCATTTCTAGTCTGAGTTAAATGGCTCATCTGTATGATTCATTTGCAGACCAAGTTAGAGGAATCCTTGCAACCCAAATTAAATGATTCATTTGCAGAATTGTGAAAACTTATTTTTATATCCTTAAATATAACATATGAAACCATGCAGAAAGAAAGGAGCAAACTCTACACACACACACACACACAGTGCCGGTGTTTCTGTTTATCCTCCCTGCTGACTTTGATTAACTGGCGTTAAAATACCTGTGACTTTATTTTATTGCCGTGTCACCCGTCACTGTAAACGCACTACATCCTGCATGCAGTCGGCTTGTTCGAACAAATCAGTACACATGTCAGGAGGCGGTTTGAGGCTAAAACGTGTCATGTTTCGAAGCGAAATCAAATATTGTGTGAGTGTGTGTAGTTGTCTTAGCACGATTACCAAGAAGCTGAGGTATGAGAAGTATGCTGGTGGGGAAAAAGTCCCATTCTTTCTCTCTCTCTCTCTCTCTCTCTGTTAAGACTCATCAAATGACTGGCAGGTAGATAACTGATCAAGAAACGGTTTAGCGAAAAAAAAACAAAAAAACAATGAAGCTAATGTTGCTTTAAAAAAGTAACAGAACTCTTTCTCATGCCAAATCGTTTCTATAAACTTGGTCTTCCTGTAGTCTGTATACACGAATAAAACTAAATACCATGTAGCTAAACTCTGGAATGTTACGTGGGGCGGCCATCTTGGATAACGACAATCACTTGCGGCTTGGATTCATGAAAAACGATGCGAGAAAACCATGAAGAAGCTTATTTGTGGATTTTCTTGTTTTGCTGATACAAGAAAATGTTGATACATTGATACGTTTACACACACACACACACACTCTCTCACAGCAGCATAGCGCACACACATACACACACTTACATACTCACATTAGTCACACAGGAATCTGATCCTGAATAACACTCGGCTGTGAGATGCTTTGTAAATCCTGGCCCTGATTTTTTTTTTTTTTTTTTTTTTTTTTTACCTGGCAAGTGTTTTGTGTGTGTCCACACACACACACACACACACAGTAGATCTGGGAAATCCATTAGAACATGATTTTGGCTGACGCTGTTAGAAAGCCTCCATCTTCCTCTCAGACATTTTATTACAGACGTGGTCTGGAGTTATAACTACACGGTACATTGTGATTTTATCACAGAAACGTCATAATCCCTCTTTATATCGATATAATAACTGAATTCACACAAATGAACCAGTTCAAAAGTTTACATATGCTTGATTCTTAATACTGTGTGTTGTTACCTGGATGATCATCGATTGTTTTTATGTTTTGTGATAGTTGTTCATGAGTCCCTTGTTTGTCCTGAGCAGTTAAACTGCTCACTGTTCTTCAGAAAAATCCTCCAGGTCCTGCACATTCTTTGCTTTTCCAGCATCTTCTGCATATTTAACCCCTTTCCAACAGTGGCTATAGAGATCCATCTGTTCACACTGAAGACAACTGAGGAACTCATACACAACTATTACAAAAGGTGCAAACATTCACTGATGCTCAACAAGGCAACACGATACATTAAGAGCCAGGGGGGTGTAAACTTTTGAACAGGTTGATTGGTGTACATTGTTATTATTTCTTCTTCTGGGAAACATGTAAATATCTCATGTAGCTTCTGAAGGGTAGTACTAAATGAAAAAATAAAATCTTTAAACAAAATAATAAATTGCAATTGTAATGAAAACATTGTGTGTGTGTGTGTGTGTGTGTGTTGGTTTTTTTCCGTGTGAGTTAGTTGGTTCTGACTGGGGGGGCGGAGCTAATTTCAGGGCCGGAAAATTGTGAACAGAAGCCTAAATTGAAAAAAAAAGGCAGTTGCATATTAATATCACAAATCACAGTATCCAGTGTTTTTCTGAGGTTGTTCTGATATTCTATGATTACAGGTTACAGGTCTAGAACTGTGGGTGGAGCTAATTTCAGGGCCGGAAAAATCTTAAGCCTAAAATGCAAATAAATAAATAAATAAGCCTTGATGAGTAGCACGGTATTAATTCAAATCACCCCACCACAGTTTTTTTCTGAGGTGTTGATTATTACAGGTCTAGAACTGGGGGCGGAGCTAATTTCAGGGCCAGAAAAATGCAAATAAAAGGCTAAAAAAAGATTAATTTTATAGTTATATTACAAATCGCAGTATCACTGATTTTTTTTGTTGTTGTTATTTTTGAAGCTGAACACCTTTGTTTTGATTGGGGGTGGGGCTAATTTCAAGGCCAGAAAAATGTGAACAGAAGCCATAAATTAAAAAAAAAAAAAAAAAAAAAAAAAACCAGATCAGTTGCATAGTTACACTGTAAACACAGCATCGTGTGTTTTTCTGAGGTATTTTTTTTTTAATTCTGTGATCATTACAGGTATAGAAAGACTCTGAAACTTTATGGACTGCCCCTTTAATCTCGGAGTGTGACATGAGATTGCTGCGGTTTGGTATTTATGGACAGTTTGTTCAGTAAAGGGCTGTGGGTGACATTAAATACCGAGGTGTTATTTAACCTGTAGTCTTGGTTTTGTTGTCATAATGTTGACATAAATGTGCTGTAAAATAGCTTTTGTGTGTCTGAGAACCCGTCCACAAAAACCTGAATGACCCTCTGTTCCATATATCACTTTCTCCCTCTCTCTCTCTCCCTCTCTCTCCCTCTCTCTCACATACATAGCAGGAGAACCGAGTTCAGAACTGTGTCTTTATTTTCTGTTATTTTATCTATCTATCTATCTATCTATCTATCTATCTATTACTTTCACTCTTCATCTTTTCTGTTTCTGTATTCTCTCTTTGTCTTTCTGTCTCTTTTTTTAGTATTTCTACTTTTTCCCCATCTCTCCCATTGTTCCTTCTCTCTCTCTCTCTCTCTCTCTCTCTTGTTTCTTTTATTCTGTCTCCGCTATTCTTTCATTCTTTGTCTCTATCTAATGTTATCTTCATCTTTCTCTCTCTCTGTCGTCTCTGCGGTTTCCATTCAGGCATGCAAAATGAGTTATGGAAGGAGGAACACCCAGTTTGGGGAATGTGTGTGTGTGTGTGTGTGTGTGTGCGCGTGTGAAAGAGAGCGCGTGTCAGAGAGTAATAGACAGACAGACGCTGCTATTTGTAGGGAGAAGAAATCTTTTGATATGTTTTGCTTTAATGTGTGTGTGTGTGTGTGTGTATATGTGTGTGGGAGAGTATAAAGCTGTAGTTTAGAAAATTGTTTGTCTGTCTGGAACTCAGCAATTAACCCAGCATGCTCGCACGCACACACACAGACACACGTCTGTAACCTCAATCTCACACGCCGGCATTCTGATCCCCGTCATTACTACACCACTTTCTCGTTGTGACATCACACTGTGGAGCTCTGAATGTTTTTCGTACCCACAGATGGAAAAGGGGAGGGGCTTGTAGCATACAGACAGAATCGTCATGGTTACCGAAGGCGATGCTAGATATCATCTGCGGCACCGTTTTACGTCTCTGTCTCTAAACTTCACCTGCTAATGAGCTGTACATTAAAATAAATACACAGCGTACAGACGAGAAAAGTAGAAAAAGCTACTTTATAATTTTTGCACTGTTAAGTAGCTAGCTGCTAGCGAACAGCCTGATTAGCAAATAGTGATGTTTCTGAGACTGTAGCTCTTGGTTTTCACATTGAAAATACTATTAAACTATTACTCTATAGTATGAGATTCAAGACACAGGTTTTCTGTTTTGTTTTCTCCTCCACATTTCTCTGATCCTCCATATTTCTAATATTACGTTATTTTTTTTCCCTCTGTTATTCACAAACGAGTGAAACAAACCACTGTTTCACTGGGGCTCATTATGTATTTTCACAAATATTCTTAGCCACCTAGCTAATGTGCTAACCTGACAGGATTTCTGAGAGGATTTTTAAGTTATATGTATATAGCTATAATATGTGATTGTTTATAATCTTCACTGCTAGCCAGCAAGCTAACACATGCTAATCTGATAGGATTCCTGTGAGGATTAAGTCATATTTATAAATAACCTTTACTGCTAATGCTAGTCAACAAGATAACATGCGGAACCTGACAGGATTTGTGAGAGGATTTTTAAGTCATAGTTATAAATGTCCATAACCTTTACTGCTAATGCTAGTCAACATGCTAACATGCTTCTCTAGCAGGATTTGTGAGGAGATTATTAAGTCATATTGAGAAAATTTTCATAATCTTCCCTGCTAATAGACAACAAGATAAAATAAGCTAACCTAATGTCATGTGCATAACCATTACTGTTAATGCTAGTCAACAAGCTAATGTGGTAACCTGACAGGATTTGTCATGAGATTGTTAAAGTCATATTCATAAATGTTTATACTCTTCACTGCTAATGCTAGTCAGCAAGCTAAACTGAACCTGCGCTAACCTGAGACGATTTTTACATCAAATTCTAATGCTAGTCATCAAGCTCATGTGCTAATCAGGTAGGATTTTTGAATGAATTTAAATGAAAAGTAATTTGTGAGGAGATTGTTAAGTCAAATTCATAAATGTTTATGAATCTTCACTGTTAATGCTAGTTAGCTAGCATAACAAGCTAACCCAACAGGATATTTCAGTAAATGTCTTTGAGAAGAGTTATAAAACTAAAGTTTGAAGATCATGTCATTGAGACACGTCCACCAGTGTGCAGTGTGTAGACAGACCCTTTTCGGGACATATTACCGTGTGTGTAAAAGCTTGTGTGAGACAGCCACACACGCGTCATTTAGCCCTGCGCTAATCGTAGTAATTAGTCGCCATGGTAACATATCCACTAGCAGTGCTGACTGAGGTTTTTGAGTGAAGTTTACTAGAGGAAGACGGATGAAACGAGGCCCGTCAGCATGTCTGCTAACATCGTGTTTATTACCTGTCTGTCTGATTAGCGCTCAAGTAAAATTTCTCACTCTGGCAGAATGAGAAACAGCAGAATCACTGTGACGTGTACTAATAAACACACACACACACACACACACACACACACACACACTGAGTAATGCTGACCACCGCGTGGTGAGGCCGCTCTGCTCCGTGACCCATAAATCCGACGCTCGGGGAGTGTGAAGGAAGGTTATGGCTGAGTGAAATGAGGCGTGTGTGTGTGTGTGTGTGTTACACTCACTTCCTGTTTTCCTCTTCTGTCAGAGTTCATAAAAGTGAATGTGGCTCATGTTGATGATGTCGTCAGATTAGCCTCACCTCCTCTTTGTGTGTGTATCTCTGTCTCGTGTCTATCTGTCTGTCTATATCTGTTCTGTCTGTCTGACTGTCTGTCTCACTCTTTTCTGTCTGTCTGACCCCTTTCTGTCCGTCTACCTGTCTGTATCCTTTCTGTCTGTCTGTCTATTTTCTGTCTGTCTGTCTGCCAGTCTGTCTCCTGTTTGTCTGTCATCTACTATCTGTTTCTCTGTCTCTTATCTATCTATCTATCTATCTATCTGTCTGTCTATCTGTCTGTCTGTCACCTATCTCTATGTCTCTCTGTATCCTTTCTGTTTATCTGTCTGAAATTCAGCATAGCCATCTGTCCCTCTCTCTCTCTCTCTCTCTCTCTCTCTCTGTACCATTGCTTATTTATTCTCAGTGTTTGTACTGGATGTATAGATATATAGATGTAAATGTATTGGTTGTAAAACATAGGTTGCAACTGCTTTCTCTCTCTCTCTCTCTCTCTCTCTCTCTCTCTCTGTCCGCAGTGGTGTGTCCCCTGACTTGTGTAAATGGAGGTGTGTGTAGTAACCGTACACACTGTCTGTGCCCACCGGGGTTCACAGGCAGACTGTGTCAGTTTCCTCTCCGCACTCAGGCGTCACGCGGCAACAAGCAGCCGGTCTACACGCTACAGGCACGTACACACATCTTCATTACTCTTACTCTTCTGTCACTCTCACTCCTCTCCATCACTCTCACTCCTCTCCATCATTCTCACTCCTTTTCATCACTCTCAGTCCTTTTCATCACTCTCGCTCTTCTTTATCACTTTCACTCCTCTTCATCA
>CM040480.1:16484578-16497754 GCA_022758105.1 Pangasianodon gigas
CCTCCTCTTCATCACTCTCACTCCTCTTCATCAGTCTCCCTCCTCTTCATCACTCTCACTCTTCTATCACTCTCACTCCTCTCCATCATTCTCACTCCTCTCCATCGTTCTCACTCCTTTTTATCACTCTCAGTCCTTTTCATCACTCTCGCTCTTCTTTATCACTTTCACTCCTCTTCATCACTCTCCCTCCTCTTCATCACTCTCACTCCTCTTCATCAGTATCCCTCCTCTTCATCACTCTCACTCTTCTATCACTCTCACTCCTCTCCATCATTCTCACTCCTCTCCATCGTTCTCACTCCTTTTCATCACTCTCGCTCTTCTTTATCACTTTCACTCCTCTTCATCAGTCTCCCTCCTCTTCATCACTCTCACTCCTCTTCATTAGTCTCACTCCTCTTCATCACTCTCACACAAGAATCAGTGGTTAGATTGCTATGAATGAATGAATTAGTTCAGTTTGAACTAATGGCTCTATAAATAGATGGATAAATAAATGACTGGATTAATTTACATAAGTGGATGGATGTATAGGATATATAAGGTTTATGAATGAATGAATGAATAATTGAGATAATATATTCAGAAATGGCTGGATAAATGAATGAGTTATAAAAGGGGACATGTATGAAATCATGGTTTTATTGATGAATGAATGAATGAACGAACGAATGCATTTATGTATTAATTAATTAAAGAGTGGCTTTTAATAATTTACCGAATTGAATCAGGAGAAATATATTACCAAATTGAATTAGTAGATGAATGAATGAAAGGATGAGTGAATGATTGAATGAGTGAATGAATGAATGAATGAATGAATGAATGATCAGAGAATAAAAAAAACTTAGAGGATGAACAATTTTTGAACCTTTGGATATGTGCCTGAAATAATTAATGGATGTAAGATTGAATAGACAGATGAAGGTATGAATGGATATATGAATAGATGAATAGATAGATGAATGGATGAATCCCTAAACGAGTGCCTGACCCCTGCAGGTGAGGCCAGATGGTCCAGGTCTGTCAGATTCGAGTGGACCAGCCGGACGGCAGCAGCTCACACAGACACACTCAGTGTTCACTCTGCCACTGACACAGGGCACCGGCCACCACTCGTCTGAGGGTAACACACACACACACACACACACACTCTTAGCATCCTCATTACTAATGCACTTTGATAAGGACCTTTCCCATGATTCCTCTCCTCAGTACAGTTTAACGTACGCGTCCACCACTCGCCAGACACCTCAGTCGTCATCCAGCCTTTCGACCAATCAGAGGCCAAGCTTCCTAAAGGCGTGACCCGCCTTCCTCCACAGACACAAAAGCCCAGGGGGCGGTGCTTTCAGGAGACCACGCCCAAGCAAGCTGTGAGTGACAGAAAACAATAGTGCTCTGATGATGATGATGATGATGATGATGTTTCATGTACAAATTCTCTCTCACTTTCTCTCTGTCTCTTTCTCTCTCTTTACTTCCATCTCTCTCTCTCTATCTCTCTGTTTTTCTTCATCTCTTTCCCTCTTTCTCTCTGTCTCTCTCTCTTTCTCTGTCACATTCTCTCTGCCTCTCTGTCTCCCTCTGACTCTCTCTCCATTGCTCGATCTCTCTTTCTCTTTTTTCTTCATCTTTCTTTCCCTCTGTCCTTCTCTTTCTTTCCTTTTCTCTTCCTCTCCACCTCCCCCCTCCATCTCTCTCTGTTTCTCTCTTTCTCTTTTTGTTCATCTTTCTTTCCCTCTGTCCTTTTTCTTTCTTTCCTTTTCTCTTCCTCTCCACCTCCCCACTCTCCCTTTCTTGCTGTCTCTCTCTTTCTATGTCTCTCTCTCTCTCTCTCTCTCTCTCTGTCTGTCTCTTTTATCATTGTCTGTCTCTGTCCCTCTCTCTCTCTGTCCCTCCATCTCTTTCTCTTCTCTATGTCTCTCTCTTCATGTCTCTGTCTGTATCTTTCTCTATGTCTCTCTCTTCATCTCTCTCTGTCCCTCTCTCTCTGTCTCTCTCTTTCTGTCTCTTTTATCATTGTCCCTCTCTTTCTGTCCCTCTTTCTCTGTTTCTCCATTTCTTTCTTTTCTCGATGTCTCTTTCTCTCTCTCTCTCTCTCTCTCTCTCTCTCTCTCGCGCTCTCTCTCTGTCTGTCTCTTTTATCATTGGCTGTCTCTGTCCCTCTCTCTGTCTCTCCATCTCTTTCTCTTCTCTCCATCTCTTTCTCTTCTCTGTCTCTCTCTTCATCTCTCTCTCTCTCTCTCTCTCTCTCTCTCTGTGCTGTAGTGTAGCAGTAACCCTCTCCCTGGCCTGACCAATCAAGAGGACTGCTGTGGCAGCGTGGGAAATTCCTGGGGCCAGAACAAATGTTACAAATGCCCAAAGCTCCCCTGTAAGTCCTGAACTCTGTTGTGGTGTAATTATGACACTGATGACGATTCACGAACCCAGGAGCCAGGTACACACAGATTACACATCCTGGCTCTCGAAAAGTGATACCTTCTGGCCAGGAATTATTTATACCAGTTCCTGATAGACTAGCTTGTTCAGATGATGGACAAACGTTTTGGTTTTTACGAATTAGCAGCATGCAGCAAAGAAAAATAAATACAGAACACCGCAGCGCAAAACTGTTTTACAGCTCTATTAGTAGCATGCTAAGTTAAAAAAAAAACCTTGATTAACTTTTTCACGTGCAATGCGAGGAAAGAAACCCACAGCACATTGCGAAAATGATAGCTAAAGACTTAAAGCCATTTTGTCCAGCGTGTGAGCATGATGTGCTTCAGGAAAGTAAATAAAACAATAGAAAAAGAGCTATATGTTGTTATTTCTCTTTCTTTTTAGCTAATGTTAAACTACATTAGCTACCTGTTTAGCATATTTAACCAAAACAAATCAGGGGACTGGCCATTCACACGTGAGCAATGTTAAAAACTGAAACATGATCCTGAAATGTTGCTACTATCTTTTTTAGACGTTTGTGTGATATAATCCTTTCATGACAAGTTTTGGCTGCTCGGATTGCGTTTGTAGTCAGATGCGATTGTAGTCAGGGCGTTAGGTTTCAGGACGAAGACCAAGAAAAACCCTCTTCTTGGGTTTTTTTTTGTGTGCTGATAGTCTTTCTTTCCTGTCTTCACCCACCTCTCTGCCAGATTTCCCTCTTTAAAGCGAGAGCAGACAATAGCGGCTCTGTGGTACACGCCAGGTTATTTTCGCAAAACCAACTTCACTCTGTGTGTAAATGTGTGTGTGTGGGAGGGTGTGTGTGTGTGTAACTGTGTGTGTGTAACTGTGTGTGGGAGGGTGTGTGTGTGTCATAGTGGCTTCACTCTTTTTTTCCTACGACACGCCCTCAACGTCAGGGCGAGACAAAAGCAAAGGATGGAGGAGAAGCCGCTGGAAAAATGTTCTCTCTCTCTCTCTCTCTCTCTCTCTCTCTCTCTCCCCCTGAGTCTTGTTTCATTTTTCTCTCTCTCACTCACTTATTCTCTCTCTTTTTTCTCTCTCTCTTCTCAAATCAGAATCAGATTTTTGTTAATATCCAAATAAATACAATCATGAATAGAATTAGCCAACTACATAAAATGTAATCATTATGGAAATGAATAGAATTTATGAAAATGTATACAATATAATTTACTTATTGCTATCCGTATTAATTGAATCATAACTATAATCGAACCATTTTGATTTGTTGAATCATAATTATGACAAATAACCGACAAAACCTAATCATGAATAGAACTGAACTAAGAAATAGAGTTGAGTCCTTAGAAGTAACCAAATAAATTGAATCAAAAGTATACTTGAATCCTTCTGATTCACTGAATCATAATTATTATGAATAAACAACAATTCTTAATCATAAATAGATCTGCAAATTAATAGAATTAACTGAACTAATAGGGACAGAAAGAGGTCTTAGAAGTAACCAAATTGAATCATAAATAGAATTGAATCCTTATGAATATTCAACTAAATTTCAACACATATAAAACTGATTCATTGAAATGAACAGAATCATGAATATTATATTACGAATATCATAAATAGAATTGAATCAGTAGATAAATAGAGTTTCTAGAACTAATAGAAATAGAGTTGAGTTCAAGTGAATATGAATCATAAATCAAATGCTTGTGAATAGCCAGTAAAATTGGATCTTTCTGATTCATTGAATGGAGTGAAGCGTAATTATTATGAATAACTAAGAAAAAATAGCAAATGCAAATTAATAGAATTAACAGAACTAATATAAACTGAACTTATGAATATCCATCTGAATTGAATCTTTGGTCAAATTGAATCTTTTTGATACATTAAAATAGAATTGAATCATAAATGGTATTAAATATTTATATATATATTAAAATAAACAGAAGCACAAATAGAATCGAATCTTTAGAGATATCCAGCTGAATCGAATCATATATGCATTTGATTCCTTATGACTATCCAAATAAATGAATCATAACTAAAAGCGAATCTTTATAACTATCCAAATGAATTGAATTACAACGATCCTTAGATCCTTGAATATTCAAATTCATATGATTTTTCAGACTCAATGGCTATAAACCATCAAATTCAAAGAAATTGTAGAAAGACGTTACAGTCAGGGAACATCATGTTTTGTTTTTTTTGCAAACAGGAATTCTTTTAAAAAAAGAGGTGAGGAATGTTTGTTCAGAGAAAATAATCCCTGAAGTAAAGAAATAAGAAAGGGGCATTATATCATTGTTTTTCTTTCATCCTGTTGAATCATCTCTTTCCCAGACGCGTCTTGATTTTCCTCTGTTTTACTGGCGTGAAGGAGTGTGTGAGGCGAGGAGGGGAAACTCTGTGCGCTCCTCCAAAACATTCTTCTCATAACTGTCAAGCAGTTCAGCAATGCCTTCTTTCCTTTCTGTCTCTTCTTCTTTCAGCCAATAAAAACTCCATTCTGTTTATTTTATTACTTTCTCTTTTCTTTTCCTCACCAGTTAAACTGATTCTGTTTCCGATTTTTCTTTTCTTTTCGCTGTTCCTCTAACCTCCTTCATCTGTCTTCCTGTTTCTCTTTACTTCTTTTCTTTCAGCTGGATTTTATTGGATGAGTTTTTCCAGTCATCCAACTAATGCAGTATCTCCGTCTTTCTTCCTCTTCCTCTTTTCTCTTATTCGCTCACTGACTGTATTTTTTTTTTTTTAAAAATGTTTAAAAAAGAAATGAATTTGGTTAGAAGTTTTTCCTGGCAGCTTTTTCTTTTTCTTTGGAGTTCAAACCCCTTTGATGGGATGAGTTGTTACTAAAACTTTCTCTCTCTCTCTCTCTCTCTCTCTCATACACACACACACACGCACGCACACAAACACAGATGCCGGGAAGCCACAGACGATAATCGAGGAATTCGGCTCCACATGCCCTCAAGGTTACAAAAGATTAAACCGAACACACTGCCAAGGTAAAGTGTGTGTGAGTGTGTGTATGTGCTTATTTGTTTCAATGTCTTTACTTCCATTTCATATCACACAACTGAATCCTCATGAATATCAAAATTAATAAAAGTGCAAATAGAATCAGATTCAAATGAAACATTTGATTCGATTCAAATGGACATATGATTCGATTCATCCATTAAAATCTATATGAATGTCTAAATAAACTGAATCAAATTATTTGTCTATTTGATTCCTTACGGATATTCTAGTAAACTGCATGGACAAGAAAATCGGATGTTTATCAGAATATTGTGTGTGTGTGTGTGTGTGTGTTTGTTTCAGTGTCTTCACTTCCATTTCATGTTACACAATTGAATCCGTATGCATCTCAAAGTTAATAGAATTGTGTGTACCTGTGTGTGTGTGTGTGTGTGTGTATAGATATTAACGAGTGTATGATGCAGGGGGTTTGTCAGAACGGCGAGTGTTTGAACACACAGGGAAGTTTTCGCTGCACCTGCAAACCTGGATACGTCCTGAAAGACAGAACACGCTGTGTTGGTAAGACACACACACACATATATATACACACACACACACACACACACACACACACACAGACAAACATATAATGATATGATGATGAACTTGGCTTGTCTTTCCTTCTCTCTCTCTCTCTCTCTCTCTCTCTCGCTCTCTCTCTCTCGCAGCGTCGGTGGTGGATCAGGGTCCATGTTTCCTCATGGTGACGGAGGCGGGTCGTTGTGAACACGCTCTCTCCACCAACCTGTCGCGAGAGATCTGCTGCTGCACGGTGGGCAAAGCCTGGGGCTCCAACTGCGAGAGATGCCCACAGGATGGCACCGGTCAGTGTGTGTGTGTGTGTGTGTGTGTGTGTGTGTGTGTGTGTGTGTGTGTGCGCGTGTCCTTTACAAAACAAAGAAATGAACAAGATATTGAATGCTTTGCTTACAGATGTTCCTTCATTATGTTACGATAAGACAAGATAATATAAGTGATATAAAGACAAAACTATAAATTATCGACAACATTTAAAAGATTATAGAAGCATCAGAGTAGCTAAATAAGCTATTAAGTTCAGAGCACAGGTACGGCTACACGGTATGGTCATGTGACCTACTAATGCTCAAGCGCAACTTGCGTGGCCACGCCCCCTACAACAAACTCTTATAATAAAAGACAGAACAATCAGTTTGTATTACATCACAAAACACACCCATCTCTGTGATCTGTACAGAGGATACACACTCAAATTTTTTGGGAATATGGCCCCAGGTTTTGAAAACAATCTGAAAACTCTCTCTCTTTCTCTCCCTCTCTCTTTTTCTCTCCAGCCTCCTTCAGTAAGATCTGTCCTGCAGGAAAGGGAATGTCGTACCTGCAGTATCGCAGCACTTTAGCCATCCAGACTGACATCGGGCAGATCCCGGTCCTACCTCACAAGGGTGAGTCACACACGCACGTATAAATACCCCATCTGAGCAAGCAAGTTCATCTACGTACCTGAATTATTATTATTATTTTTTTTTTTTATTAGGGTTGTGTGGCGTGATCGCTTTGACGTTTGACAGCTCAATAATGAGCGAGGACTTAAATACGGAATTTCCTTTAGGGGGATTGTGTTTGTTGTGTTTATAGTGTTGAAGTCTTTAGCTAACATTTTGCTGTCCAGACACTAACTTTGCTAATATCATGTGTGTAAAACTGAAGTAAAAAACATTTTAAAAAAGCATAGTTTTATGTGTTAGCATTAAAGGGACAGTATGTAATGTTTGTAATGTTTCGAGCCCTCTGCTGCCTCTGAGGTGACCTGCAATTCTACGCTAACACATCTGTTCTATCAAAACTTATTTATGCCTCGAAAGTTTGCTTTTAAGGTAAAGAGGCGGAGTTGAGTAGCTCTGATATGGTTGAGTTGGGGGTGGAGCTTATTTCCGGGTCAGAAAAATATAAACAGAAGTGTAAGATGAAAAAAAGCTATCCAAATTTACTGCACAGCTATGATGTGACTCTGCTTTTTTCACGATATGAATGTTGTGATTATTACAGGTTTATAAAGACGTTTACATTTTTACAAACTTTTTGGATGTATTGTATGTTCTGGTGTAAAATATGAAAAATTTGATGAAGTTGTTTTTTTTTTTCTCTTTTGTGTTACAGAGATCAAACCACCGGTAAGATCCTGAATATCAATACATTACACACAGGAAGTGACACACACACACTAAACAGTATGGATCTCTTTCCTCTTTAATGCCTTACTGTTGTAATTCTCCTTAACAGGAAGTGCCTGTCCAGGTGACCACGCCCATGCAGCTCCAGCCAATCAGCACACACGTCCCTCGCGTCCCAGGTGGACACGCTTCTCTCTTTTATTTTGCCTCTGCTTCCTCTCTTTCGTTTTTTTTATTATTTTATCTTTATATTTCCATTGTCTGTTACTTTTGATTTCTTTTTGTCTTATTGCTATTAGAAAATAATCCCCCTTTTTTTTTAGTGGTAGCAGTGACTCCGCTTCATCACACCACTCTGTCGTTGATTAATTTCCCATAACAACTCTTTCATTTCTTACTCAATAAGCGCTTTATCAGTTTCTCTCTCTCTCTCTCTCTCTCTTTTGTTCAGTCATCATTCCCAGGCCTACGACGCGTCCCATAATCCACATTCCCCGGGAGAAAGAGACTCTGGTGGTGGCGCAGACGCAGGTCTCGCGTGAGTTCCATGGCAACCGCTGATCGCACCACACGTCACGTTATAAAGTAGCGATTTGACGGGATTCAGTTATTCGTTAGCTGCATTAACCTGGTAGCTTCAGCACAAAACTAAACAAACAAACATCGACAGAGAAACAAACACTTCTCAGCTTTTTTTTTTAAGTGGAAAATTTTAGCTAGTTTTATACAACTGACATTAGCTAGCATAAAAGATATCTGCTCTTTAACCTGTTAGACGTCGCATAGTGACAATAAAGGCCAGAAAATCACTGTGTTTATCTGTTGTGGTCTGAATTCGTTTGCTGAAAAGGTTGCCGAATTTGAATCAGAGCAAATTTAATACTTCTGGTTTGCTGGTTATTTGGTTGGGTTTCAAACTGCAAATAATTAAACGAACCAGAATGCAAAAAAAAAAAAAAAGTGTAGCGGGCGTGTAAGTCTAAAAACATCCACATAAAACTCTTTCATCATTACAGCGATGGAAAAATGTAAACAAAACCTTACCACACAGGCACAGAGATCATGGAGTCGACGCCACGTAACTGATTACACAATTAATTATATACAAAAACGTAGTTTAAAATGTTTTGTGTGTCACATCCAGCGTTGTTTTTTTGTTTGTGTTTCGGTACAAATTTCCAGAAAACATGTTTTTTTTTTCTGCGGCACTACAGCTCTGTGCTTTGGCTCAGTTAACAGCTAAAGGAAAAAAAAAAAAAAAACAACAACAACAAAAAAAATGCAACAAACCAAAACACACAATACGTTTGATTCCCTATCTGGAGTCGATTCCGAGATGAATCACTTTCTGACTACTGTGGAATTCCTTGGAAGTGAATCCAGCACCCGAGTGTGATTGCTGTGTTCAGACCTGCCTACAGACCCGCACGGAAAGGGAGGACACATCAGGGTTGTGTTCAGAAACACTAAACGCTACGATATGACTCACGGCGAACATTCTTTTATCCAACATCATGAACAAATCAAAACTCGAATCAGTCGGAAATCTTTATCCTCGCTTGTGAATAATGTTTTTGTTTCGGTTCTGTTTGCGAGCTCTGCTCTTGTTCTGTTGTTGCTTACACGTCATTACACATTCCACATGCATCTGGTTAGTCTGTGTATTTAAATTCCAGTGTGCTTGGAAATCTTTCCGTTTCTCTTCTTGTTGTTCTTGTGCGTAAATCGGGGCCTGGCTTCACATGTGTTTGTTCAGTTTCCTCTCGACTCTCCGCCAGGTTTTGATCACGTCCTTGGATCGTGTTGGAATCTTTTGAACGAATCCTCCATCTCGTGTTTGTGATACAGACTCATCACTTGTAGCTGTTTACGTTAAAGTTTGCAGTAGCTGCTCAAAAAAGACGTTGTGCTAGCATTAGCGTTAGCTCATTAGTGCAGATGGAGGCAATTTGCAGTTCTTTTCTTATATACACCGCTGTTTCGCCTCCGTGATCCCAGACCTCAGCTATCACGCTGGATACGAATAAATTTATTCGTAAATTCTTCACAAAATCATTTACACAGTTAACGTGACATTCATGAAAATCCAGTAGTTCGTAAAAATGTTTCGTATCTTACGGTCACTCCTGAGTTAAAATGTGAATTTATCGTAAGGAGACTCACAAATATGAACCTCGATCGATCGGGTTCAAATTGTATAATTTACGATGAGTTACTGCGATTTTATATACGGACTGCGCTGTCGAGTTTAAATCACTTATTTATTTCAGTTACACACCAGTTTAATGAAACAAATCCAGAACAAATCCATAAATTAAGACAAATAAGACTAGCTGTTCAGTTAGGACAAAAGTAATGGCACCCTATTAAAGGATGAAGAGTTAGTATGTGTCTATAGTAGAAGATTTAGTCGCCATTTTGTTTTTTCAGCTCTTTGTGAGCTTTGCCTTTTATGGAGTTTTGTAGGCGTGGCTGAATGTAAATCAGCTGTGCGATGAACGCACGGCTGCTTGGTGTTTATCAACATACGCACTGAGAAAGTCAGCGTTAATGAAACTTGGCAATTTTTTTGTTCAGTTTGACCTCCAGGAACATTTACACACAATTTTATTAAAAGATTTGTACATTTATTTATTTTTATTTATTTATTTTTTTGCAAGCCATCATCTATGCACTTACTTTTTTCATGAAAGGTTTTGCAAAATACTGAGTAAGGTCTAGAGCTGAATAATTTTTTGTACTATTTTTGGTTTATGCTGTGTGTGTGGGTGTGTGTGTGTGTTACAGAGGTAGACGAGTGCAAACTCAACAGGAACATCTGTGGTCATGGAGAGTGTATAAACACACATAATGGCTTCACGTGTCAGTGCAAGGCTGGATACCGTCCTCACACCCAAAGGAAGAGCTGCGTAGGTGAGTATACACACACACACACACACACACAAACATTCTGATTGGTTGACAACACACACTCATGTGTACATGAGAAATACCACAACATCTAGACTATAATTCACTCCAAAGGATATCTGTCTGTCTGTTCATCTGTCTGTCTGCCTGTTCATGTCTGTCTGCTCATCTGCCTGTCTATCTGTTCATCTGTCTGTCTGTTCATCTGCCTGTCTGTGTGTATTCATCTGTCTGTCTGTTCATCTGCCTGTTCATCTGTCTGTCTGTCTGTTCATCTGTCTGTCTGTTCATCTGTCTGTCTGTTTATCTGTCTGTCTGTCTGTTCATCTGTCTGTTCATCTGCCTGTTCATCTGCCTGTTCATCTGTCTGTCTGTTCATCTGTCTGTTCATCTGCCTGTTCATCTGTCTGTCTGTTCATCTGTCTGTTTATCTGTCTGCCTGTTCATCTGCCTGTTCATCTGTCTGTCTGTTCATCTGTCTGTCTGCCTGTAAACCTGTCTGTCTGCCTGTTCATCTGTCTGTCTGTTTATCTGTCTGTCTGTTTATCTGTCTCCCTGTTTATCCGTCTGTCTGTCTGTTCATTTGTCTCTTCACCTATCTCTCTGTTCATCTGTCTGTCTGTTAATGTGTCTGTGGCTCTGTCTGTCTGTTCATCTGTCTGTCTGTTCATCTGTCTCTCTCTATCTGTTCATCTCTCTGTCTGTTAATGTCTGTCTGTTCATCTGTCTGTCTATTAATGTCTGTCTGTTCATCTGTCTGTCTGTTCATCTGTCTGCCTGTTCATGTATCTCTCTATCTCTTCATCTGTCTGCCTGTTGATGTATCTCTCTATCTCTTCATCTGTCTGTCTGTTCATCTGTTTGTTTGTTCCACTGTCTGTCTATTTGTCTTGTGTCTGTGGATCTGTCTGTGGATTTGTCTGTTCATCTGTCTGTCTGTTCTCCTCTGATCTCTCTATTGGTCTGATCATCTGCCTGTTTATCTGTGTGTGTTTGTGGATTGGTCTATCCATATGTCAAAATTTTTTTCATGTTATTGTGTGTTCATGTGTGTTTGTGTGTGTGTGTGTAGATGAGAACGAGTGTGACTGGGAGCCGTGTGGTCCCGGCCGAGGCACCTGCATCAACACCGTCGGCTCCTACCGCTGCAACTGTCACCCTGGCAACCAGCTGATAGGACATCACGTGAAACCGCGCTGTGTGGGTGCGTGACGCCTGAGCAGCTGCTTACTGCTCTATAACCATTCATATGCTGACCTTTCCTGTGAGGAGACATTTATTTAACATTTATGGAAGGAGTCTCCAGTGTCAGCACTTTTCCACAACGTTAGCTGTAACTGTAAATGGATACAACGTACATCATTCTTTAGTTAATAAAAATTGTTAGCGTTGCCAAACTGCAGTGGTGTAAGTGCAATAAAACACTCCGGGATTTATGGGAAAACAATAAACTTCACATCGAGCCACATCACACCACTCTGTTGTTGATTATTTTCCTTTTACAGCATTCCATGGAGTGTATTTTCCTTACGAAGTCGTTCTTTTTTTTGCTGGTTTCAGATATAAACGAGTGCTCTACACCAGATATCTGCGGGAGCGGTGGACACTGTGTGAACCTGCCCGGCTCGTATAAGTGCGAATGCCTGCCTGGTTTCAGGAGCAAGTCACGAAGACAACCTGTGTGTGAAGGTAAGAACACACACACGCACACACACACACACACACACACACACACACACCTTACATTGCGTATATTCTGCATCCACTCACCTCTCCATCTCTCTCTGTAGATATTAATGAGTGCTTGGACCCCAATACTTGTCCTGATGCACAGTGTGAGAACACAGTTGGATCGTACGAGTGTATTCCCTGCCAGCCTGGACACAAGGTGCATGGAGGCGTGTGTTACGGTAAGCGCACACACATACACACACACAATTAACTATTGCCCCATGCACTGACGAGACATTTGCATCATTTATGTTGAGTCCAGTAATGATGAAGTGTTCACGTTAATGATGTGAGTGTTTCTTATTAGGAGCCTGCGTAGTGCTCAGGACTTTATTTCCCCCATAGGGACTCTAAAGTCATGATTAAAGCAGGGTCATAACAGTGATGTTCACCTGGGGAGCTCAGATTTACAGCACACGCACACACACACACATATGACACACGCACAGATGTGTAAGTGAAAAAGATTTTTTTCTTTAACAATATTAGCAAGCAAAAAGGAGAAGCCAAATTAGCATCAGACTCAGCAATGAACACTTGAACACTTGCATGTTTGTTATAAATGTGTGTGTGTATGTGTGTGCGTGTGTGTGTTGTAAATCTGAGATTATTTACACATGATTTAAAGAGCATAACTTATGTGGACCGATCCATGTATTTTGGAATTTTTTCCTTTTCTGCTTTCTTTCCTTTCACACACACACACACACACACACAGACACACACACACACACAGCAGTGCTCCATAAATCCTTTCACATTCTGTCCTAAAGCTCCTCCCACTCTACATCTTTCAAGCTATCTCACCTTGTATCCTCAAGCTCCACCCACAGTGTATCATCAAGCCCCTCCCACATTAGTCACGTTTACATGGACACTTTTTGTTTCAATCGGAATGAAATCAATCAGATTGCTTAATCCGATT
>CM040480.1:16497854-16563605 GCA_022758105.1 Pangasianodon gigas
CGAGCGCGTGATGTTTTGTGCGGTACTGCGTGTATTTATCAAGCAATTAAAATGCCCCTTCCCGAGCCCAGAACAAGGCGTCTGTGGATGAGGGTCCGAAGCAAGGACTGGTGGGACAACGTCGTCTTGCACCACTTCACAGACGAGGAGTGGAAGGAGAATTTTAGGATGACACGACAGTCATTTATGACACTATGCTAAATGGTGGAGGGGAACATAGCACCTGGTGAGGCTACGGTCAGAGCCCCAATACCTCTGACAGCAGTGCGTCATACGTCATTACGTGATTTGTACGTCATTGCACATGCGCAGAACTATCTGGTTTCATTTTCAACCCGATGAAGTGTTTACATGTCCTCTCCATCGGATTAGAAAAGGTTTAAACCACCCCTTACGATCCGAATGAAATTTTAATTGGTTTTGGCCAATTCATTCCGATTGACGTGTTTACATGTGACTTTTTAAATCTGATTGTGCTTCTAGTCCAATTACGATCGGATTATTAGTGTCCATGTAAACGTAGCTATTGTGTCCTTCAGCTCCTCCCACATTGTATCCACAAGTTCCGACTACTCTCTATATATATCTTACACTCCTCCCACTCTTTTTTTTCCTCTCAAACTGTCTTACCCTGTATCCTCAAGCACCACCAAAAGTGTATCAAACTCCTCCCACATTGTTGTCAAGCTCCTCCCACTGTATTTCTCTCAAACTTTCTAATCTAAAGTGTACCATCAAGCTCTTTGCACTATGTATATCTCAAGCTCCTCCCACTCTATTTCTCTGTAACACACACACAGATGTGAACGAGTGTCAGAAGAGAGGAGTGTGTGTGAACGGCCGGTGTGAGAACTTACCTGGGACGTACCGGTGTCTGTGTAACGAGGGCTTTCTGCCCGAGGCTGACAGCAAGGGCTGCCGGGGTGAGCAGCTTTCCTCTAGTTAACACTTTGGCGGACATTTATACCAGTTACAAGCACTGCGCTCTAATTGTGTGTGTGTGTGTGTATGTGTGTGTGTGTTCAGATATTAATGAGTGCCAGGACACCCGACTGTGTGCGAACGGGCACTGCATAAACACAGAAGGCTCGTTTCAGTGCCAGTGTTACCCTGGATACCAGCCGACCCAGGAGGGCAGCCACTGTGAGGGTGAGGACAGCTAGCATGCTAACACACACACACACACTGTGACAGGATGGAAAGGAAGGGGATGGGATAGGATGGAATTAAATAAAGTGTGATGGGATAGCATGGAAAGGAATGAGATTAAATATGATGGAGTGGAAAAGAATGGGATGGGATAGGATGGAAAGGAATAGGATTGGATAGGATGAAAAGGAATGTAATGGGATGGGATTAGATGGAAAGGAATGGGAAGGGATAGGATGGAAAGGAATGACATTAAATAGGATGGAGAGGAAAGGAATGGGATGGGAATGGATGGAATGGGATTGGCTGGAAAGGAATAGGATTGGATAGGATGAAAAGGAATGTAATGGGATGGGATTGGATGAAAAGGAATGGAATGGGAAGGGATGGGATGATAAGGAAAAGAATGGGTTAAGATGGAAAGAAATTGAATGGGACAGGATAGAAAAGAAAAGAATGCGATAGGATAGGATAGAAAGGAATTAGACAGGAAAGAAAGGAATGGGATGGGAAAAGATGGAATGGGATATGGTGGAAAGGACTGGAATGAAATGGGAGAGGATGGAAAGGAATTAGGACAGAATTAAATAGAGTTGGGTGATATATGATGGAAAAGAAAGGAATGGGATGGGATAGGTTGAAAGGAATGCACTAAAATGGAATTTGACTAATTGGAAAAGCAATGGGATGGGATATGATGGAAAGGATTGAGGATGGAAGGATAAATAGAGTTGGCTGGGGTAAGATAGAATGGAAAGGAAGAGGAAGAGAAAGGATGGAACGGAATAAGCTAAAATGGAAATGGTCAGGATTGGAATGGAAGGGATGGGAACAGAGTTTGTCTCTCTTCTGTTTTCTGGAAAGGTCCGAAAGATGAGAGGAAGTGAGACGAGTGATTTCTGATTCATTCCTCCTCAGATATAAACGAGTGTGAGCGTGCGTCGAACTGCCAGAGGGGGCGATGCATCAACACCATGGGCTCCTACCGCTGCGAGTGCCAGAAAGGATACATGCTGGTTAACGGACGCAGATGCCAAGGTGCTCACTCACACACACACACACACACACACACACACACACAGAGAGCAGTGTATGATTGTATACATTAACACTCTTGTTTGGCTTGCACACAGAATAAAGGCGAACTCATTTTCTCTTTCTCTCTTTATTCATCTTTCAGACATAGATGAGTGTGAAGTGGATAGAAGTCTGTGCCAACCCCATGGAGTGTGTGAGAACAGGCAGGGAGGATATGTGTGTGTGTGTGACGAGGGCTTTATTCTGTCCGAGGACAAGCACAGCTGTGAGGGTATGTGTGTGTGTGTGTGTGCACGTGTTTGTGTGTCTGGTGGGTAACAGGATTTTTTTTGGTATCTATAACAAATGTGTGTGTATATATGTGATGTGTGTGTGTGTGTGTGTGTGTGTGTGTTTTCCCCTGCAGAGGTGGTGCAGGATGTGGACAATAAGAAGGAGTGTTACCTGAACCTGGATGACACGGTGTTCTGCGACAGCGTTCTAGCCACCAACGTGACGAAGCAGGAGTGCTGCTGCTCAGTGGGAGTGGGCTGGGGGGATCACTGTGAGATTTACCCCTGCCCCGTCTATCACTCTGGTACACACACACACACACACACACACACACACAAGGGATTCCTTAAGGACTCACATAAATGCACATTGTCATAAATCAAACAGCAGGAATGTAGATAGTTAGCAGCTGGATTTGCAACCACTGACCTCTGTAACTGTAAAAACAGATTTATTTCATGACCATAATAACACTGTGTGAATATTAACCACATTATTTAAATGTGTACAGTAACATTTTGTATTTATTGGCACCATACAGCTTTTTATTCCTGAACTTTCCAGCAACAGAACACAATTTCTTCTAAATGGACATTTTGACCTACTGGTATTTGAGTTATGGAGGTTGGAATAAATCTATTCAATTCAACTAATTCAAATCAAATAAGCTATTAATTATAAGAACTCAATAATAAATATAATCAGGGTGAGATTTGTTTTAAAAAAAGAAAAAAGGAAAAACAGAGGACATTTTAATGAGATTTTCTACATTGGGATTTTAATGACACTACAGCAAACAATCCTTTTTAATTGTTATGAACCAATTCAACAATTTACAGACCCAGGATGCATTACACTGTTCAAAACCACAGATATGGAACACATTTGAACCATGTATCCCGACAAATCCGTAACATCTTGGATCCATCTATGTCCAGGATTTCTCCCGTAGGCTGAAAAGAAAATCTTTATGAAAGATTTAGTAAGCTAGGCTTTTTAATATGCGAGTCTAGAAATGTATTTAATTCAGTCTGATGAAGAGGAGATGAAAACGTAACCTGATTAGCAATAATAATGAATGACTAGAGACAAAGTAAAAGCGGAGGCTGGAAAATTCCCTCCATCCCCTGAACATATGTGAACCCCCTGAACATCCCATAATATATCAAAGTGAGGGGGAAAAACACGGATGCTTCCATGTTCAAGAAGAAATGCCACTGTGTTTACTGCTGATGCTGGGATCCATGTTGATTGAACTCAGAGGAACACTTGCTGAACTCAGAGGAACTCGGAGTTGAGGAAACCATCTCCTGAGTTCCTGAGTAAAAATTCCGAGTTGAGGGGTGCTTTTTTTTTTTTCCTGGTCGGACGTCAGGAATTACGAGTTACGACCTTGAAATGATCCATGCACCAGGTTTAACGTCTATTCCTATATAAATATACTACATTGTACATTATAATGCATACCATCTACTCAGTATTTGACGTTACTATTATGCATAGATTATGAACAGAAGATAAATACAACAAATAGTGATGTACAGATGTGAGTGAGCTACATACATTACAGAGGGTCATGAAGAGGAATGGACTAAATAAATAAAACTCAGACATGAAACAGCAAGCGAAAAAATCTGGCGTGTTTATCATAGCAGAGTGAAAATAAAATACTGAAACTTCAGAGGTCTGCTGAGAAACAGCTGGGCTTGATTTAGTTTGTAACCCGTAAGACATTACACTGTAAAAAAATGATATCTTAGCAAGCTTATATACCTTGAATAACAGAAAATTATCTAATATTTCTCATTATGAACCTGTTCAGCCTATTCACTAATGTCAAGCTTAAAACTGTTTTAGATCATTTCAAGATTGAAATTAGTAAACGTGAATAAATAGGTTGTATAATCTTAAATTTGCTTTATTCTAATTGTATAACAGGAAATACTAGATAAATCTGACTTGAATACAGTTAAAGTTGTCTTGTATTTCCTAGTATAAGACTACAGTAAACCAAACTTAAGATTATGAAACCTATTTCTAGACATTTTTACTCATTTCAAGCTTTAAATGAGAAATAAATGCTTCAAATGAATGAAATGGTCTGCCAATAAAACAAGACTTATGAGATTTAAATTAATAAAAATGTCTAGAAATAGGTTTAATAATCTTAAATTTGTTTGAGAGTGATCTAATATTAGTGACATTTGTCTATATTGTCATAAGTCATTTTTCATTGCTAATGTATAATCCTTATCTGATCTTTAAGCGTATAATGTTTGTGTTGTGTGTGTAGCTTGTAGTCGTGTGATCTGTTGTGGCTTTGACTCTTTGAAAATATCATGCCCCGTGTGAGGCTCGAACTCACGACCTTCAGATTATGAGACTGACGCGCTGCCTACTGCGCCAACGAGGCCTGTGTGAAGCAGGAAGCAGAGTTGTTTTTAAAGCTACAGAGCGAGGGGGCAGGGCTCTGGTATTTGTTCTCTGGTTTCTGTGTGTGTGTGTGTGTGTGTGTGTGTGTGTGTGTGTGTGTGTGTGTGTGTGTGAGAGAGAGCGAGAGAGAGAGAGAGATTACACTTATTCAGGAATTATCTAAGTGTGTGTGTGTGTGTGTGTGTGAGAGAGAGAGAGAGATTACACTTATTCAGGAATGATCTAAGTGCGTGTGTGTGTGTGTGTGTGGTAGAGGTATACAATATGGACAACATTTTACACAACAGTATTAATTCCAACTCCTAAGACTGTGATTTTTTACATTTACTTTTTTTACAATTATGTTTTTTGGGTTTTTTTTACATTTACAAACATATTAAAGGAATACTCCAGTGATTTTTTTTTCACTTTTTAACATCTGTAACATGTACATGATTACCTGTATATATTACTTATATATATATATATATATATATATATATATATATATATATATATATATATATATATTTATATATATAAAACTTGTCTTTTTTCCCTCCATATTCTCTTAATAAAAGTCTATGGGTAGAAGTTGAACCCCTCTTAAAAAAAAAAAAAAAAGAAGAAGAATTACACAATAGAGTTATAAGTATTCATTACTTACTATATTTTGCGACTTGTTTTTTGTTGTTGAATGTTATTATATTTACCTCCTTTCTTTTATTTTAGTTATTTTAGTTTAAATTAATGTTACTTTTTATTTCTCATTTGTAATTCTTCATTGTAAAGCACTTTGAGTTTAACTTTATGAAGGGTGTTCGAAAAATAATGTTTATTATTATTATTATTATTATTATTATTATTATTATTACTGCTACTACTACTACTACTACGACTAGGGGGCCAAGCACCAACGGTGCATAGGCACCCTATTGGAATTGTATATTTCCTTCTTCTTCTTCATCTTCTTTTTATTATTATTATTATTAGTAGTAGTAGTAGTAGTAGTAGTAGTATTAAACTCCTATACAAAAATGTATTTCATCCAGACTATTACTGATGCCCCGACAACTGCCCTTAGGCTCCCATTAAAAGTGAGTTTTGTCCAGGTTCAGTCCAGGTCTTTTTTTTTTTTCTAACATTTTTCGTGTGGTAATCATACATACACTACAGATACAGTAGATAGGAATTTGGTTGAAATATGGAGGAGTATTCCTTTAATCTGGGGTCAAAAATAATTCTGCAACTCCTGAGGGTTTAACTGAAATTGTCATTCTTTCTTTTAAACTTGTGAGTCTTTCTTGTTCATTGAAAAATGAATGAATTCAAACACTGGAGAAAGACATTACCTCCTTTATCACAGCTCATAATGGGATGTCAGTATGCAGATGATACATCGTCCTAGTGGATTTAAGCGAATATAATAATGTATAATATTAATATAAAGTGTGATGTATGGATGGGAGGATGGATGGATGACTAATGAACGGTGTGTGTTGTGTGTTGTATAGCGGAGTACCTCTCTCTATGTCCAGTGGGACGAGGCTTTTACCACGAGGAGGGAATAATGGAGTATGGCATGCCAGTGCACAGAGGTATACACCCACCCACACACACACACACACACACACACACACACACACACACACAAATCACTATTTTCTATTTTTTTTTATATGTCCTGTAGTTGTGTTTGTTGTGCCCTTGATTTTGATTGGCTGTTTGTGGGAGCTGACATAATACTGTCTCTCTCTCTTTCTCTCTTTATCTCTCTCTCTCTCTCTGTCTCTCTCTCCTTCAGACATAGACGAGTGTGTGTTATTCGCGAGTGAAATCTGTAAGGAGGGTCGATGCATGAACACACAGCCCGGATTTGAGTGTTATTGTCAACAGGGTTTCTATTACGACAGCAACCTTCTCGAGTGTATAGGTACTCTCACACACACACACACACACATACGCACACACATTGCAATTACTTTGCTAGTGAAAAGACGAGAACAACACTGTTTGTATAAATTTTAGTATTGCATGAGTCTCATAAAGCATTATGATTCCTTAATGAATTATAAGTGTTCATAAGTCTTTCAATTTTTCAGTTTTTTTTTCTATTAAATTCTGTATATTTTACATTCCTGGTATATAATTTCTTTCCTTTTTTATTTTTTCTTTCCCTGAAACATATTTATTCTTGTCATTCTGGGGCATTTTTTCTTGCTCTATCCAGAAAGTGTTACCATTTCATATTGTGTAATATTTACAACATTGACCACCAGGAGGCAGTATATGCTCACTCTTTCACAGCTTTCACACAGTTTTTTAAGTGAAAAGTGGACATATGAGAATCTGATAATGTGTCGAGTTTCTCTTTTCTGTGGTTTTGTAGATGTGGACGAGTGTCACGATGAGTCTCTCTGCACTAACGGTCACTGCGTGAACACACGCGGCTCCTTTTACTGCACCTGTAACGCCCCGTGGACTCCGGACGCCACCAACAAGAAGTGTGTCATGCCTACAGACTTAGGTAGGGATGTGTGTGTGTGTGTGTGTGTTTAATTATTATGAGATCCCAGGTCACTAAAGAATCATTCTTGGACAACCTGAGTCGCTTCTATTTTAGCGCAAATTGATGAAAAAATGAAACCTTGGATCAAAGTATATAAAATGTAAAAATACAGATTTTTTTTTTCAGATTTTTTTGTCAACTAAAATGTATGTTGTAAAATATTTTACTTTGATCCAATATATATTTATTTTTATTTTTTTGGCAAGAAATGTTGAATTTGAAGGTTGAATTATATCAGAAAGCTGGCAGTGACACAAATGATATTATACTTCCACCTTTAGCTATTTTGTAAAATATATATATATATATATTTTCTAAAGCTTCTGTTTGTAATTTTTAGAGTTGTTTGTCTATCTAAAATTATCATCTACTTTGCAGTATTCACAGGATTCACATGCAGTAGATCTGGCTCATGTCTTCATTTCAGGTTTTTGTTTAAAGTTTTCTGGCCCACAACTAAGCTCCAGACATGTTTTGGGTTAAGTTTAATTTTTTTTCCCCAAAAATGGTGCTTTAAATCTCCTCCTGGACTAAATCACATCAGTCCTGTGGCTTTTGGATTGCGGACTTGGCTGGATAAGGCTGAAATCTGTCTCTTTATGAGGAAAAACAGAAAACAGGCAAAGCGATTGGAAAAATACACCATGCTTAGTACAGAGCAGTGAAAGTGTCAGACAGTTCAGGAGTCGTTGTGGTGGTGAGAGTGTGTTTGAGGGGGGAAAATTTCATGCCCCGTGTGAGGCTCGAACTCACGACCTTCAGATTATGAGACTGACGCGCTGCCTACTGCGCCAACGAGGCTTGTGTGTATAGCACGTAATAGTGAATTTAAAGCTGCTGTGTGTGTGTGTGTGTGTGTGTGTGTGTGTGTGTGTGTGTGTGTGTGTGTGTGTGTGTGTGTGTGTGTGTGTGTGTGTGTGTTTAGCTCTTAATAAAGTTAATGTCCAGTTCATACCCATAGTGTTCCGAGGACATAATGCGGGTGCGCATTAGAAAAGGCGTTATTGTGGATGGAGATTTCTGTTTTTACCCACATACGCAAAAAGAAATAAATAAATAAAACCGCTAGCAGCTGTTTAAGTGGAAATGTTTTTTTCTCACACACAAATTCTCATTTTTCAGTCTCATGTCACTGTGATATACAGAAAAAAAACCCTGAAAACAGACCCAGAGGTCGCTATGTAACTGCAATGCTATGTGAAATGCTAGCCTGCTAAGATTTTTTCATGAAAACATACAGATGTGACTTTTTTTTTTTTTTTACAGTTAAATCTTTAAGTAAATATAAAATTGTGGCATAAAGCCACAAATTGTGTCTGAAGCAACATCAAGCAATTTTACCAGCATATAATATCCCATAGCCCTTCATTAAAGCTAAACTAACAGCTAGCAGGTGCTAACAGATAAGCAGCTAGTTCATGCTAGCACTGTAATCTGCAAATCTTTAGCTTTTTCATTGGGCAGCATTTTAACTGAAAAGGGATTTTTGTGTGTGTAAAGCCGCTCAGTTTCATGACACATTTAGTAACAATTTATTAGCAATCGCTTGCAGTTTATCATCTTATCTGAGGAAGGACCCTGAACTAGCGGAGGCTAATTTTCTGCTGCTGAAAACAGCTAGACTATCAGTGGCTAACAGAGGCTAACTAGCATGCAAGCACTCCTAGCTAGAAAGTTTGAAAGCTTGGTTTAACCAGGGAATGACTTTATGCAAGAACAGCAATACAAGAATGTGTGTGATAGAATATACAGTCATGTGAGAGTGTGTGTGTGTGTGTGTGTGTGTGTGTGTGTGTAGTGAGGCGGTTGTCATTTTTGACTTAGTGCTAGCTTTCACTGAGTAATGACCCATATTATTAACTTCCTAACCCATAAATCATTTGAATGACCGGCCGCACTACCGGTTCTGAACGCTTTCCTCTAACCAGTGTTTTTGAATTTAAGCCGTTCATAAATCTCCATCACAACCTTGACACACTGATAGAGTGTGTGTGAGAGGATCGCAACCTGCTACAGAAGCGATCACAGTGTTCTTCACTCCTACATGATACATCAGAACTGATCCATATTTTATTCAACATTGAACACCTGGATTGGGATTTATTTATTTTTTATTCCTGTGTCTGAGGGGAAAAACTTAGCTCTCGGCTAGTTCTCAGTTTCTGAGGCACAGGATAATAAAATCACAGGTGTAGTTTTTGTGTAGTTTTTTTCTAGCAGTCCTTTTTGGACAGGCCCTAGCATAGCACACGCTAGTTTAGTTACCATGTGCTATATTTACAACTGCACCAATTTTATAACTTTGATAAAGTTGCCTTCACACTTTTTTGGATAACTTTTTCCACAGTTAAATACTACACTGTGAACTATTGTGTGTGTGTGTGTTTAGGCATAAACGAATGTCAGGACCCGTCAAACTGTAAAAACGGCCATTGTGTGGACACACAGGATTCCTACTACTGCATCTGTACATCGCCCTGGATCCTCGGCACTGACCGCAACAGCTGCGTCACGCCAGAAGAACAGGCCGGTGAGTGGATTTAGAACAGACTCACCATGACAGAGATGCATGATGGGTAATTTGGTTGTGTGTGAGTAGGATTTTGGTGATTATGAACTGATGTAATGGATTAATAATTCATATGACGTTGTACGGAATAAAACACTTACAACAGGGTGTGTTGTTATAGGAAAATAATTACATCAGGGTGTGTTGTTATAGGAAAATAATCAACGACAGGGTGGTGCTGTTTGGCCCAGTACGAAGCGGAGTTATTGTCACCACCCTGAAGTTGATTATTTTCCAATAACAGCATGTTCCAAAGTGGTTTAATCATCTTATACCGCAGCAGTTTGTTAACAAAAACTGCAAAGAATGAACTCCTCTGTCCTGAAGATGTCTGAAAAGTTACAGCTTTACCTCTGAGTGTTACAAAACACTGATACTGGAGACTCCTTCCATAAATTCTAAATAAACGTCTCCTCACAACAAACGTATATGTGAATTACATCCCTTAAATCATAGCACCCTAATCATTAGAGACTATATTGATGCATATCTCACCCAAACCTGTGTGCTTCTGATTGCTTCTTTCTCGTTATTTTTCCTCCCTCCTTTCCCCAATCTCTCTCTCTCACTTTCTCTCTCTCTCTCTTTATCCATCCTCTCTTCCCTCTCTCTCCCGCTCCTTCTTTCTCTCCGGACTTCTCTGTTCCTTTCCAGTAATGTCTGTGGTGACCCTTTCAGATGTGAATGAGTGTCTGGACCCGTCGTACTGCATGAACGGGAGGTGTGTGAACACTCCCGGCTCCTTCCACTGCATCTGCGCTCAGCCGCTCACCTTCAGCGCCGCACTCAAGCAGTGCGTCTATGACGGTGGGTAACCCCGCCCTGCTCGCCCCACAACCTGGCCATTTAGATCACAGTTTAGCCTCTATGTCCAGCAGCTTGTCGAGTTTCAGTGTACAGCCCCGACTGATTTCAGTGCGAGTGCTAAATTAGCTAGGCTCGAGTCTTTCGTTGTGATTCGTTGTGCACTTGGTAGGATAGGACCCATTTGTGTTTATTGTGTGTTTGTCTTTCTCTTCTCTACTCTTCTCTCTTTCTCTCTCATTATCCCATTCTCTCTGTCTTTATATCCGGCTTGTTTCTGTCCCTCACTGTCTGCGCCCTCGCTTTCTCTTTCTATCCATCTTTCTCTCTCTCCCTATCAGACCGTACAGCAGCCCATAAGGACGTTTGTTTTCAAGAAGTGGATGAAGATCTGATCTGCACCATGCCACGGCCGGGGCTGGCAGTCACCTACTCCGAGTGCTGCTGCCATTACGGCCATGGCTGGGGTCCCGAGTGCCGCACCTGCCCACAGAGAAACTCAGGTGAGTTAATAGCAGTACTCCTCAGGTCCTACAGAGGGCGCTCTTTCCTGCTGCGAAACTCAGGTAAGCGAACAGCAGGATTTCCCAGGTCCTACAGAGGGCGCTCTTTCCCACCAAGAAACTCAGGAAAGCGAACAGCGATACTCTTCAAGTCCTACACGGTGCACTTTCCCTAATAGAGATGAACAGTGCTTGCACACTTTTTCAACACCCTTAGTCCCTAAATTCAGGAACTTTTCAGGAACTCGCTAACCACAGGTGTGTTTCCACCACAGTAACTTTTAAAGGAACGCAGAAATCTTTACAGGAGCTCAAATGTTACAGTTATTCTACCTCAGAAACCCAGGGCCTTTATAGGAACTCCAATGTTAGGCATGTTTTACTACAGGAACCCATGATCTTTTTCAGAAACTTAGTAACTTAGGTGTGTTTCCACCAAGGTAAGTATTTCAAGAAGCCATGAATCTTTATTGGAACTCAAGCTTTTGGATTCATTTTGCCTCAGAAACCCTGGGCTGTTTTTAGGATCTCTAACTTTAGGCATATTTTACCGTGGGAACCCAGGAACCTTTTCAGGAGCTCAAACTTTGGGTGAGTTTCCACCATGAGAACCATTTCAGGAACCCATGAATCTTTTACACAGGACCCATGGCCTTTTACAGGACTCCAGTAACCTTAGGTTGGGTAACCTTTTCCAGGAACCCAGGAATCTTTTCTGGAACTTTAAATTCATCTCAGGAACCCATTTTACAAACTTTTTTAGAAACATTTTAGAAACAAATTTTTCAGCACCTCACTACCTTAGATCTTTTTCCACAGGAAAAATATCTTCCAGAACTCTGGAAAACTATGGACTTTACACCACAAGAATCTTTTCAGTATCCCAGAAACTTGTTAAGAAACTCAAGAACTTTATGTGCATTTCCACCACTGGAAGCTTTTCAGGAACTTAGGATCTTTTTCAGGAATTCATGAAAGACTACAGAGATTTTTAGGAATACAAGAATCTTTTCAGGAACTCAAAACATTTAAGCTTGCTTCCACCACAGGAACTTTTCAGTAACCCAGAAACCCATTTTTTCAACACAGGAACCTTTGAAGATACTCCTTCAGAAAGTTAACATGAAGTACAATTCCACACAGGAAACATTTTTTAGGAACCCACAGAAACATTTTCTGAAGCTCCAAAAGTTTTTTTTCCCACCATGGTAGGAACATTTTTTAATCCAGGAAATTTTTCAGGAAGTATATCCAGAGTAACCAGAGCCAATTTTAGTTCACGGTTCCAGGAAACTTTTTAATGCTTAGATCAGGTGCTTTTCTGCAGATCAGGAACTATTGGGCTAGAGCTTACTGTAATAAAAAAAAACACCACTTGGTTAGATACAAGTTTCCCAGAATGATGAACCCTCTTCTGTGGAATTGTGCTTCCTGTCAAGTGGCCACTTTCATGATGAGGGGAAATTGATGAGAGGTTGTTGAAGATGGTGATGGAGTGAGGGGTCAATGATGGCATAAATGGAGCTTTTGAGATTGAAACAATCATATCTATTTATTCAGAAGATTTGAAATGTATTCTATTGAAATGTTTAAGGGGGTGGGGGGTAAGATAAAGAATAAGATTGGGGTATTTGCCAGGTCACATGACTACAGACTTTGAAACAATGAGTCAAATCGTGCACTTTGAGCAATTTGAATCCCAGTTGTATGTGTGTGACTGCAATATTTATAATAGAAAAAAGCAGATTAAGGGAATAAATAAATAATTTCTGAATGCTGTATCTGTATGTTGCATATTATTTTTAATGCACTATATCGTATGTGCTGTATTAAGAGTTTTTTAAGTGTTTCTAAATTCAGTGTGTTTTGTTGCAGTGATCTTTAACAGGCTGTGTGAGATGCACCTGGAGACCGAGTCAGACGGAGACTCAGACTTTTTAGCACCTTTCAGTTATAACCCAGGTAAATTCCCCAACAGCCAATCAGATTTTAGAATCATGAAGAAACGCTTTTAATTTAATACATTTGTCAAATTTGTTGTGCCATGTTAAAGGAAAATCTCTCTCTCTCTTTTTCTCTCTCTCTTTTTCTCGTGGTCAGAGAGGGACAGTTCAGAGGAAGACTCAGACGAGTGCACCTGTGCTAACGGACGATGTGTTCGTTCGTACCTGGGTACCATGTGCGAGTGTAACCCAGGCTTCAGACTGGATCATTCACGAATGCGCTGTGTAGGTGAGTGTGTACGCAAATGTGTTGAGTGGAGAGAGAAGTATTTTAGTCCTAACACCTCACTAATGCGCTTACATAATCGTTCTTACTGGAATTTTTGTTCTGCTGCATGATATGCAAAAAAGCCACCAGGTATTTTTGACTGGACAAAATACTGAGCAGGCTTAATTTAGCTTGTAATTACAACTGGAACACATTGATGTGTTTATGTGACATAGTATTTATGTGACACAACCTTCGATCTGCAAAGCAAGACTAAAAACACTATACCCTGTTGTTTTATTTATGCAGCCTCCCTAATGCATGTCACTGTACATAGCAAACTGTACATAGTTGATGAATTTATGTAAATGACCATACTGTGATTTGTAATATAATATAGCTTAGTATAGACTATAAGTATCAATTAGTAGTATAGTTTAATAGTATAGTATAGATTAATAGAGTTTAGTGGTAAAGTATAGTTTAATATAGCTCGTTAGTATAATATAGATTATTATAGAGAAGTAGCATAGTATATATTAATGTAGATTAGTACTATAGAACAGATTATTTATAGATTTGTAGTATAGATAAGTAAAGAGTAGTAGTGTAGTATAGGTTAGTATAGAATAGTATGGATTAAAAATATCTAGTAGTAGTATTATACTATGGTATAGCTTGATATAGTTTTGTAGTATAGTACAGAGTGGTATAGTTTAGTATAGTGTATATTAATGCAGATTACTACCAAAGAATAGATTATTATAGTAGTATTTGTAGTATAGTGGAGATTAGTATGGATTGGCATAGGTTATATATCAGTAGAGGTTAGTGTAGTATATGTTAGTATAGATTAGTACTATCATATAGACTAGTATAGATTAATAGTATAGTATGGATTGGTAGTGTAGTATAGATTAGTAGTATAGTGTAGGTTTGTATAGATTAGTATTATATGAGGATGAGGGAAATGGGGGTGTTGAGGGTGCTGCAGCACCCCTGACTTACAGGATTCCTATAACTGCAACTGAAACTGCTTCATAATATTAATATTAATATTAATAATATAGGTTGTGCAAATGCAGCACCCCCAGTGTAAAATGCCTTCCTGTGTCCCTGGTATAGATTAGTATAATATTAGTGGTATATTACAGTGGTTTGCAAGTTTCTGTCGTTTATTTGAAATTGAGGTTGCTTTCATCGCTAATCTCTAAATCTTCTTAATTTTCGCCCATATTCAAAAATAATTATAATCCTTAACATCACTTGATACGTTGTTTAGGAGCTGTATTCGAGTTAGGTCCTACCTGATACCAGTATTTCTCTCTCTCTCTCTCTCTCTCTCTCTCTCTCTCTCTCTCTCTCTCTCTGTCTCTCTGTGCAGATATAGACGAGTGTATGGAGCGAGGGATCGGCCGCTTGAACCCGTGTAAAAACGCCCGCTGTGTGAACACTATAGGTTCCTTCAAGTGCATCTGCAAAAATGGCCATTGTGCCCACAGACACAGCACAAGACATGTATACACACACAAGAACACTAAATAAACACAGGCACGCACAGACACTCACACGCACACACAAGCTTTCGCTCATCCTCGTCCACCCTCCCGTAGTTTTCTGTGGTTGATTTATTTCCTGTAAACTTCCTTCATTTTTTTTTTGATTCAGTTGTCTGAACTGAAGGTCCACAAACGGTTTATAATTACAGAGTGATGGCATTTTTATCTGTACATGTTAAGACTCCCTCCTCCTCCTCATCTTTGAGTTTTTTTGCACAACTTTGGTCCTGATATTTCTGGATGTGGGAAAATCTCATGCCGTTTTAAATTGAGAATGCTCTCGAGTGAGTGGAATATTTTTTTAAAACTTCTTTTGATTTTTTTTTTAAGATGATGTGAAATAGACGTTGTACTTTTGACCTAAGAGAAGCCTCAGCTCAGTTAATAACGATTGGGAGAGAATTTTTGGGTAGAGTCTATATGCAGTAAGTACAAATAGCCATTTTTGCTGCGTGTTCGATGATTATTCATTATTTAAATTAACTGAACGTACGTGGTGTACACTTCATCCATGTTCATATGAAGCAAATTTGCATTTATTACATATTTATATGTACGAAGTTATATTATGCTATTTACACTTAGTGCAAACAAAAGTGTATCCAACTAGATAGCAGTATATACAGACTGTAACACTAAGTGCAGATAGCATCTTGCCTCAGTTTGCACTAATTCCTAAAAAAAACGTTGCTATTCAAACCTAGTGCAGATAGATACTGCACAAAAATTTTGAAATAAAATGTATCCAGCTCTTATTCGATGCTGGATTTCATTGTTCAACAGAAAGTGTCTTTATTTGTAGCATATAAATGCCTGTATGAATATCAGACCTCAAAGTTCTCCAAATGTTACAGTTCTAGGAATCGTTGGTACTAAGAACAGCACTGCTGCAACATTTTGGGCTTCATTTATCAATATTTTACTAAAGATGTGCGTAAATGTTTTCATAGGACAAACCGAACAAAAATTAGCCACGCCCACAAAAGTCCATAAAAGGCCAAACTCACAGGGAGCTGAAAACAACAAAATGGCGACTAAGTGGCAAAAGCAAAACGGCCTCCTAAAATGGCGTGCAGCCTTTTATAAGGCGCCATTACTTTTGTCCTAAATAGAATGGCTAGTCTTATTTGTCTTCGTTTATGGATTTGTTTTGGAATCGCTTTCTTTCTATGAAAGCATTTTCAGACAGCGATTTCAGTCAAGTGTTTCCTAAAATTCAGCTGGTGTTGAGAAGAGTTGTTCTTTATTTAAAAAAAACAAAAAAACACTTAAGTTTAATATCATTCAAACTACTAAAATATTTTAGATGGGGGATGGGGTTAAATTAGCGCTAGTCGCTTTTCTTGTGATTTCATTCACAAAATCCAGCGAAATTCTGTGAAAGCTATCGAACATCACAAATTTTGGAAAGCAGCTCTCCTGGAAGGTTCTAGTACATGGACAACTGAACCTCGGCTAACTGTTTAGCTAAAAAAAAAAAAAAAAAGTAGTATAACGTGGAAAGTTAACACAATCCTTCAACTGAGCAAACCGATGAATCCAGCATTGTGTACTATAAGCTCTCTGGTCTGCTCTCTTGTTCAAAGATGTATTTTTTTTTACTGCTCCTAAATCTCATGATCCTTAAGATTTTTTGGGGATGTTTTTAATTGTTTACTTCCATTGTGTAGTTTTGTAATTTACGAAGTGTGATGAAGTTGCACAGTGTGAGAAAGGTTTTGACACAAAACGGAACTGATTCTATGAGGTGAAGTCAGAGGGCCAAAGAACAATAAATCTGAGATGAAGTGAAACCAAAAGAAAAAATAAAGATGTGACTTTATTTTTCGGATTTCGATTCTCTTTCTCCATCAAGTGTAGCGCATCTAACCTTCTGTTATGACAGCGTGCCAAGCGTGAAAACATCTACCTTAGGGTTGG
Organism: Pangasianodon gigas; assembly: GCA_022758105.1. NCBI lineage: Eukaryota > Metazoa > Chordata > Actinopteri > Siluriformes > Pangasiidae > Pangasianodon > Pangasianodon gigas. The sequence goes on from CM040480.1 coordinate 16,514,862, forward strand.
ATGTTTTGATCCAGTAATTGGTTTTACAGTCATAAATACATCATTAGTACAAATACAACATAAAATTACTATCATAGCAACGTTTAAGATGAATGGTCTCTAAACTGGTCTCTAAATCAGCTAGCTGACCCTTAATAAGAGTTTTGTGAAACATGTTATTGATGAAAAGACGTGCGTTCCTCGCTGTTTTCTCTTGTTGTCCCATACAAGTTCTTTCTCCACCAATTTGTCCTTGCTGAAATTTCCGATTCATATCTAACTAAATAATGGCATGTTATAGCTACGTGTGTTGCTAGCTAAATGACGTTGCCATGGACTTAACAAAGAACGACTTTTTTCATACTTTTTATTTGTTGTGGAACGTCCACGAAACGTTAGTTCTCATTCTCACGTATGTTATAGCAGCTATAAATAGTCATTCCCTCACCAGCCTCTCTTTTTTCCTCTAAGATAAGAAAACGCAGGTTGTCGTTACCGAGAAATCACAAAGCGTAAACTCAAAGTTACAGCTTCACCTCTGAGTGTAACAAAGCGCTGACACTGGAGACTCCTTCCATAAATGCTAACTAAGCGTCTCCTCACAGAAAACTTAACTAGACCAACGATTCACTATGTCAACACCCTCGGACCAATCAGATTCAAGAATTCCCCATTTCAGCCTAAAGATAACTTGTGATTATGCTTACGAATGAAAGGATTAAATATTAAAGACTTGTACACCAATCTGTCATTGTGCATATTAGCAAATATTAGCTTTATATTTTGACACAAATATGAGACTTAGATTCCTGAGAATAAACTGAAAGTTAGAAAGACATTACAAAAGAAAAGATGATATGTACATATGTAGAGATATAAGTGACATCAATAAACCCCTAGAGTGCTCAGGTCATTCATATAAATAATTCATATAAAAAAAAAAAAAACGATTTGAATAAACAAGCATGAAATTGTAGCTTCTGGTCGATACTCGCTGTTGTTTTGCATTAGTTTTGGGAGAAATGCAGCACAGAAAGACTTCACTGCGCTGTACTGGGGCCTCATGAGCCACGAGAGGGAGGCTGAACGTCAAAAACGATGCAGTGACCCAGGATAAACGGATTTACACCTCCATGCTAGGATGGTGTAAGACAATTCACAGATCTGTTGTGTATACTGCTGCGTAGGCTTAACTACCATCCCAGAGTGAGTGTATATTTCAGAGAAACTAAATAATAAAGTTACTTGAAGATGATAATAATAGATTTGGACATGATATAATTCCTCTCTTTCATCTGTCTCTCGTTCTCTCTTTTACTGATTCAACACTGAGTTTTGATTAAATGCTGGAATTCCAGCAACATCACCAGGTGACTCATTCTGCAGCTCATCACTCGCTTCTCATCGTCGGGAATAAGGCTCAGTGAGTCATTGTGTGTGTGTGTGTGTGTGAGTGTGTGTGTGTGAAAGGAGATGAATAGTGAATGTACTGTGCAGATATGTCAGTGGAGCCCAAATCACTGGATGCTCCAAACATGCATGGATCTGTCTCTGAGAAAAACAGCAATGGATAGATATATAGATGCAGATGGATGGATGAATATATAGATGGATATATAGATGAATAGAAGGATGGATGAATATATAGATGGATAGATGACATCCGTGGCAGCCTAAACCACAAAAATGTTATTCTATTCAGTCACTGAATGGATGGGTGTGTTGATGGATAAATGGATGGATACATGGATGGATAGATGGGTGAGTGGATGATTGGATGGATTTATAAGTAAATGGATGGAAGGATAGATGGATGGATGACATCAGTAGCAGCCCAAACCACAAAAATGTTATACTGTTCACTCACTGAATGGATGGGTGTGTTGACATATAAATAAATTGATAGATGGATGGATGGGTGAGTGGATGATTGGATGGATGGATAAGTAGATGGATGGAAAGATGAATGGAGAAGCCCAAACCAAAGAAATGCTACATTAAACACCCACTTAATGGATGGATGGATGGATGGACGGATGGCTGAGTGTTTGGAGGGGTGGATGGATGGATGGATGGATAAAAAAAAATATGATGAAAGGAAGTGTGAGGTGTGAGAGCAAGAAAAAGAAAGCAAAACAGACTGAAGAGAAGAAGGGAAGAGAAAGAGACATGGAAAGAGACAGTGAAAGAAAAAGAAATATACAGTATGACTGAGATTTACACTGATTGTGTCAGGATGTTATGTGTGTGTGTGCATGTGTGTGTGTGTGTGTGTGTGTGTGTGTGCATGTGTGTGTGTGTGTGTAGGTATCTACTAAGTTTAGTACCTTAATCCCTACAGGCTCAGGCCTTGTTAAGACCAAATTAGCACAATGAGCAAATCTGTGGAACAAAAGAAGGAGACAATTCCCTCAGCTCTTAGCCCAGAGGTGCAATGTGGGACACACACACACACACACACACACACACACACACACACACACACGCATGCACACTTGTTAATTTCCAAAAATGGTGAAATAATTAGGCCTTAGTGAGAGTTTCCTTCCTCTTCACTTTTTCGTAATATTTGTTTCCTTTTATGTCTATCTTTACTTTGAAAAAAGGGGTGTGGCTTGAGTGGAAGGCGTGGCCTGAGTGGAAGGCGTGGCTTGAGTGGAAGGCGTGGCCTGAGTGGAAGGCGTGTCATCTATCATGGTTTATGCTTTAATAATAGAAATACCTTGTGACCCCAGAAAGAATTTATGTTTTTAAAGAATCAAAATTCCAAGAAAAATTCCTGTCTTATTAATTATTATTAATTAATTATTCATTTTAAAGCATATTATTCCATAACTACTACATTATAATACTATAAGGAACAGTGTGTAGTTACAAAAGTCAGGAATGGAAGTCTGGATAATGCTTCCTTGGAAATGAAACAGTTAAACAATTTATTTTTCATCATAAATTTTTAAATTTTTATCATAAATTTTGTCATGACGAAAATATCACATGATACTTAACATTTCTACGATACACAATATGCAACACAATATACAACTGTTTTGCTAACAAACTGCTATCAAGATGGGAGTGTTGTGATTATTTAAAAAAAACTTTATATAGAGTTTATATTTTTATTTAATGTCTACACAAATACATTTTTAACACCGAAAAGCTGAAAGAAAATCTAAAAATATGTATTGAATTATTAACTTTTATCAAAGAAAGTTTAAATATTCAAAATTGTGCAGAACCTTAGCATAATCAGATGCTTTCAATCAGAGTTTGGAAGTAATATATTTTTTTTAAATAATAAAATAAACATTAAAAGTTATAAAAAGATATCATGATACCTGAGAAAACTGATCACGCTATTGATATCATCATATCATCCAGCCCTAGACTACACCAACACACAAGGCATTATAAGTATCTTATAAAGTTAGTAATACTAGTGTGTGTGTGTGTGTGTGTGTGTGTGTGTGTGTGTGTGTGTGTGTGTGGACGATGGCCTGGTTTTAGCAGCTATTCTCAGCCTGTGATTGATGAAATGTAGTAAGAGGTCATACCTGAAAACCTGCAAAAGTGAGTGTGTGTGTGTGTGTTTCTGTCTGTCATTTTATACACCTTTTTCCAGGTCTGAGTTAGTGTCTCAGTGTGCACAGGTGTGTGTGTGTGTGTGTGTGTGTGAGAGAGAGAGAGACAGCAATTATGTCATCATTAAAATCATCATGAGAAAAATGACCTCTATTTTTAGACACACACACACACACACACTGAGCCCCTCCTTCGCTTCATCATCGTTATTTCTGCTCTTCATTCCGTCCCTCATCTGCCGTGCTGTGAAAGTGCCGCGCCGCATTAGATGCGGAATTACACAGGTGTTCTCTCTCACACACACACACACACACACACACACACACACACACACACACAGCCATCTGCATTGTCTCACCATTTGACACTGCAAAAGCAATGCATTATGGGAAGAGACACCAGAGGAAGAGAAAACCTATTTATCATAACACACACACACACACACACACATGTACAAGTATATATACACCTCTCTCTCTCTCTCTCTCTCTCTCTCTCTCTCTCTCAAACACCTTGTTCCTTCATTCTCTTATTCTCTTCACCTCTTTCTTTCTTTCTTTCTTTCTTTCTCTTAGTCGTCACTATAGCTGTATAGCACCAACTTCACAAAGTTGTTACTGTTACACACACACTTCACATAAATTGTCTTATCAACTTTTAGAGAGAGAAAAGAAACACAGGCTGGTGAAGGAATGACTGTTTATAGTTGCTATAACATAAGTGAAGACAGGAACTAACTTGGTTCACAACGTTAAATGCAACTGAAAATGGATAAAAAGTACCACTTATCCTTATTTAGTCAATAACAAATAATAATAGCTGACAAGTTGTTGTGGTATAAGAGGAATAACGTGCTTCGGGATGTGATGTTATGGGAAAATAATCAACTTTGCCGTGGTAACAGTAACCCCGCTTCATCACACCACGCAGCTGTTGATTAGTTTCCTACAACAGCATCCCCGCATGTGTCGAATTTTTTTCACATAGCATGTATAACAGGGTTAAATCACATCTAAACATGGTACAGTATATCTATATTTTAATATTTCTGTATTATGGAAAACTGCAAGCTCTTTCAGTTCACCTCTCTCTATCTCTTTTCTTGTCCTCCTTTCATTGCCGCAGTTCTCGTAGCCCAAACTGGAGCAGCAAGGTGCCCTTCAAAAACTTTGGCTGGGAAAAGAGCAACAGAGAGAGAGAGAGAGAGAGAGAGAGAGAGAGAGAGAGAGAGAAAGAGCAGAAATAGTCTGGTCATCCCAGAGAGAGGAGTGGAGGAGTGAGAAAGCGACAGGGGAAGAATATAAATATCTTTAGTAGGTCGGAACTAAAAGAGAAAGAAGAAGGGGAAAGAAACAAGGAGAGGAAGAGAGAGGACGATAGAAGAGCATCATCACGCTGTAGGAGTGTGTGAGGATTCCTGGAAAAATCCAGCAGTTCGAAAATGACCAAAAATGGCTTGTTAGGTTCACGCCAAAGACTTCTCTGACGTCTCTCTGCTTTCTGTGTAAGCAATAAAACTCTCCAGGATGTGCTGTTATAGGAAAATAATCAACAACATGGAGTTACTGTTCCCACACCAACGCTGATTATTTTCCAATAACAGCACATCCTGAAGTGTTTTATTCTTCTTACACCACAGCAATTAGACAACTGTTAGACTAGGTATGTCTCACTATGAGTTATGCTAGTCAGTTAAGTCTCAGTATGAGTTATGCTAAATAAGGTTCTTTATGAATCATGATGACCAGATAAGCTTCAGTGCTAGTTATGATGACCATTGCCTACACCTCAGTATGAGTTATGCTAGTCAGTTAAGTCTCAGTATGAGTTATGCTAGCCAATTGAGTCTAAGTATGAGTTATGCTAGTCAGTTAAGTCTCAGAATGAGTTATGCTAGTCAGTTAAGTCTCAGTATGAGTTATGCTAGCCAATTGAGTCTCAGAATGAGTTATGCTAGTCAGTTAAGTCTCAGTATGAGTTATGCTAGCCAATTGAGTCTCAGTATGAGTTATGCTAGTCAGTTAAGTCTCAGTATGAGTTATGCTGGTCAGTTAAGTCTCAGAATGAGTTATGCTAGTCAGTTAAGTCTCAGAATGAGTTATGCTGGTCAGTTAAGTTTTAGAATGAGTTATGCTGGTCAATTAAGTCTCAGTATGAGTTATGCTAGTCAGCTACAGTGCAGTATGAGTTACACTAAGGTTCTTTATGAATTATGATGACCAGCTAAGCTTCAGTGCTAGTTATGAAGACCACTGCCTACACCTCAGTATGAGTTATGCTAACCAGCTAAACCTCTCATTTAAACTACTCAGCTAAACATCAGTATGAGTGTTTCTAACATGTCAGAGGGTACAAATCGTCTTTTCAGCGTCTTGGATTTATTGCTGTAGTTGACGTAGTGGGTTTTGTCTTCTCTTGTCCCACTGACGACCACATCGACTTTGGATAAGAGCTTGTACTCGTTGTGATTGTTACAGTGTGTTTTTTCAGTATTCTGTCTATATCTTAATGTAGCAGTGTGTGTATGTGTGTGTGTGTGCATGAATTCTGGGACACTGTAGCTAGGACAGACTGACTCTGATTACAGAGATCTAGATCGTGCAAACTACAGCACATTCACTTATAACCCTCAACACACACACACACACACACACACACAGAAACACGCAGAAACACATAGAATCGTCCACTCAGCTCTGTTTTTGTCCAGACTGTGACTGTGCTCGTTCAGTTGAGAGACAGAGAGAGAGAGAGAGAGAGAGAGAGAGAGAGAATGTGAGACAGAGATAGAGTGGATAGAGTTGCTTCTAGAAAGTTCAGCACTAATGTTTCTCTTCAGATGTGTCAGCCTCATTAATGCCTCATTCATTTGCACTGACCCATCTTCTGTCTCATGTTGCCTTCGAGACCGGAGTATTCCTGTGGAGAAGATTTGAAATGCAGTCACATCGGTGTAAAAAAATGTGAATTCTTTTTTAAAAAATTCCCCCACTGAAGAGATCAAGCAGACGTAACAGCAACATAATGAAGGTTTTGCTTTTCAGTGTGGAACGTTTTCCACGTTACTAACACTAATCCATAATGTTTTGTGAAACTGTCGTGGGTTTCATAACTTCTCCATATATTCCTGATTAATCAGGAGACCCGTCGATTACATTCATGTCCTGTGGTTCATCAACTCGTCGAGTGTAACAGGAACACACTCGCTGTTAGCAGCAAGAAGAGATTTATTTGCTCTGAATGATGTACAGAGTCATATCAGAAAAATAAATAATTAATGTAATGTAAAAATAAATTAATAAGTAATGCAGTCTGATTGCTGGAAGGTAGGGAGTGCAAAACAGAGCCAGAAATATAAACTGGAAAACTGTTCAGTTCGCATCAGAATTTTAATTATTTACTAAAATCAATTTTTACAGGAGTTTTGCATTATATTATAAATTCATTGCTAAGCGTTAATTCTCATATTCTAAATCTGGACTTTAGATAATAAAAGAATGATTCAGATTTTCCTCCTTCTTCTTCTCCTCTCTCTCGTCTCTTCTCTTTGCTCTTTATTCTCTCGTAGACGTGAGTCAGCAGAAAGAGAGAGAGAGAGAGAGAGAGAGAGAGGGAGGAAGATGGTGAACTTGTTTCAAGGAAGTAAATCTAATTCATATCCACTCACACCTGACCTTATCACAGTGGACACACACATACATACATACATGCACCTGCAAGTTTCTGAGCCACACACACACACACACACACACACACGCGTGCACACACACCTGCAGGCTCTGAGACACACAGACTTAGACCATGACTTTATTAGACGTGATGACAGCGCACTGTGAAGTTGATTTATTAGCACAGAGAACATTAGCATGATTTATATACAGTTCTGTATGATAGATTTATGTGTAATTGTTATAGTTGAGTTAATGTGTGTATTACTGTGAGTTAACGCTATACCACATTATAACTCTTTATCATGACATAAATTCTGTATCCCTGCTTTGGAGATGATGCTGTATGTCTACTTATGAGATTCATTGTGTGAAAGATATATTAAAACCTGCCAAAAAATTTAATATAATATGATTTAGAGCTGTTTCAGTATGAAGCAGTGTGATTAAGTAAATATGAGAAGAGTCACACCACGCCTACTTCACTGGGACTGAAAGACTCTGAGGTCACGCCTCCTTTATAGAAACTGACAGACAAAGAGGCCACACCTACTTCATTTTGACTGACAGACACAGAGGCCACACCTCCTTCAATAAGACAGGTACAGATGTCAAACCTCCTTCAATAAGACAGGCACAGAGGCCACACCTCCTTTACTGCGACTGACAGTTACAGAAGCGACACCTCCTTCACTGTGACTGACAGGCACAGAGGCCACGCCTCCTCCAATGGCACGAGCACAGAAGCCACATCTCTTTTATGGAAGCCGACAGAACAGAGGGCATGCCTTCTGACAGGCACAGAGGCCACACCCCCTTTACTGAGAGTGACAGGCCAAGAGGCCACGCCTCCTTCAATAAGACAAGCACAGAAGCCACACCTCCTTTTTGGGACTGACAGAGACAGAGGCCACGCCTTCTTCAGTGTCACTGACATAAACTGAGGCCATGCCTCCTTCACTGGAACTGACATAAACTGAGGCCACGCCTCCTTCACTGGAACTGACAATCACAGAGGCCACGCCTCCTTCACTGTGACTGGCATAAAAAGAGGCCACGCCTCCTTCACTGGAACTGACAATCACAGATAGGCCACGCCTCCTTCACTGGAACTGACAATCACAGAGGCCACGCCTCCTGCACTGGAACTGACAATCACAGAGGCCACGCCTCCTTTACTGGGACTGACAGACACTGAGGCCACGCCTCCTTCAGTGTCACTGACATAAATAGAGGCCACACCTCCTTCACTGGAACTGATATATTGATTAAATGGAACACCCACATTTCCATATATGGATTCAAATTCACACACGTGTGTATGTGTGTGTGTGTGTGTGTGTGTGTGCTTGTTTGATTGAGTGTTGGTGTGTGTGCTTGTTTGATTGAGTGTTGGTGTCATCCAGCTGTCCTGTAGGGGGAGAACAGATGGTCCCTAGCCCTCACCCTTCCCTGCCTCACACACACACACACACACACACACACTGTCTGGTGATTTGCAGTGTGTTTTTGGTGCTTCCACACACTCTAAACACTGCCGTACGTATTTATGACGACAATAACCACTATAAACCATTTGATTTAATCTAGTTGATTACATGGGAACCCTGTACATTAATCACTAATCTCACACTGAGCAGGAGTGCTGCGATGTACCAAAAAATACTTACGCTGACTAAAGATCGGAACTCAGAAAGACCTCTGACTAGCATTTGTAGCTTGAAAATTACGTAACTCAGGTCAGACTTCCCACTTCAGAGTTACGTACAATCCCGGGACATGTGGGCGGAGCCAGAAATAGCACAGATCGTTGATTGGTCAAAGGCTGAATCCTAAATCACTTCCTGTTCACCATTTGGCTACAACATTATGGCGCTGTACACATTACCCGGCGTTCACACTAGCGCACGACGAGGTGCTTGTGTCAGTTTGTCTTTTGTGGGCGTGGATCAAGCGCTAGTCTTGTTGCTTGTGGGCGTGTACCGTCTATCCAATGTTTTTATCTCCGATGAGAAAGAGTAGCAGCCAAAATGTAGCCTAGAGCACACGATTTACTACAGTATATGATTTATTTGTCTTGTAATGAATACTAATAAGTGCAAAAATGTGTGAAAATTTGTTTGGTTGTGCCTTACATGCCAGGCTTCGTATTAGCTTTGTTATCAGTTCACGCTAACTGTACTAGCTACATGCGCTCACCAGAGGCTCCATCATATACCTATCATATCTATTTACAGTAAATCTTCTTCTCAGTAGTAAAACACAAATTAAATAACGCTCTTTTTGCGAAAATTGTTTGTTTGAGTTACATGTTAGGTGCCATGTTACGTAGTAGCTACATGTTACGTAGTAGCTACAAACACTCTCCAGGGACAATGACGATCTCTGTTACTTCCTTCCAAGCTGTTTTGTTTCATATTTAATGAGAGCTCATGTCTGAAGGACAAGATGAAAACACAGTTCAAGCAGCACACAGGAACTAATCGCAGGTAGGAAATAAAGTTTTATCCAGGTCCGAGGAATCGCTCGTTTGGATTTGTCGCGTTATACCTAATCTGCGTAACTCTCGACTCGCGTCTCGGTTGTCGCTGTCAGTAAAACCGCAGCTGTGTTACGCGTACGCTGAAAATGTCGCTCGCTAGTGTTAACGAACTTTTCGTTTTCGTTAATTTTATCAAATTGCCACACTTTTTTTATCGCACGAAGAGGAAAACATTCATCAGCTGAGATAAAATATTCCTAGAAACTCATTAAGGTTGGTTTTCTTTGGGTTAAATCGATCAAAAACGAGTTCGTACTCTGTCTCATCCTGAGAGAGAGAAACGACTCGCCGCCATGGTGTTCCTCAAAGCGCGTTCGGGGGGGGCGCACACACTCCCCCCCTCCCCTCCCCCTTCCCCCCCTCCCCAACCAAACCCCGCCCCCCCCCTCAATACCGAATATCCACCCCCCCTCCCTCCTCCTCCTCCCCCACGGCGCGTGCACCCGTTCATTCATTCTTTCTTCTTACCGGGAGAGGCGATGTGAACGGGAACGCCTGCGAGCGAGACAGACACGAACCTAGCGAGGCGATGATGTGATGCTGATTTGAAAAACATATATATTTCTATATATATATTTATATTAACGATTTTTTTTTTTTTTTTTTTTTTAAATATTGTCCCACACGCACGTGCGCGTGCGTTCTGTATGCGCGTGCAGGAATCGCTTTTATGTTCGGTAGCCGCGCGCTGCTTCGGCAGCACGGACACCAAGAAGGAAAAAAAAAAAAAAAAACACAAAACGGCTCAAGGATGCGGACTGAACGATAAACACCGCCACCGGGGGATTTTATTACTGAAATAAAACCACGTATGTAATCCCGAGGAAACGCTATTTATTTATTTTCCCCTCTTTAACATTAATTTCGTTAAAAAAAAAGAGACGAGTTCTTCTCCTGACCAAAAGAAACGAAGATATTACCGAAGGTGAGTGTTGTTTATTAACATTCTCGTGCTAACTAGCTAATAAGCTTATACGCTAATAAGCTAGCGAATTTAAAAATAAACCGTTAAAAAATAAACGCTACATCACTATCTCAGTTAAAGCACAGCGGCTGTATCCCAAACGAGTATGTTATTGACCATATAGGGAGCTACGTGCGTTCTAGAACCCCTTTAACTCCGCTTGCTAGATAGTGCGCCTATGTAGGGAACAGGTAGCCGTTTGGGATCGAGCCCAGGTCTTGATTAAGCTGGCCACCTCACCATGGTGGGTTTGTCTTTTGTCTTCATGAGCACATCCATAACACACACACACACACACACCAGATTTATTTGTTATTCTTTTTATTTAATTTGATATTTATGACTCATTAACCGTTTTAGTGTGTCAAAATATATATATTGTTTTTATAAATGCGCAACACGGTTTGTTTGTTTTTTTACACTCGTCCTCTCATAGGGTTGTGTGTGTGTGTTTGTGTGTGGTTGTGTGTGTGTGTGTGTGTGTGTTTTTAAATACCTCATGATCATGATTTAGCTTTTTGACTTCAGGTTGTCAAGCTAGCAAGACCTTCAAGCTAGCTAATAAAAATTCAAATAAAAATAAATAAATAAAATGTCTAGCTTCAGTGTTCAGGACTAATCAGGGATTAGTGTTTCTGAAAGAATGAAGACTTTAGAGGATGGATGAGGGTTAATATCAGGTTAGTGCACGATTTCTGGTGCTGATGCTCACCAGAGTCTCCTCAGGTTCTCCTCAGGTTTCCTTCACCTTCACCTTCACGCTTGTGTTTAGTGTCACATCCTATTTTTCATCCATCTCCTGAAAAAAATATCATGACACATCTATTTCACGACATACTCACACACACACACACACACACACTCGGGTTAAATACAACACTACAACGAATTCATTAGACGGAGAGAGAGAGAGAGAGAGAGAGCGGGATTGATACAACGACCATTTTATATCACTTCGTAAAGCTCTAGCTACCTGAAATTCGAACATTTTTAATCTTTAATCATTAATGAGAAGATTACGGCGAGAAGTAAGACAGTTTGAAGTGGTTTTGTTTCATAAGAGTCCTTCACTTTACAGCTTTTGACACATTTGAGAATAAACGCTTGTTGCTCTGTCCGTTCGTTGTCAATTTTTTAAAAATTAAGTAAAAAGGCCATGTCGTCACTTTACTACTCAGACCAGAGATGGAAATGAAAAAAAAAAAAAAACCTACGATCTCTTTATTTTCTCTTCTGTGTGGAACAGATACTACATATCATCTTTCTTTTTCTTTCTCGATGAGCTGTCTTTAGCTAAATCATTTACATAAACGCACACCATTGGCTGAAAAGAAGTTGCGAATGCTTGTGTTAAAATAGTAAAAAAAAATTTAAAAAAAGAATTGAAATAGAGCCAGTTTGTTTGTATACAGTGTTTGGTTTTGTTACAGTATTTTTTTCGAGTGCTCGCTTCGAGCCGGATCGTGGTCCGCTAGTTGACGAATGCTGTTTTTGGGCGAGTTTGTGAATCTGAGGGTTTTTCGCACCGTACATTCGAAATACGGATGCGAATATCAACGCACCCAATGTCTATCTAACGCTCGGTCACTAATTTGTTAAGAAAAATAAACCCGCCAGTATCGAATCAGCTAAGAACAGTTTTACTTTGTGCCACTGTTTTGTAGCTTGCTACTATTTTGTGAAACGAAACCAAACCGTAACGTACGTGGCGTAATAAAAAAATGAACATAACGCTAGACTAGCAGTAACTAGCTAATTAACGAGAAGAAACCCGACTTTACCGAACTAGCTGGCGTTAAATTCGTTTTTCAGTTGTTCCTTTTGATAACAGATGGAGACTGATGAAAACGCTGCAGCAGGACGTACGTAACTTGGGGTCTAAAAGTGACGTAAGCTTACGGTGAAGTAGCTTTCAGATAGCAATGGAAACGCTACTGTTGTACATGCATCACACAAAAGGGGACACGTGTACTACGGAGGGAGAACAGTGACTAGGCAAAACAGTGGCGTCGTAAATCAAAACTGTCAGTTAGTCTGAGAAGAGATGTACGCAAAGAGTTAAAATGACGTTTAACAGGATAGAAATGTCAAGTAAAAGTGCAAAAAATGATTTTTAAACACAAAACACTTTTTAAAATAAAAAAAAAAGGAAAGTAATCACGGACCCTCCCATTACAGATTTGTTTTACAAACAAATTACTAAAAATTGTACATTATTTAAATGCATACATTAATATTTTGTCTATTTATTGGCACCAGAATGTTTTTTCCCCTAAATTTCCATTCCACCAGCAGAACCCGTTTTCATTAAAATTGTCAATTGACATTATTTATTGCTGTAGTAATTGGATTTTTCTGGGTTTCCAGCACAAATGAGAAAATTATCAGACTCCCTGCTCATGCTTCAGAGATGCCACTTTGAGAATTCTGTATAGTCTGCTCCAGAATTATTGGCACCCTTGGTAAAGATGGGTTAAAAAAAAAAAAGATTACGAAAACATGTCTGAGGGAAATCTAAGCTTTAAGTGAAGGAGGATGTGGAGAGGTTGTGTATTGACGAGTGGTGTCAGTTTCCTCGCTCTGCGTTCTCTAATCTTAACAAGTATTCCAGGAGAAGACACAGTGCTCTTATTTTGTACTAAATGCAAGGGTGCCAACAATTTCGACACATGTGGGTTCTGTCAAGGGTTTTATATTTTATTGGAATAAATTTACTTCAGCTAAACGTTAGATTTCTCTCACATCTTCAGCGTAAGGTTAAGCTGATTAAGCATAAAGGCATTTTTTTAAATAACTTTTCTTTACCCAAGGGTGCCAATAATTTTGAATTTGAATATCGTGTATTCTGTATATAATATATTATAATGCTGATGTTGGATGCTGATGCAGATGTGAATAGTGAAGTAGTTGAGATGGAGGTCTGAATCAGACTTCACCGCTCGGGGCATTGGGATAATCAATAGGGGCAATCGCATCAACATGTCGACCTTATCACAGAAAGATAACGCAGCGAGCTTGGGAGAAAAAAAATCCAGGTCGATTAAATCTATTTATAACTGCTCAGAATTAAATTCTATTAAAAATATAAAGGAACAGCGAGTTTTACAGCAACGCTGCTGGAAAGCTTCACTTAATGCCACAAGGCTGACGTTGGTGGGCAGGTTTTTTATTTCTTATATTATTTTATTCTCTTTCAATTGTCATTTCTTTCTTATAACAAATGTTTGTAGAAAACAGTATCAGGAAGTGATGTCATTTTCATTATACCAGCTTCTAGTTACATAAATGTCATCTAATTGAAATAATCCGAATTAAATATTATCTGTTTATGTTTAAAAAAAAGTGTTCTGATTGTAACCTAATGATTTTAATCAAATTAACAGCAGCAGTTCAATTATCAAACGCTTATGAGGCTAATCGTCTAAAAAGCACAGATTCAGATCAATCATGAACAAGCCAGAGGCCACAGCGGCAAGGAAAAACTCCCCGAGAAGACATGAGGAAGAAACCCTGAGAGGAACCAGACTCAGAAGGGAACTCATCCACTTCCTGGGAGTTTTAAATGGCAGCCATGTTTTTATTGGCAGCTAAGTTTTTAAATGCTGATATGTGTTTAATGGTTTTAGAAGGAAGCCATGTTTTTAATATCGGATAAGTCGTTAATGGAAGCTACATGTTAATGGCAGCTACGTGTTTGGCAGCTAAGTTTGTTTTTACTGGTAGCTAAGATTTCAATGGCAGCCGCATCTTCAATGGCAGCCACGTTTCAGCCACGTGTCCTCTGGTTTTGAGTTTTTTTAATGGATGTATTTAAAAGGCTGAATTGGAAACCATTAGGGTGATGTCTCAGCAGAACGGAGCTAGCCGTGAATGGGCCTAGCGCCTGAAAGTTGGGTTTAGTTGCATGTGTCCTCTCTGATTGGTTAGGTTTTGGCTGGTGCGTCCTGGCTCGAAGTGTCTTTCTGGTTAATGGTGTGGTAACTGAAATGGTTCCTCCTGATGTAATTTTTCTAAAAAAAAAAAAAAAAAAAGCACCCTTGAAGACTATCCAAATTAGAGTGTCGAGTTAGCCATGTCACTATATATATAAAATGCGGTATTTAAGGCGAGCCTGCTAGCTCTTCGCTGCAATACTCCATGTAGCCCTGTAGATTTTCCTGATGCCTCTACTTGAAAGGAAAGCTCTCCCACTTGCACGCCTCTCTTCTGTAGAGATACTTGTTAATTTGAGAACGAAATTAAAGTTTGGCTCAGGTGGAAAAAGAGAAGACGGGCGATGAAAACACATTGTTTGGTCCTTGCCATAGCTTTGTTAATGACTCTATACATGCTGTCCGCTGGTGTTGCGGTTTCTTTATCACTGATTGGATGGAACTATGCTGATGATATCATCCTGTTGCACAACACAACAGCGTGTGATTAAAGCAGAACAATCCGCAATTTCTCTGCTAACCGTTTGGAAAGTTACGGTTCGCTTGAACAGAAACTTACCGATAATAGAAAAGAAAGGTAGACGGATGGACGTGTGAGGAATGCGATGGACCACAAGCCCTCCCCAATAGTGCTGACTGTCCTAATCCCCATTGTGCGAACGCCGAGGACAAGCTCAGTCACTAAAGCCACTCATCCCAAAAGCGAGCGCTGCTTTTGTTCCCATCAAATTCCACCACAGTGCTGATCTTTATCACAAAGCAGCAACAGCAAATGTTTCCATTTAAAGCTTTGTGTGCGAAAAATGTTGCATGGATACAGACTGTATTCTGAAATCTTGCAGGTTTACGCTACAGGGGTGAACAGACGGCTAGCTCACCATGCACAGCAAAGCTCTAACGTGCTGCTAGTCTCATGTTTTGGTTTCCACTAAACCTAATCGATCATGCTAAAAAATGGTAGCTAATGTAATAACATATGGCTAGCTAGTTAGCTAGTTGGGTGCAATAATACTGCTTAAGGGAAACAGACGAGTGAGTGGATACGTGTAGCTATAATCCTTATGCTGTCTTCAGAAAGTTTGTGATGTAGCACATCGTATTTGTGACTTTTACATTTTACAATTTTAAAGAGTCAGTACAAAATTCAGACATTTTAGAACTTTAAATAATCAGTACAAAATGTAAACATTTTACAATTTTATAGATTCAGTACAAAATTCAGACATTTTAGAGCTTTAACGATTCAGTAATAACATGTAAACATTTTAGAACTTTGAATGTTCAGTACAAAATTTTAAAAATGTAATATTTCAAAGATTCAGTGTAAAATGTTAATATTCTGGAACTAAAGAGTCAGTATTTTATTTTATTTTTTTTCAAGATTCAGTAGAAAATGTAAACATTTTACTATTCCAAAGTTTCATTACAAAATTGTATCATTTTTTAACTTAAAAAAAAAAAAATCAGTCGATTTTTTTCTGCCTGCCAACCGGTAACTTTTATCTGATTAAAGCTTGTAATTGTTATAAATATATCCTGATGATACTCGTGATACCGCAGAAGAATTTATCATGATATTTATATCATCGTATTACCCAGCCCTAATACAGCATGTAGCGATCATAATACTTATGATTATTATTATATAATACATATTGAAACCGCAAAATGTGTTGCAGTGTATTTAAGTATACGATTTTTCTCGTGTGAGAAATCACAGTGTGAGTGTGCAGTTGATTCACTGGGCTTTAATTAACACAGCACTGCGCCTGTCACTGGTGGGGGTGTGTGTGTGTGTGTGTGTGTGTATACGCACAGTTATCTTGTCAGCTAGCATCTCTTTAATGTTAGTGTGTGTGTTTGTGCGAGCTCTCGCCGGTCAGTGTGTTTTAAAACGAGTTGTTGTTACAGCGCAACACTAAAATGCTAATGATGGACTGGAACATCACACAGTTAAAGCCTTTAAACATTTAAACCAAAGCTCTCAAAGAAATGGCTAAGAGAGGAAACATGAGACGCAAATGCAGTCTCCTTCATCAGATTCCAAGCTATAAGAAATGGAAATATGTCCAAGAGATGATGATGATGATGATGTGGCTGACTGTGTAGCCTTGAATCGAAAGCTTCAGCCGAAGAGCACAGACAGTGAAAGATGTAGCGCTAAGCATTATTAAATACTGTTTCTGATAAACCTAGCTCATATATTTGCTCTAAAATGTTATCTGTGAGTGGGGCTGGGTGAAATATGATGATGAAATATCAATATTGTAACAAATTATATGTTAATATTTGAGGTTAATATTTTTACTGAATCTTTAAGTGTTAAATTGTAGAATTTCTGAAAATCATTCTGAAAAAAAATCATCTCTCATTTATGCTCACTTACCTCGCTTTAAGTGTTTCTGTAAAAAAAAAAAAAAAAAAAAGAAGCAATAATGATAAACGAGCAAAATAATCAGTTTTGTCATTTATTTGTTAGCAAACATGTATCGTGATGGATATCGTGTATCATAGAAACATATTTAAGTATCATGATATATTTTTGTCGTATCGCCCACGTTTACATCCGACTGAGGTTTCTGTGTAGAACAGAAGTGGGCGTTTCTCATATTTGTGGTTGTTTGGACATGATTGGCTACTTTTTTTTCCCCCATATAGCTCTTATGTTTGAATTTTGAAAATGTAGTAGTAGGAAACCTGAATGGAAAAACACGAAATAAAAAATATATCACAAAAACATTCAGCTACGGTGGAAAAGTTGCTCTGTTGATAAAGACAAGACGCGAAAACGAACCATAAATGCTGACCTAAGCGAAGCAAGTTACATGTTTCAGCTATCTTCATCTAGACATACTATCTAATCGTAAACATCCACGGAGGAAATGTATGCGCTGTTTGGACAGACGAAAAAAAAAAACAAAGTATTTCTCAGTATAATTTACATAAGGAGCGTAAAATGGCACAGTGACCAGGATAACATGAAATGTCAAATCTCAGCATTACGATATTGTTTTCTTTTAGCGTATTATTATTGTAACGTTTTAACGTAGTCTTGCATCATGATTGTATTTGATAAAATTTGCTCGTTTGCGTCTTCTTTCTTTAAATTTGGTGCGAAACGTGGAAATGGAAATCTAGCTAACGCCTGTTATTTTGCCAGAAAATGAAGTTTGAAAAGTTTTTAGCTAGTAAGACGAAATTACAGAAGTGTTAGTAGAAGTGTTAGCTAGCTAAATTGCATAATTGGCTGTATTACAGCGTAGACTGTCCGAGAAACACCAGCTTAACTGGGAGAAAGAGTTCATTGTGATTCTCTTGATCTTTGTGCTGAGATGCTGTCGGGAAACCAGCTGTTCTTCTCTAAAGATTTCTCACACAATGTTCATTTAAGCAGATCTCGCTTCTCCGAGAATGTGCTCAGACCCCTGCTGCTTTGAAAAACAAGCAGCTGTTGAGCACGTTTTTGTTTTAAAGAGATTCGCATTTAAACGTGGGTACAGTGATTTATACCCTTGACGAAAATACCACAGAATACCAACCTACGTGTTACGTCCTTTAATCAGGATGCACAAAACATCGCTGTTGATTTCGTTCGTCCTGGGAAATAATCTGGTTTTCTCTCTCGTCAGTGCCGATGAGCCCGTTGTGTTGGATTCTGGTGCTGCTGATTGGATGAATATTGATTTTTTTTTTAAAATGGGTTTGTTCTGGCAGCTTGTACTTGCTTTCACCATCTGAGTCAGAGTATCCATCCATCCACCCATCCATCCATCCATCCTATTTCAAGAGGAGGAGGTTGAAATCATTTAAAGAAACACTCGTGGTGTTCAGACTTGAAAATGATCAATCCATCCTATAATTTCATGACCAACCATGACTTTTTGTTAAGCAAAGCACAAGTGTAGTATTTTTCAATAATAAAAATTTCAAGACTCGACTATTCATTCGTTACCTTGTATTCGTTTCTCATATTGGTGTTTAGCTCTGGATATTTCATAGAGAGTGTGTCTTTAAAGGTGACTGTGCTCATTAAAATTAGCACAAGGTGGCGTGATTTGCAGCATGTAGTCGTTGTCGAGGAAACGGAAAAGAACTGCGTGGGGCTCAGTGCTCGCTGAAGTGAATTGCTCTCTCTCTTTCTCTCGCATGTAACAGCTTCTATTCACACTCGCCAGGAAACATTGTGTGCTCACAATTCACGCCAGTTGCACTCGTTTTTAACAACCACACTCGCCGATACTGTTTTATCAGGTTACTTTTATCGTAGTAAGATAGTAGCTCTTGCTAGTGATATTTTCCCAGATCATAGTTTTCAGTTTGTTTTGCCATCATTAATCGTGAAATATGTCCAGATCGCTGTCATCTTGTGTCGCCTGTTCATTAGCACGACAACATAAGGTTACTAAGGTTACTTTACATAGACATTTATTTGACGTAAATGAGCACAGTATCGGATCGATACACAATACCAATATCTGTATCGATGCATCCCTAGTTTCTCTACTTAGTATTTGGAAGCTTTGTCTTTTTTGTCTACCTTCATGCTCTGTATATACGTGCACATCCGTGTTGTTGTCCACGTCAGTTCTCCACCGCATGTAGTGACCTGGATGCTTATTCAGGATTCGGCAAAACACAGATAATGTGTCATGTGACCTAAATCACATGCTGCTATTGATCAAACATTGTACAAGCGTCTACTAATTTTTATTCAATAGCGCAAAACCAATTAAAAACTCTATATCCATGTAGATGTGGACAGGACTGAAGTTTCAGAATTGTGCTTCCTGCGAAATGTTCCAAAGCTTTTAGCGGGACATTATGCAACTGTTTATTAGCTGCTAATCACACTTCTTAAAAATTTATGAACCGAAGCTAGTTCGCATCTTAAACAACTGTTCCTAGCTCATCCTCCATCTTCCATCCTCTCCCTCTCATTCTCTCCCGCTGTCCTCTAAAAAGCTGAAACTCTCCCATTTTTGCATCCTCACATCGTCCTTCTGGAGTGTGTTCCAGATTGTGTGTGTGTGTGTGTGTGTGTGTTGGCAGTCAGTCGTGTGTTATCAGATAGCGAGCTTGTTTAAATCTTGGTTTTTGGATGTGCTGTGTGGATTTGGCCTATATATAGCCTCATCCTCCTCCTCCTCCTCTCCAAGCTGCTCTGTTTCTTCAGCACTTCTCTCTTAAATATCTTCCCTAAAAAAATCTCCACAGCTCCTTGGTTAAAAAAAAACAAATCTTTTTACGCTAAAATCTGGTTATATTGTGTTAAACAGGACACATGTACTCACCTCAGTGAAGGAACCGCATTCGAGTAGCATCACATTCAGATGTACTAAGGCTGAGCGATACGACACAAATATCATATCACGATCCTCGGAGGTATTTCTATGATACACAGTGTGTATCAGTATATTTAGGTTTGCTAAAAAAAACTGTTAAATAAATGTATTATTAATAAACACATTTACAATATTGTATTTATTTTTATATTTAAAAAGTAGAATTTTTACTTAAAATAATTAATAATTAAAAAGAGAAAAAAAATTAATAATCTGTAAAACGTTTTTTGAACATTTTACAATTTTAAAGATTAAGTAAAAATTTTTAACATGATTTAAAATTTTAACATATTGTAATTATTTTTTACAAATGACAGTTTACTTTTTTTTTTTTAAATCTTTTAATATTTTATTTATGTTATATTTTAATATATAAACAAAATAATTTAACACTGAAAAAGAGACAATTTTTTTAAATCTATAATTTTTCAAAAATATTTTACAATTTTAGCAGGTATGTACCAGATTTTAACAGCTGCTTCCAGTCAGTTTGTCATTATTTAAAAAAAAAATCATTTAATAAAAATATATATCACACTGTCGACAATATCTCAGAACAGCGTAGTGCGATGTAATTGATTTTACAAAAACTGTGAGAAACTGAGTTGGATGATGCTTTGATTTAATTTCACTGTAAAGGAGAACAATTAGAAAAATACAAAAATAAATTTGAACAAATTCTCCAGTTGCGAGGGTTCACGATGATATTTTAATGTAAAATCAGCTGCTTCTAATCAGAGTTTCTAATTGTTATTTTTTGAACTTTAAAAAAAAATCAGAATATCCATCTAGAAAAGTGGCATAATTTATCAGGATATTGATATTATATTGTTGTAACGTCCAGTGCTAATGTACTTCACTCAGCCTGATCATGTGACCATTTGTTTACGTACATTTTTGTTTATCTTTTGCTAGCCAATGCCAAAACATGATTAACAGTTGACTAGCTAGTTCATTTAAATAACTTTCCATACGATACGTACAGTTAGTGATGGTGTAACAGTGGCGTACTGTATTCACCCTAACGCCATATTTCCTGCTACATTTTTTGATGCGTATCTCTTGCACGGTTCAGATATCCTGATTGGTCGATAGTCTGAACCGCAGACATGTCATGACTCAACATTTTCCTCTGAGCTTTTTTTACCTCAGATTTTCCATTTCAGTCACCTTTTTTTAGACCAGGCCGTCTAGGATCTGGCTTTGCGCCGAGTATTGTCATTTGCTGGTTGATAAACGGTGACCTTTGACCCCTGTATGAGAGTGAATCGGTGTCTGGAGGTGGCCATGTCCTCTGTAGACTGATGACCAGCAGTTTAATGGACTCGAACAGGGACGAGCCTGTGGTGGGTCGTTTCAGTCAGATCTCACTGGATCTCGGATAGCCTTCTGAATTTATTTATTTATTTATTTATTTTTTGTGGTAAGTGAACTGTTTATACTTTGGGATGACTTGTAAACAGCTCTCGGGGAATGAGCTCTGAGTAATATTAGTTAATTATCGCAGATAACAATATCACAATAACTCACAATATTATATTTACAAAATGGCTTCCTGTTGGCCAAAATCTTAACCATCGATATATCTCAACTTTTTTTAGTGCAGGTTTGAAGAGTCTATGATAATGAATAAATATCAATATCTATCTATCTATCTATCTATCTATCTATCTGTTACACAGCTATCAGCACATACTTCAATACAGGGTTGGATAAAGAATTTAGCTTTTTCAAATACAATCGCTATATAGAATGAATTTCGCTATATAAGTATAATTCAAACAACAAACAATTCCACATTTAAATGTACGAACAAATAAACATACATTCAAGTTATAATGATATGAGCACATAGTTTGTAGCACCACCGCTAATGTCTCTGACTGTATACTGTACTCATTATGGCGATGGAGTGCTTGATCTTCTAATGAAATTGAATTAAAGTAAGTTATTAAGGACTGAAGACATCCCTTTGGTGAAAATTTCCCTAATTCGAGTGTGTGATATTTTTTAAAATAAGTGTAAGATTTAGTGATGTATTAATTATGCTAAACAGTACCTGAGCACAAATAAAGTAGCTAAATAGTGCACTGTTAGAATTTCCTGTCGTCTCCAGGCCTCCATACTGCCCTAATTCGCCAATCATTGACTTCTCGATCAGTCTCCGCTTTCCAGAGAGGCGTAGTTATCTCCGATAACTCACTCCAGCTAAAATATTCCAGTTCTCAGAACTGAATTAGCCTGTTTGGAATTGTCAAGTATAACGATGTTCATCAATGGTCTCTTGATCGTTCTGTGTATCTTGGAAAAGACTGGCCACTAGGGGCACTATTTACAAGGAGTGCTTGGACCCCGCAGATTGCATCTTACAGCTATATTTATTTGTATTCTTATTTTTCTCTTCTTCCACTAAAACGGATTGTGTATCGCTATGAAACTTTATAGTTTGGTAAAGTATCTCAGCTGCTCCTGAGCAAAATGAAATGACCCAGTTGCACCTCTTGGTGGCTCTATAGTGCAAACCCATACGTGAACTGTGAGTCCTAGAGTCAAAATAATTTTTTCCTCTTATTCTTTGGCTTAAGACAATTAGCATTAGCATATGTCATTTTGTCTTGGCGTTATTAAGCGATGTACGTCCTGATGGTTTATTTTCTCAAATCAAACCCACATGTGCTGGAGTCAGACGTCTGGCTCGCTGTGACCGGATCTCGCTGGTCCTAAACCTCTCAGCTCCGGTATTGATCCCGAGCCGGATCTGATCCCCGATTTTATACACAACGATATCCTTACAGCATCGAGTTTCATGAAAGAGACGATACTTGAACTCAGGATATTATTCCAAAATCTATAACAGCTGACTTTTTCCGCCATTACTTGTATTATGAGTGCAGAAGTTTGTGCACCCCTAGGTTTTTTTCTGTTACATCCTAAATATTACAGCAACAGTCAGAGTCAAAGTTCTCTTTATCGGCCATCAGTGTCTGATGACTTAAAACAGTCAGCTCATGTTTACTTTTATATTTTTAATACCGTAAATAAAATTTTCACAAACAAGCTATAACTGTACACGCGCTCGCAAGAACCAAATCAGGAAATATTAAACTAAGAAGAAACCAGAAGAGGAAAAAAAATCCACCCAAATGTATCAGACTTGTTCAACTGTTTTGCTACTAGCACTAGTGAAGAGACATCTATAAAGCATTAATTTTTAAAAATTATTATAACAGAGAAGACAGAAAGACAGACAGAGCGAGAGAGAGCGAGAGAGAGATGCAGAGATGGAGAGAGACAAAAAAGACAAAGAGAGACAGAGGGAGAGAGAGATGAAATTCACTCCTGAAATTCAAATATATAAAAGAAAAATATAAAATATCCAGAAGGCCACAGGGTGGAGCTGTACAGTGTTTATGTAACACAGCAGACTGAAGTGTGTGTGTGTGTGTGTGTGTGTGAGAGAGAGAGAGAGAGAGAGAGAGATGCTGTGTGTTTGACAGGAACACACTGATTAACTGATCAGCTGTATTGATTCACTCCAGATATTGATCACCAACAAGAGCTTCGCGTGTGCGTCTGCGTGCGTGCGTGTGTGTGTGTGCGTGCGTGTGTGTGTGTGCGTGTGCGCGTGTGTGGAGGAGTCTAACAGAGGAGACATCTGTGTATACATAGAGTGAGAGGAGAATGAACACACACACACACACACACACACAGAGTATAATTCTCCCCAAGGCATTTGTTTTAGTTTTTGTTAATTTCTGTTTGATTCATTAGAGAGAGAGAGAGAAAGAGAGAGATGACCAGAGGGACACAGAAATGTAGATACAGAGAGCCAAGGAGAGACAGACAGAAACAGGGAGGAAGAGAGAGAGATAGAGCCAAGGGAGAGAGAGAGACAGATAGAGAGAGAGAGACAGGAGTAAGATGAGGGGAAACTGAACCGGTTTGTGCATCATGGAGAATTAAAGACTTTAATTTTTAAACACCGGTTGGTTTGTTGCCTTTGTGAAATATTTTGTCTTGTTAGAGGAAGTCCTCAAGGTTCGAGGGGGCAGGAGGTCACAGAGCACATCCTTAATCACATGGTGTGTGTGTGTGTGTGAGAGAGAGAGAGAGAGAGAGAGAGAGAGAGAGAGAGAGAGAGATCCCTCTCTTTTTATTTTCCCTTTCATTAAGGAAGCCCCATCTGGAGTTGTTGCATGCACAGTCTGGTGTCACTCTGTGTGTGTCTTTGTGTGTGAGTTCCAAAACCACATTTGAGTCCACCTCAATCTCCTGGGAGCCATCAATCACACACACACACACACGCACGCACACACACACACGCACACACACACACACACACACACTCTCACACACACACACACACAGTAGTCCTTTTGTCCAAAAAGATATTTTATTATGGCTGTATACATCTAGTCACTGGTGATCTTGATCACCACACACACACACACACACGCGCACACACACACACACATGCGCACACACACACACACACACACACACACACAAACAGATGCTGGTCAGATCTTTCCCCCACAGGGATGTGGGGTGTTTCTAGGAATCTGGAAGATCTGCTCAGGATCTAAATGTCTTTCTCAAAATCTAAATTCAGCCTTCATATTCTAACGTCCACTTGGAATCTACACACACATGTGATTTAAATGCTTGGGATTGAAATATTCCGCTCGGTCACTTCATTATATAATCTCTGACTCTGCGTCTCTGATGACGGCATGTTGAAGCCAACAGAGCAGAACACACTGCAGAAGCTCCGCCCACTCACTGGAGTCTGTCTGCTGACAGGCGGCCTGCTGTGTGTCGGAGCCCTGACACTACGACAGGAGAAACGGGAGTGTGTAGTGATGAGTGTGTGTGTGTGTGTGTGTGTGTAATCCTGAGATAACAGCTCACAATCTGCTTTCTATTTCAATCCCTTCCCTAATCCACACACTAATGGAATTGGAAAAAAGCCTTTTTACTTATTTTATTGGAGTGCGTGCTTAGGGTGAGGAATTCACACACACACACACACACATATATATATACAAACACATACACATACGTTGCACATCCATTTATTCACAAATACTTGCACTCTGACGCTATCAGTCGTGCACAAACACACCTTTTGGAAATGTGTCAATGTCATCTACACACACACACACACACACACACATACACACACACAAATCATCATTCAAAATAACAGATCAGTCACCCCAGGGTTATCATGAACTCCGTATGTACTTAATAACCCTTTCTTTTTCCTTCACCCCCCCTTTAATTTATGCATGACACACACACAGACACACGCACGCACACACACACACACACACACACACACGAACATATTCTCCAGAGAGCCTGGGCCAGAGGACACAGCTGATCCAGACCAGACAAAAAGCATTGATCTGGAGTCGCCTTTTAAAACTGGGTGTATAATGGGTCATTAAAGTGTGTGTGTGTGTGTGTGTGTGTGTGGACTGATTTACTGCTCCATGCTCTAGCTGTGATTGTGTACCCTGTGTGTGTGTAATAAATAGTGTTTAAATGGTGTTGAAACTCGGAACACGGCTCTAATTGGATTACTGAAGGATGTCATCCGGGGTGACGGTTTAAAAATGCCAGCGATGACACAAGCTTGTGCTTGGGATGATTTAAAAAAAAAATGTACTCAATGACCTGGAAGCAGCCTCCAACAGCTCAGTGACTTCTACTCATCTGGGTTATTTTTGTCCGTTAATGTTGCCACAGTTCAGTGCTGCATTAGTTCTATTGTTGTTCTGTTGATTAGCTATAAACACGCAAAATACTGACATGTTAAATAACTCACTGGTTTCTTGTCGTGCTGTTTGAACCAAACAGTTTATAACATTAATGATCACATGACAATTTCCTCCTGAAGTTCTTCCTTCGATACGTGTGAAGACAATCAGCTGCACCTCTTTCGCACTCTCGCTCATGCTGCATCACAGGGCAATGTGACACACTCGGAAGAAAGCGTTATCCACACTCTTCCGCATACATGAGCTCACAGACGTCCACGATTGGCTCGTGTTGCTGTGATTGACAACGGGAGAGAGAGAGTATGCCCCTCCCACCCAGGGAGCACGGTCAGTTTTGCTCTCTTGGCTCTCGCCAACAAATTGGCTGAGGCATCGCCGGGATTCGAACTCAATCTCTGGACAAAAGGGCGAAGCTTTTCTGTTTATTTTATTTCTTTTGGTGTTATGTTTTTTCTGGTAACAGCAGCAGATTGGGATCATTTTTCCACAACAATTATATGCACCATTTAACACTAACTTCCACCATGTTGGGGTTTCTGAGCAGTAAAGGGGGCAAGTCTATAACCTGACTGTGTGTGTCTGAGTGTGTGTGTGTGTGTGTATGTATATATATGTATGTCATGATTTTGTATGGTGATAGCTTTCTGTCTCTACAGCGTCGTATTATTAAATACTCACAAAGGCTCGTTGGGGTGTGTGTGTGTGTATGCCCGTGCCCCTGCCCCTCGGGTGCTTTTAAGGCTCGGCGTGTTGAAATATTAACGAGTCCAGATCTCTTCAGCTGGGAATTCCACTATTCCCGGTGGAATCCCACCGTTCCTGATGGGCTCAGTATGGGATTGTGGGAGGGCACCGGCGGAGGGGAAATCAATTTTAAGAAACTAGTAGGTGTGGGAAATGGGTTTAATTGTTTTTTTTTTTCTTTCTTTCTAAAATATGTACATATTTGCCTTTAGCCAGAAGACACGTTCCCTCATTTTTTTACTTCGTAACCTGAATTAGTTTTTAAACGGAATTTAGCGCAGGAAATTCAGGCCAGGAGACAATAACCTAGGTTTTACCTACATACTCTTTCAGTCTCTTATTATATAGCCCCGCCCACTTTCCCTCTACTATTCACCCTGCCCACTTTCCTTCATTCATTTCCCACTATTTCTCTCTTGTTATTAACCACGCCCATTTCCCTGTTTACTATGAATCCCTTCACCTTCTTCACTATTATGTTATTATCCCACCACCCTTCCTTTCTTTTTAACCCTGCTTTTTTCCCTCTCTTCTTATTAACCCCACCCCCTCCATCTCTAGCTATTACCTAACCCCACCCTCTTTTTCCCTCCACTATTCACCCCACCCACTTTGCTTCATTCATTTCCTTTTGTTCACGTTTTCTCTCTTATTAACCACACCCCTTCACTCTTTTATTGTTAACCCATTTTTCCTCCTCTTTTTTAGCCCCACCCCTTTCACATCTTACTATTAGTCTCACTCCTTTTTCTTTTATTATTACCTGACTCAATTTTTTTCTCCATTATTAACCCCACCCTCTCCATCTCCATATCTATTACCTAACTTTGCCCCATTTCATTTTGGTATTAACCCCTCCATCTCTACCGTAACTTAACCCTGCCTCAATTTAATTGTTTGTTATTAATCCCACTCCTCCATATTCGGTTATTACCTAACCCCACTCCATTTACATTGTTTATTAACCGCACCCCTCCATCTCTAACTCTTACCTAACCTGCATTGCTGTTATTAAACTACTCTCTCTAGAGCTAGCTATTACCTAACCCTGCCCCATTTTATTTGTTTGTTATTAACCCCGCCCCCTCCCTGTCTTGTTGCCAGGGTGGTCACCATGAGCGCGATATCGCCGACGGATTTCGACAGCGTGGAGATTCAGCAGCAGTACAATGATATCAACAACCGCTGGGAGCTGGCGGCCGAGGCCGAGTGGGACAACGAGAACAGCTCAGCACGACTGTTCGAGCGCTCGCGCATCAAAGCCCTCGCAGGTAAAGACGAGCGTGTGTGAGCGAGCGTGTGAAAGAGTAAGAGGTCTGTCTAAACATGCTGCAATGCGTATTTGCGTCCAGCAGAGGGAAGCAATGGGTTAGGCAACAGGCTGACACTCACACACACACACACACACACACAAACACACACACGCACCCCTTTAGATAATCTTGTGATCATTTTTATCTAAACACACTGGAAAAACGGAAAATGTTACACTGTGCAGTTACATGACCAGACCAAACCAGAGGACTGACAACGAGAAGTGTGTGTCTGTGTGTGTCTGTGTGTGTCTGTGTGTGTCCGAACGAGCCAGCGAGTGTGTGAAAGATATCCCATCTTGTCCTGACAAGCGGGGACATGATATGCACATTTTTCAGCACACTTACTGTTACAGAATTTCCCCTCAGGGTTCTCTCACACACTCCAGTTCACACACTCTGTTTTTCTCTCTCTCTCTCTCTCTCTCTCTCTCTCTCTCTGTTCCCCCCCCCCTTTTCTCATGCTGTGTCTCTCATCCCCCTTTTCTTTCTCTTATAACTCTGCCTGCTCTCCTTTTTCCCCTTCTCAATTTCAGTTCTTTCACTGCAGCACCATTTTGCACATAAAACGTGGTGATCTGCTCCAGCTGAGAATTCGCAGGTGACAGCAATAAAGGATCGTGACAAAATAATAAGTGGGTCAATGACATGAAGTGTATTTTTTTTGTGTGTGTGTGTGTGTGTGTGTGTCCAAGTCCAATATTATTCTTATATAATAATTGAATAAATACACCAATCAGCGATAACATTAAAGCCACTGACAGGTGAAGTGAATAACATTGATTATCTCATTACAGTGGCACCTGTCATGGGGTGGGATATATTAGGCAGCAAGTGAACAGTCAGTTCTCGAAGTTAATGTGTTGGAAGCAGGAAAAATAGGCAAGTGTGAAGATCTGAGTGACTTTGACAACGGCCAAATTGTGATGGCTAGATGACTGGGTCAGAGCATCTCCAAAACGGGGTGTGGGGTGTTCCCGGTATGCAGTGGTTAGTACCTACCAAAAGTGGTCCAAGGAAGGACAACCGGTGAACTAGCGACAGGGTCATGGGCACCCAAGGCTCACTGATGCGTGTGGGGAGTGAAGGCTAGTCCATCTGGTCCAATTCCACAGAAGACCTACTGTAGCACAAATTGCTGAAAAAGTTAATGCTGGCTATGATAGAAAGGTGTCAGAACACACAGTCCATCGCAGCTTGTTGCATATGGGGCTGCGTAACCACAGACCTGTCAGAGTGCCCATGCTGACCCTGTCCACCACTGAAAGCTCCTACAATGAGCATGAATCAGAACTGGACCATGGAGCAATGGAAGATGGTGGCCTGGTCTGATGAATCATGTGTTCTTTTACATCATGTGGACGGCCGGGTGTGTGTGTGTCACTTACCTGGAGATGTCACCAGGACGCACTATGGGAAGAAGGCAAGCCGGCGGAGGCAGTGTGATGGTCTGGATAATGTTCTGTTGGGAAACTTTGGGTCCTGGCATTCATGTGGATGTTACTTTGACACGTACCACCTACCTAAATGGCAGTGGCCTCCTTCAGCAGGATAATGCGCCCTGCCACACTGCAAAAATTGTTCAGGAATGGTTTGAGGAACATGACAAAGAGTTCAAGGTGTTGAGTTGGCTCAACGATCTCAATCCGATCAAACCGAATCTGACCGAATTTACTGACGAAATGTAAATTATTTGAGAAACGGAGGCATAATCGTAATATTTTGGTAACAGCGTCACTGGGGGCAAAAACATTTTTTCACATGTCTATGTCTATAACGTGCGTAAACAGATTACTGATAATCATTTTTTTTTCGGAGTCAGGTGGTGTGTCCAAAACAGGAAGCAGCTGCCCTCGCTGTCAAAGAAGTCAATATCTTAAAGTGGAGTTTGTTACCATTTATGCTGCATGTGACTGAAACCTGTAACTCGGACCTCCGACTAGGAAAAAACAATGAAACTGCCACGTCAACTTGGAATTCCTAATTGGGAACTCGGGATTCTCTCGAGTTCAGCAGGTGACATGGACTCAGCAGCATGAACAGTGAACATCAACATTCAGACATATTTGCTTGTTAAATCTATAACAACAACAACAAAGACGACATTCCAAGCGCCGACTTCCCACTTCTGCAGGAAGTCGAATGCAGGTGGGAGTCGGTGGTCAGATCTGAATCTCAGAGGAATGTCGCTGACATGGGAGTGTGTTGGATGGTCAGGGTCACTGCGGTTTAAGTTATCTTATAACTATATATAACTATATTTATGTAAAGTTTGGAGAATAGAACCAAAGAAGAAAAAAGTGTGTGTGTGTGTGTGTGTGTGTGTGGGAGTCGTGAGTCCAGTGCGATGTTTTATTTCTCACACCCATGCAAAGTCAAATATTCACACACGCACTCTTCCCAGGCTACACACACACACACACACACACACACACAGAGCCCAGTGTGGCAGTGTCTCTGCTCTTCATTAGTTCACTGTGAAATCTTTTAGTCTGTTTCTCTATTAGCTGTCTCTCTGTTGATGCATCTCTCTGTCTGTCTGTCTTTATCTCTATTTATTTGTCTATTATGTTCAGATGGTTGCTTACATTCGGGTGCTATTTCCTGTAGTGATGGGTAACGCGCGGGCACACGTGCACACACACACACACACACACACACACACACACGTGCGCACCCGCACAGGAAGAGAGGATCTTTTGGCTGATGCATCTTTCTCAAGTACTTCCTTCCTGTCTTAACGACTTGTTTCTGTTCCACACACCAGAGACAAAGGGGAAAAAAAACTCTTTCCAGACCTATTTCTCTTTCTCTCTCTTTCTCTCTCTCTGTCTCTCTATTGCTCTTTTTCTCTTCGATCTCCATCTCTCCATGCCATTCCAGTGGACTAATCCGGCTTCTGTTCCCCTCCTACACCTTTGGAGATGGTTTAACCCGCACGTCCACACCCTCCCCCTCCCTTCTCTCCCTCCCTCTCCCTCCCTCTCTCTCTCTCTCTCTCTCTCTCTCTCTTGTCTTCACTACTCCACCCCCACACACCTTATGCAAATTCAGGGCTTGGGGAGGGAGAGAGAGAGAGAGACAGTGTTCTGAGAAAGAGGGAGAGAGCAGAAGGCTTTGTTTACTTATGCAGCGCACCGTGGCTAGCTCAAACAAGGTGTGAGTGTGCACGCAAAACACGCACACTCATTTTGGAGGGAAGGCTGAAGATCGAGAGCGAAGGCAGAAGTTTAGGAGAGAAGAAAGGAGAGTGGCCAGGTCTGTATAGGAGGAAGGAGCGAACGAGGTGAAAGAAGAGGAACAGTCTGTTCTTTCTTTGTCCTTTTTTGTCCTCATTTTATCCTCCTCTGGGTTTTTGCGGTGAAGAAGGGAAATTAGAGAAGAGAAGAGAAGGAGAGTTTTTGGAGACAGCATGGTGCGGTGTAGTGCACTCAGAGGAAACGCATGCAAACTTGTGGACGTGTTGTTTCTGGCAAGTGAACCTGCGCACAACCTGCTCTAAAACCGGACTCGTGCATCTGGACAGACCTGCAGATTCTGCTCTGAATTTCCTCACCTGTTTTGGCTTTGTTTCTTTTCTTTTTTTTTTCTTTTTTTTGGAAAGTTTTTTCAGTTTTTCAGTTGGCAGCTGGCTGGCCAAGTCCTAGCATGCCCTGAGCCCTCGCTGTCTTTTAACGGATCTGGTTATTCATATTGGGAGCAAGTTAGTGTGTGAGCGACTGTAAGCGTGAAAGGGGGGAAAAATAGAGAGAGGGATGGAGTACGGGCGGTTGGAGAGGGAGGCTTGTCCCCCTTCCTCTGCCTTCGTCAACCAGGTGCAGTACTCCAACATCCTGGAGGGCCGTTTCAAACAGCTGCAAGGTAAGGCGGTTGCAAGCGTTTCACATTCTAGCATCTCAAATGAATGACTTTATGGCTGGTTATAAACACTTTACCTCCTCAGAAGCCAGCACTGGCACAAAAGCAACAAACTAGCACACATTAAAGAAAGTTTCACTTGTCAAAACTAGCACTGATCCAAGTTTAAAAAAAAAAAAAAAAAGTTCATCAAAGTCGAGGAAACTAGCACAAAGTCTATAAATTAGCACTCATCAGAGTCGAAGAATCAGAATCTAGCATCAAGTCTAGCAGTAATCAGATTCAAAGAAACTAACACTCTAAGTCTAAGAAACTAGCTTTCGTTATAGAGTCTCGGAATCAGCAACTTAGAAAGTAGCCGTTGTCAAAGTTAAGAAACTAGCTCTCATCTAAGTTTACTGAACTAATGATACACACAGACAAGAAACTAGCGCTCAACAAAACTTTTTAACTCTTAGAGTGCACTTTTTGCACTCTAAGAAACTTAGACTTGTCAAAGAATCTAGTGCTGATCAGGTTCTAAAAAACTTGCACTCAAAGTCAAAGAAATATGCCATCGTCATATTCAATGAAACTTGTACTCAACTTAAAGAAACCGGCACTCATCGGATTCTAAGAAACTTACACGTCAGAGAAGCTAGTCATCAGCTTAGCTAGCACCCAAATATGGCACCTTCACCATCAGTGAAACTTACAAGAACTAGCGCTCGTCAACGTAAAGAAACGAGCTCTCAGCACTCAAATTCTCAAACTCGCACTCGTCAGGTTTTGATCCCATATACCCCATAACCTCAAAACACTTTGACTCGTGAACACTTCAGGCTTTAGGTGTTCGAGCTGTAGAGCAGCTCACACTGCACACACCCACCTCGCTAATCCAGTTCAAGCGTGTCATTTTATATACACCGTTGTACAGTATAGCGAAGAGCTCGGACTTTCACCATGATGCAACACATAATCAGTGTGTAGTTGTGTGTGTGTGTGTGTGTGTGTGTGTGTGTTGGCTCATGTTGAGGTGTGTTAAGATTGAGAAAGTGAAGCTGACCTAGACAAGGTCACGCCCCTTAAGAGAAACGCAGGAGAGTTACTGTGTGTTTCAGAGCAGTGTGTGCGTGTGTGTGTGTGTGTGTGTTGAATGTGGCCTTGTTTCAGATATTTTAGATTTTACCGCAGGCCTGTTGCCCCAGATCTCACCAGCATAAAAAAACAAAGCAGAAAGACACCATGTGTGGGTGTGTGTACAGGTTTTTCTATCTTACTGGGGACTAAACTTCCCCACAGTGGTAGGAATATCTGACACTTTTGACCTTGTGGGGACATTTGGCAGATAGCTACAAGGAATTTTTTTTTTAATAAAAAAAAATAATAAATAAAATAAATAAATAAATAAAAAGTACCTTTTATTTAAAAACTTAAAGGAGTTTAAATGTTTCCTTTTAGTTACTGAGGTTAGGGTTAGTCAGATTTAGGGGTAGCATATATGATAGTAAGATAAATGTGTATTGTGTGTGTGTGTGTGTGTGTGTGTGTGAGAAGCATAGGTAGTTGGATAAGAAATTTAGTTATCTGAATGCATAAGTTAACACACACACACACACACACAGAACCTGCATGGCGGTTTGTGTTCAAAAGAGCTGACTAACATGGCTGTCACTCACAGCCTAAATGTTTTGCATACTTTACTGTTTAAATGATATTGGAGTGTGTGTGTGTGTGTGTGTGTGTGTGATGTTGAGTGCAGTCTTACGAGGGTTCACACACAGATACACACTCGGTATGTACTGCTATACCTTGCAGCAAACGGAGAATGTTATCAGAACATTTAGACACCAGTTCGACCGGTTTTAAGACGGCTAGGTTAGAAAAATGTTACAGCTACAACGTTCTGGCAATGTTCTGAAAACGTGATAAAATATTACAAAAAAAAAACATTAATGTAATTCTTATGTTAATGTTCCAACTACTAAAAAAAATTACAGCAACTTGACTCTTTTGGAAAGAATATGCAAAATCTCATCAAATTGTGATGGTCAGCAAAAAGGGCTTGGAAGGTCCCCACAATTACAGCAATACCAGCCAAGATAGTTACACTCTCCCACACACACAGCGTTGAATTACAAAACCTGTGAGGTCTTACATTGACTCCAACGATGTGGTAACAAAATCTCCCTAAACACAACCCTGCTTTCATCCAAGAGAGAGTCTGTGAAACGAAACCTTATTAAAAACACGGATACAATCAGATAAATGCAGCGTTGTGGGGACTTTCGAAAACAAAGCCCTCTGAAGGACACCAGGTCCTCATAAGTATAATTGATGATATTTGCTTTGTGTGTGTGTGTGTGTGTGTGTGTGTGTGTGTGTGAGTGAAACGGAAGGAGGAAAAGTAATATCAGTAATGTGCTGAACGATGTATTGATTTGAGTAACATACCAGCAGTGACACACTCCATACTTGAACTTTGTGTGTGTGTTAGAGGTCATGGAAAGTGTGATTATCTTGTTTGTGTGCTAAGGGTTGGATAAAGACTGCGTAGTACATTTTTCATCGTTCCATCTGCTGTGTCTGCAGGGAAAGAGCGACATTGACCTGCACACACACATACACACACACACACACGCAGACTCATTTTTCTGTCTTTCTGAGGACCTTCGATTGACACAGTGATTACTGCAGCGAATTAATTCCATGCCTACAACTTAACCTTAGCCTCTTTTAGTTTTTTTAAATAAAGGCTGTATAAACACTGAGGACCGGGTTATTATGAGGACATTTGGTTGTTTTTGGTCCTCGCAAAACACTAAACGCATGTACACACACAAAGTTTGTGCTAGACAGATATTACCAATCTCCAAATCCCTAAGAGTTTACTCTCTGGTCACACATTGTTCCAGTGCTTCCAGTTTTCTTGTCAGTTTACATTGTCGCTCCAGTCGATGGCTGCTTTTTTTTATATTTACAATTACTGAGTCATAATTTTGTATTTTTTTAAAGAGGATGACGTTAAGTGCCGTGTTATGCTTCAGCGACAGTGCAAGTATTCAACAGCACCCAAACCCCTATACTGAAATTCATCTGAATTCCCACTACAACAACAACATTGCACAGTTGAGCTAGTAAATGTAGTGTAAAAGACACAATCCGTACCGTTCTGAACGACACGTCGCCATCAAGGTTCACACGCCTGAAAAATGAGTTTCTTAATCGTTGAAAAATTGTACAATAAATTGAGAAGAAACTCTCAAGAAGGAAAACCTAGAGATTATTTAGAAAGAAGAATAAAGGTGATTCTATACTTAAAACCAATGTAAAACAAGCTCCATTTCTATAGAAAATTCACTAAAGATACAACTTTCTGAAATGAATTCCTTCCCAAATACAGTGGGTGTATTTGGTTAGAGAAACTGCTAGAAGTTTGACACAGGAAGATTGCGTGTAGCCGAAACACCTTCCTTTTTCTTTATTTGCACCATTTTCATAAGATAGAAACTTTTTTTTTTTTTTGTTAAATAATCAGACTGCATTTTTTAAACCTGTACTAGAGCTGTAGCGGCTAACAATACTGTTCGACTTACCTCGGAAATGGAAAGTCAGAACCTCAAAATTACGTCATTTTCGACCTCTGAGTGTTTGAGCTGCGCAGCCATGGATGCCTCCACGTTCGTCTTTTGTAAACAACCTTCTCAAAACAGTGAATTTAACATGTGAATATGTCTGTATGTTGATTGATCTAAAGCTAATACTTGTATATACAGTATAACTCGTTTAAAGGCAAGAAATGCTGCTTTGTTTACTGTTGATGCTGTGAGCAGCCATGCTGATTTTACGTCACTTGCTAAACTCAGGGGTTGAGCAGATCATTCCAAGTGTACGAGCAGGAATTCTGAGTCGAGGGGGCGTTTTCTTCATTTTTTCAATTCGGAGGTCTGAATTGAGTTTTAGTTGAATGCAGCATAATTACAGATGCAATTTCACTCGTTAATTTTGTCCTTTATTTTTTACAGTAAACCATCATACTGCTGCGTCTTCACACCTAGTAGTGTAGAATTAAGGACATGGCATTGTTAAATAAAATCCAAACCACAGCCGAGGCTAAGCTAGGAACTATTTAAAAATTTTACAGGAATTTCCTATACTCAGCACTTTGTGATTTAAGTTTATAATCACTACATTATCGCTAATTTGTTATCACCGCTTTGTTTGCAAGCGTACTGAGTTGCTCAGAGGTTCAGGTTAATATGCGATTAAGGCAGTAATGGTTTCTGGGGTTGCGTCATTGCGCCAGTCAAAAATTTCTCACATACCTTCAGTCTGCCTCAGAGATAAATTTAACAAATACATACGGATAAATATATAATGAAGAATCTAGTGTAACTGCAGCGTATATACATACACAAACATATGTACACACATCTGTATACACACACATACATACATACATACATACATACATAAACACATACACACACTTGTACAGACAAACACACAGGTAATTCCAGTCAGGTTGCCCTTAGGCTGACTTTTTGACTCGTGGTTGGGAAACCAGGTGACTGTCATTCTCAGACTGTGGGTATGTGTGCTATCATAAATAGACGGAGTATGTGTTTTCACAAAATTAAAAAAAAAAAACAGTTGGGTTCTCATTCTCCTTTCCTTTTCACCATCAGTGATTTCTCACACTCTCTGTCTTGTACTAATATCGGGTTTCTTGCCTCAAGGTCGTTCTTAGAAACTCCAGAAAGTCTTGCAGAAAGTTTGCTCCGTGCAAAACAAACAAACTATTTATCAATGAGTCTCATTAGCAAAAAGATGCTGCCTAAAAACGCAGACTTTACAAACCGAGGTTTTGTGCTGGGGACGAATTTGTGGAACGTTGCTGCCTAAAAGTTTCAATATAGTCCAAAAAGTTAGAAAAAAAAATTAGCAAAATTAGCAAACGTAGTGAGTTTGTATCTGAATTTCTGTATGATTTAAGGTTGTGTACTGCTCTTTACAGTGTAATGTGCCACGCCTACTTTATTAAGACAGACAGGGACACAGGCCACACCCCTTTTTCAGAGAAACGCACAATGTCTAACTTCTCTAAATAACAATATATTTGAAATTTATATATTTTATTTTCTAAAAACATGGCTGAAGTACACAGGCCTGGACCTGCATCTTTCTAATATGATAATTGTAGCCAGTCCTTGTGGAAGTTCTACGTTTTGTTTGTTTGTTTGTTTGTTTTCATTACAGCAATATTGTAGAAATGTCAAATACAAACGTCCAATATTTCTGTTTTATAGATGATTGACAGCTGAGAATCTATAAAATGTGGAACGATCTTGGCTGTGGGTATTCAGATAATGAGTGCAATAAATTCTTGGTGTCACTTTCATGACAAAAATGCACGAAAATACCACATTCAGGTTTTAGCACTTTCATCGTTCCCACTCTGAGAATTTAGTAGTTAAAAAAAAAAAAAAAAAGGTAGCTAATAGCCAGAATTTGTGTAGCTTGTATCATGCTTACTTTTTATTTGTTTTATACACGCAGTATAAGCTTTATATATAGTCTTTTACTTTATATACTTTATATACATGCAAGTCGTAGTGCAAACATTTGTGCATTACAAGCCTTTCTATGTCTAAAGCTAATAATGACTTTACAGAAACATTAGTATTGATTCAGTCACCATTTTCTCTCAACTTTTATCCAACGCTGAAGACGTGTCATAAATATCAGGCTGGTGTGCCAATTCGATTTGGTTCAGCTAGCGTAAAATCTAAATGAAATACGCTGAATTAATACATCTTTGCGTTTACTTAAAGCGGTTTATTTTTGATATGTTAAAAAAAA
The DNA here is from genome assembly GCA_022758105.1 of Pangasianodon gigas. Classification (NCBI taxonomy): domain Eukaryota; kingdom Metazoa; phylum Chordata; class Actinopteri; order Siluriformes; family Pangasiidae; genus Pangasianodon; species Pangasianodon gigas. Next base: position 16,552,413 of record CM040480.1, read on the forward strand.
TAGACCTGTGCAGTATTGAATTTTCCCTGCTTGAGATTTTCCATTAAAAAAAATTCCAACAAATGGTTTAATCATCCAGAACTAGAACTAATAGCCTAAAAATTTTGTCCTTTTTTTTTTTCTTTCAGTTGCATCCCTCTATCAAAATAACTCTGCTATCAGTCTGTTTACACAATCGAGTCCCGAAGCACACTTTCACAGAATATTTGCTCATTCTTCAGCCCGCATTTTATACAGTAGAACTGATAAAGGGTGTGTGTGTGTGTGTGTGTGTGTGTGTGTGTGTGGAGCTTCAAAAGGTCGTCCACCTCCATGTTAACCACCCTTGAAAAGAAAACAACACTCCCTGTTTTCCTGAACATTTCACGGAATGCTGTGGAACGACGATCTCCAGAACTTCCCAGCCTTAAAGAAGAGAAGGAATGAGGAGAATGTCATTTCAGATTAGGTTTATGTAGAACATTGTGATAGGTATGAATGGTAATTATATCCAGAAATTGTATTACTGGAATTTTGATGAATAGATTGACAGAGTAGGGCTGGTAGCTTACATAGCCAGTTTTGCGATGCGTTAGTAGGGAAAAGGTCGTACCCTGCTGTCACTGTCCAAAACATTTTCGAGGACAAAAGTTTGTGTACCTACAGCAGCTGACTAGCCAAGAGTGCAGGTAACAGATCTGTTCCTCTGAAAGTGTTTTAACTACAGTAAAGCTCCTGGGTCTTAATCGATTGACCTAACCGAACAAAACATGGACGAACAAAGAAAGGGTTTACTTTGTCTGTACCATCTGATTTCAGACTTTCCTGTTTAGTTGATGACCAGTAAATAACTGGACATCAAATGAACTATTAGAAGACGAATAAATTAAATAAAACTGTCCAATTTTGGTCTGATCATTTTATATCAGTGTTGTAGTTTTAAGTTTATTTGTGTGTCCTGCAATATTTGGACCTACAATATATTACGCAGTGTTTTAGTCTAAGCCAAAAGGACTATTATTCTTGTATCTCATGAAGGTACCAATGCCAAGAACCTTCGAGTGAATGATTAAAAGTTTGTTTTTATCTACAGCATTGACAGACGTCTTTATCCAGAGGGACTTACAGACGTGCTTGTAGTCTCCAACAAAAATTACAAGTAGGTTAGGGTCTAAGAATGCTATCATGCTAACACTCTGTTAGAGAGGAGTTGGTACTCTGGAGATGGTACTGCAGTGAAAAACTGTGTAAGTCAATGATTAATTTATTTCCCCATTTTCTCCCCAGTATGATCTTGCCAATTCCCACCCACTAGCTAACTCTAACCCCTATCACACCAACCGGGGAGAGTGAAAGCTAACAAGTGCTTCCTCTTTAGCACATCTTCAGTGCATTTTTTCAAACTGCTGCTCATGCTGTGTCACAGGGCACTGTAACACATTTGGAGGAATGTGCTTTCTGCCCTCTTCTGCATACGAAAGCTTACAGTTTCCTGCGATTGTCTAGTGTCGCTCTGATTGACATGGGAGAGAGATTGTATGCATCAGCGCATGCCTCCCATCCAGAAAGCATGGCCAGTTTTGCTTGCTTGGGCTCCAGCCACAGATAGCTGTGGCATTGTTCGAATTCATATTCACAATCTTCTGACGAGATAAGGCAAAAGTTTTCTGTTGCGCCACTCAAGAACTGAGGTTTTTTTTTTTTCCTCCTTCACTGCTCATTTAAGCACTTGGTGAAGAAGCAGGTCTTCAGTCTTGATTTGAAAACAACCAGAAGAAATTTCATTCTGTACCCAATCTGGAGCAAAGTCTTGATGCATGCTGTCCTTTTATCTTGATGGATGGTTGTCTAGACTAAACGTTAAACCCATGTGACCCATGTAACCCGAAAGCCTTCACAAATGATAGATGTGTGATGGGTTCATCACGTCCTTGTAGTAGAGCCAGCGCAGTGGTGCATACTGTTATTCATGATTTTGACTTTGCGCCGGACCTGCAGCAGGTATTCGGGAACATGGTGTCATGGGGGTTGTAGATGTGATCTTGGGAGTATTTTGTTCTTTGCTTTATTCAGCACTACACACAGACACTTGTGCATTTGACTCTCTCTCTATGAGAACATGACACTGTGTGTGTGTGTGTGTGTGTATACATGTTTTTAAATCTGTATCCCTGGCTACTACAGAAACAGCTTTTTTTTTTGACAATGCTGCAGTTTCGATTTTGACAACATACCGATAGTGTGTCAATCTCAGGGAACATGGGTAAACCAAGGTTCCTCTCTCTCCGGCTGGCCGTCTGGGCACCCAGGGCAAAAGTAGATTTTGTATCCAGGCTATTCGTTTTTAATTCGTAGTCACCCATTGGACTGGACATCACGTTAATCCTAGTGTGATATGAACCATGTTGGTCTTGATCTAATTTGTGCCTACCCTGCACTATTAAATACATATGTCTATGTTGTTACTATAGCAACTATGTGAAAATATGAGGAAATCAAGTTTGGTCTCAAATATTTGTTTGTAAATTTGTGTTATTTCTTCTAAATCAGTAGTCCAGGCTCCTGGGACAACCAGGTTTCATGTTAGTTTTTTTGTTCATAGTTGCTGTATAATTGAAATAGGTTCAACAACCAGAAGAAGAAAAACACTACTTATTGACTTTCGCAAACACAAAACGTTTCATTTGGTATATGTGAGTATATATTAACGCAATTAACAATGGTGTGACGGACAAGCTACTCGTTCCGAATCCCACCAGCTGCTGCACTACACACATCATCTGAGGCGATCTCGCTGTCAGTAGATTTTTTTATTTTTTTTTTTAACATCAGATTAATTAGCGTGAATGAATATGGGGAACAACAAAATAAAGTACAGCGCAAAGATTTCATATAAACTCTCCTGCTTACTACACACAGTGTCTTTGCGAGAGAAAATTAAGACGCTCGCCAAACTCAAAAAATATCACATCCTGTAGCTGAAACGTTGGCTAATGGCTTGCTGACTTCATGGCGCAAACATGATGTGCTAGATGATCGTATACTAATTAATTTCTCTCAGCTGTATTAGTGCACCTGACTAGCTAACTAGCTCGCTGTATGTTATTACATGACGTTAGCTTTCACTTTTTCGATTACTTAATCAGGATTCCAGGCAACAAAAACATGAGCCTGTGCAGCACACTGGAGCTTTGACTTGCCCAGTGGGTTAGCTAATGAATTTATGATTTGTCAATGCCTTAAAAAGATTTGTTTGTTTTTTTTAATTCAAGAATTTTATGTATATATTTTTTTCTTTCTCAGTGGAGAGTGTGATGAATTAGCGTGAAATGCGGTAACTGCAATCCGCAACTTCTGTTACATCGTAAACGGTGAAGACATAAACAAAACACACTGGTTTAGCCGTGGAGTCACGATTGCTTGCGTACACATACACACACACACACACAGACACACACACACACAGTCAATGCAAGAAGAAAGTAACACTATGGTTTAACTGTGGAGTCACGATTGCGTGCGTACACACACACAAACACAAGAAGAAAGTAAATATAGCTGTGATGTAACTTCCTCTTTCCAGATATTGCAAAGTTGTGTGTGTCAAAGGGTCAAACACAATCACCATGATGGAGGCAACAAGTCAAATTATTACTGCTACTCAATGTCTTCTTTCTATGAGTAACGTTTTGCACTACAATGATTACGCATTCGTAAATTTTGTATTTATTTTGTTTACTAGTTATTTTATCAGTAATTTATTATGTACACTGATTGCGCTATGCTTGTTGCGATTGCAGTAGGATACAGTCTACATACAATCAAGTCAGAGATCATGCTGTGAAACGCTCCACAAAAGGTTCGCAAACAAACCAATTTTATAGAATACTGAACATTTTCTCAGGGAGCAACATGTCGTATCAGATCGCTGTGCTAACCGTTAACTTTATTTAAATTAGAAAGGTGTTTTGCATTGCAAAAGTGTGTATGTAGCACATAGTGGTTTTTGAAATATCATTAAATTGTTACTTCATTAATAACTCATCCATCCACCAGGTATCATGGATAATCTTTAAAAAAATTATGCTACTGATCATTCACTTTCAATAATGCCACAGTAGCACTCTGGAAAGCTGAATCAGTGGTGTGTGTGTGTGTGTGTGTGTGTGTGTGTGTGTGTGTGTGTGTGTGTTTGTCAGTTAACATGTAGCTTAGTAGCTCAAAGTTTCGCAAGTCAAGTCTGGCCCAGGCTTTCGTTAAAGAGGTTGTTCTTCCACTTCTAAGCTCAGCCACATTCCTGCACGGCCGCTCTGGAAGTCTGGACACTTTAGAAAAACAAGCGTTAAAACAGACAAAACATCTTAATGATTTAAAAACGCTTCACAGGTAGCGTGACGTCAAGACGTGTACTAGCGAACGAGGTTTCTGCTTGTACAGGTGTTAAACCTCCCTGCTTTTCGTGTGTGTGTGTGTGTGTGTGTGTGTGTCAGTTACAGGCTGCATCACTTTTCATTACTTTTCTTCAGTTAGCTTGTTTAGCTTAGAGCACAGTTTATTATACTAACTTTATTTCCACTATTTATTTTTTTTTTTTTAAGAAAGTATAACCTTATATTACTGCATTAGAGTATTTGGCTTACTATTGTTTAGCACAACTTGCCAAATCATTGTCTTTATTTTGTTTGTGTGGTTAATCAAGTTGTACTATTTTAGCTTGTTTCTATATTGCAGTAACATTTTAGAACATTTGAAATATTTTTCGTTTATGAATAAATTTCTAATTTGTAACATTTTAGCTTGTTTCTATTACTGTATTTCAAAAATACAGCTTTTTTTTTTTTTAGAACATTATATGGCTATGCTAACTTAAATTTATTTAGCTTATCAATAAGTGTTTATTTTTTTCTATTTTAGCTTCTTTCTATTACTATATTACAACATTATGTAGTTAATAACATTATATTACATTATATTATAATGTAAGAAGTTATATTAACATTGGAATGTATTTAGTTTATCAATAAAATGTCTAATTTTTACTATTTTAGCATGTTTCTATTACTATATTACAGAATTATAGCTTTTTTTTTTTTTTTTTAAATAACATTATACTACTATAGTAACTTAGAAATTGTATTTACCTTATATTAAAATTTTGATGTAAGTATCAACATCTTAATTTAATTTTACTGATAATTTCACGTAGCAAATTAGGATTGCATTTACAAACGTATTTACTTAATAAATTTATTGTATTACTGTATTATAATCATTTCACTCTTTTGAATCTATCAGTCTGACTATTTTATATTGCTGTATTAACATAATAACTTGAAAGTATCCTATTAACGTCTTTATTTTTGATTTTGCTGTACATTTTATACTACAGCAGCTCCATTATTAAACATGGCTAGAACCACGCACATGCAGTTAGCAGGCCTGTGCTTAGATTTTTTTTCGTTTTGTCTAGTTAAATCCTTGAAGGTGAAGCTTTTTTTTCAGAAGCAGACTGAGACAATGACTCAAGCACATGGCACTGTGAGCTAATGAACTCGTTTACTCACTCGCTTTCGAGCTAGTCATAAAGTCAGCATGTATTAGTTCTAGCACTTTATCTCTGTAGCAAAGATTTTTAAATAGGGTCCAAAAGTCAGGTTTTCCTTTGCTCAGTAAACACTACTACAAAATATTACTCAGTTAATGAAAAAAGATTTAAACTGGGATAAATTGGGTAACGGATAAATCCTCTTTGAATGAAACTGAAATTTGAGACTGAATATCCTGTGAGGCTGTTTTCTCAAATTTCTTTCAAATTGTTACGCTGGTGCAGATTTTGTTTAACCACTAACATGTGTGAACTCCTTACACATGAGTGTTAATTATTGTCATCCCTAAATGAACAACATCTGGTATTACCTCACTGCGCTCTTCTGTGTGTTAAGAGTCGTCCCGTTGTCTCTTCTGGACAATAAGAGGAAAAGTTTTGACTTGTGTTAATGAAGAATAATGGAATCTTGTATGAGAGGTATATTTGAAGATTTGGTTTTGGTGGTGGACTCAGACCTTTAAAAAAAAAACAAAAAAAAAAACAACTTTGTTTTAACACCAGACTGTTGTTCACCCCATGAGAAGACTTTATTCCGTAGCCGCAAATCTCAAGACCCATTTACCCATCATGCCCTAGCAGTGGGGAGTCGGTTAATGACACCTGGCTGTAACCCAGGCGCCGGTGATGGACGACTTCAGTGAAGCAATTACTGAAGCTGATATAGCCACAGGCGACTCACACACACACACACACACACACACACACACACACACACACACAAACAAACAGAGCCAGACAGAGCCAGACAGGGGCAATGAGGAGGGAGGAGGGCGGAATAGCAAGGGGTTAAATTAGACGACAGTACAAGAGAAGGATGAAAGAAGCATATAGTGAGAAACATATAGTTTCTGGAGGAACAGACATGACAGTAATTACACTATGTACACAGGTGTGCAGTGTTTGCACAAAATGATAACGCCCAAGCAATTTTTGGAATTTTGGAAATATTCGTGCTATTTGTTCTATAGATATTACATACAAGCAAACCATATATTTAATGATTTTATTTTTTAATGATCTGTTTCTGTTTTGATAAATTAGCTGTAAGGTCACGCTAACTAGCAGCAAACTAGCTAGCCAGCTGTTCACAATGTCCAGTCACAGTAAAATTATACTTGCTAGGTCTTTATATTGTTAATTTGGAGTAAATTTATACTCACTGTTAGCACTGCTTGATCTCAGTCCAATGATATTTAGTGTTTTTGTTTTCATTAAAATGATATTAGTTTGTTCTCAATAAAATTACACTAGGTGTTTGTTTTTAGTAGAATTACACTAGGTGTTTGTTTGTTCTCAATAAAATTACACTAGGTGTTTGTTTGCTTTTAGTAAAATTATGCTAGCTGTTTGTTTTTAGTAAAATTACGCTAGCTGTTTGTTTTTAGTAAAATTACACTAGCTGTTTGTTTGTTTTTAGTAAAATTACACTAGGTGTTTATTTGCTTTTAGTAAAATTACACTAGCAGTTTGTTTGATCTTTGTAAAATTACAGTAGCTGGAACATTTTCACCCACAAAAATGTCTAAAGTAAAGTTAGACAGAATTGTAATACCATAAACGTCAATATAAATATAAATGTAAACCGTAATTGCTCAGTAAATATAATGGTGTTGTACCGCTTATGTTAACTACTTACACTTTTAGAAAGTATATACGTATACATTTGTCAGTTATTTAATTTAATATAAGATATAAGATACGTACTGTTTATAAAATGTGTTTTAGATAATATGTGTAAAATTCCGTTTAGCCAGAATGTTTGGGAAAGTGTGTTTCGATGATCAACTAAATGTAGAACATGGGACCTTATTAAAACGTGTGTGTGTGTGTGTGTGTGTGTGTGTGTGTGTGTGTCAGTCACAGTGCCTGTTCATTCCTTTTCTTCCTCTATCCATATGGGACATCTCAGTCGAAGTTACGTGCTGGTCATGTGTGTAAATCACATTGTTACTGCATTTTTTATTTTTAAAAATATCATAAAAATATCAGTCACTCGGACCACCCCGAAACACTGTGTCTTAGAACACGAGAATAATTTCTTTGTTTGTTCAAGGAAATTTATTCAGGTGACGATCTCCTGTAAGATAATACCCATGATGCTATTCAAAATATTTAGCAAATAGTTCAGGAGTGTGCTTGTGGAAGTGCACTAAATAAACTGAGACACTTCCATTTGTAGGAAATCTGCTTTTGCATTTCATCTTTGGAGTGTGTGTGTGTGTGTGTGTGTGTGTAACATCAAAGAAACCACAACACACACTAATGATAAGTCTCGGAACATCTTAGGTCACTGTCATAAGACCAGTAAGCCCCACACACACACACACACACACACACACACACAGGAGCAACATGTCTGACCATCTTTGTACCAACAAAAGGCTGGGATTACTGTATTTTACATGTTTGTAGGGATTATAGAAGAGACATATGTACACACACACAAACACCCACACACACCCACACACACACACACACTCCCACACACACACCCCTAACTGGCTGTCAGGGTTCTAGTGATAAAAAGCTGCAGTATAAAGGCAGGATTACGGCGTTTAATCCTATTTTCATGCTGTGCCTGGATTATTCACCTCCCCCACCCCCAACCCCCCCAACACACACACACACACACACACACACACACACTTGCGCACACACACACTGTTTAACTTGGTCGCTTGACTGCACACTTACTTTTCATTTGATCCTGTGTGTGTGTGTGTTGGAAACTGAGATCCTGCTCTATATCACCAGTTCCGTTCTTGCACCATGCAACCACGCAATTGCAACCAGCTACATGACCTTCCTTTCTTTCTCTCTCTCTCTCTCTCTCTCTCTCTCACACACTCACACACACTCACACACTCACACACACACACACACACCCCTCTACCTCAGGGAAACTTCCCTGTCCCAACATGACCATCTTCTAGAGGAATGCGCACACAGACACACACACACACAGACACAGAAGCTTAAATGCACAGGAGATGACGTGATCTCCGAGGGCAAGATGTTGATAAACAAACACACACAGTGGTGTCAGTCTCTAAGAAGCAGGAATTACTGTAGTGTGTGTGTGTGTGTGTGTGTGTGTGTGTGTGATTAGTAAGGTGTAATCAGCATCTTTAGCCTGTCTTGCTTCTTTGTGGAAACACCTTTCATGTCAGGACCTGCAGTGAGCTCCATGCTCTCGAGTGCTACAGTACACACACACACACACACATATATACACACACACACACACGAGTAACATCTGCCTGTGTGTGTACATGTGTAAGTGGGTGGAGTATGTGTTTACAGCACAGGAAGAGCCCCTATTTTCACACTTCCTGTGCCAACTGTTAAGAAAAAGTATTTTTTTTCTCCACTCAAAACAAGGAGGGGCATTAGGACCATGAAGATTATAGATGTATTTACACACAGTCACACACACAGTTTTATCCGATGCACTGCACAGTGTTTTAGCCACCAAAGCTACTAAAGTTGGTGTTACCATAGCAACTGCTTTTAAAGCTTCGGATCACGTGTTGGTGATGAAACTATAAAAATGTTCAATATGAAGTAAAGGGAGGATGGGATCAGTTACATTAACGTGTGTGTGTGTGAGTGTGTTGGGGACCAAATGTCCCTACAAGGGTAGGAATATCTGACAATTTTGACATTTTAGAAATTTAGCTTTTATTTAAAAAAAAAAAACAAAAAAAAAAAACAAAAACTAAAAGAACCAAAAGGTTTTTATTTTGCATTAATTAGCTGCATTAATAATGATGTCAATGTCAGGTCCTCATAAGCATAGTAAGACAAAAGTGTGTAAGTGTGTGTGTTGTGAATGTGTGTGTGTGTGTGTGTGTGTGTGTGTGTTGTGAATGTGTGTGTGTGTGTTGTGAATGTGTGGGTGTGTACTGTGTAAATGTTGACAGCTGATATTCAACAATTTCAATTACAGATTAACCAGGAACTGATACCAGAGACCAGCACCTGTCAGCCCCACACACACACACACACACACACACACACACTTTGTCGTGTACATCATGTAGTAGACTTCTTTATTAATCTGTAGGCCTTTTACTTCATCATTTACGTTATTGTTTATACGAGGAAGTAGTGTGTAATTTAAAGTTGTCCATCACGGCTGTAGATAAGACTACGCAGGGAACTATTTTAATCCTGATCACGATTCGTGGAGAAATAAACAACCGCAAGATCGGAGCTAAGAAAGTACAATTACTTTGAAACTTAAGTATGTTTTTTCTTTTAGCTAAAAGTTTCGACTGTTACTTACTACATACCTACTAAATTTCACTAAATCTAACATTGTTCAAACGTAGTGATGTTCAAACGTCACTACGTTTCTCTTTAATCACATATTTGCGGCATCACAAGACGACTTTTTAGCACTTAAGATCTAAATTCCTGACAGCTCTAAACGTTTAATAGATGACGGTGAGAATGAGATCATCGCTGTAGTTTATCGGCTGCTATAGAAACTTTATATTTATCAAGTTTTATTGCGTCAACTCGCAGTTAGCTTTCAGATAATTTGCATAATCGGTTATTATCATGCTAGCTAACATTTGAGAGATTAGAAATAAAGCTGTTGCTAGTTAACCGTAGTTAACGTAGTTTCCCACCTACTTTGGTGAACTTAGCATCATCTTGTGCTTGCACTTAAAACTTTCTTGTACTTTTACTTTCACAGTTTAAGTAATTTGAAGCGTTTTCTACGTTTAACTTGAGCGAAGAATTGGAAACTTTTACCAGAGTATTTATTTAGCGTCAGTTTTACTTGAGGAAGGAATTGAGATACTTTTATTTTTATCGCCTCTAATCAACAGTGATGTGTGAGCTGAGCTAAATCATGATCTGCATGATGTACACATTTTTGAAGGAATGTATGAAAAAAAAGTTATTGTTGAAAAATTGGCTGATTAATTGTGATTTTTAATTCTGATTTCATTGTTGAGAAAAAAAATGTTTGTGATTATAACTTTAGACGTCATGAAACGACTCTGCTCCTGATCGTAGAACTGTTGTAATGAAATAGATGCTGTTATATCGAGGGTCATTACTAACAAAATATTCTAATTTTATATTATTAATATGTTCATTATTTTCATATCCAGCTGAGGGAGTGAATATTACAGAAACAGTTAAACTAGAAATGCTTTTGTGTATTTGAATAGGAGGCAGTTGGGGTGTGTGTGTGTGGGGTGTGTGTGTGTGTGTGTGTGTGTGTTTGAACCACTGATGGTATGTCTGTATCGCAGGATCTAACAGAGTCATCCTGAGATGTACATTTGCATTGTAAAGCAGCACGAAGGCAAGATAGAAACTGCTGTGTGTGTGCGCGCGCGTGTGTGTGCGCGCGCGTGTGTGCGTGTGTGTGTGTGCGCGCGTGTGTGTGTGCGTGTGTGTGTGTGTGTGTGCGCGTGTGTGTGTGCGCGTGTGCGAGAGAGAGAGAGAGAGTGAGAGAGAGAGAGAGAGTGTCCTCACTATGATAGTGGCCAACATATTAAACAGGCCAACATATTTTCTTTTGGTTACTGAAGTGTGAAGCTGTGTGTATGTGTGTGTGTGTGTGTGTATGTGTGTGTGTGTGT
>CM040480.1:16563705-16609789 GCA_022758105.1 Pangasianodon gigas
TTTTTTTTTTGCTTGTAACACAACGTTAGCGGTACATCTGTGGTTACTGTGGTTGAATTCTTGGAAACGTCCCAAAAAGATTTCAACAAAATGACGTGGAAATGTTTTTCTTTACGTTCTAACCGAGGCTATATTCCTGTAAACACCGTGTTGTGTAAGGAGTAAGCGTAACACACACAGCGGTGGTGGAAACATCGAGTCTGTGAAAAGACGTCTCCACACACGCTACCTGAGTGCGAGTCCATTCCACGTGTGAATCAGGTTGTTGGATCGCTACATGCCGGAGTGAAACAGATATAATTATAATCCATTTAGTTTGTAATCAGACACGGGCTCCTGCCCCGCGGTTGAAATGAGATCCTTACATGTCATTTTTCTCACTTTTGGGATACTTTAAAATGGTAGAACTTCACTGATAGATAGATGGATAGATAGATACGTGCAAAAGAGCAACATGAAAGATCAATATCCCAGGCTGAATCCTAGGCTGCCGTGCGTTTAATGCGATTTCCATGCTGTTGCATGAATAATCAGATGTGTTTGGTAATTAGATAGAATTAAACAAACGATAGGCGTGTCGTGCGTGCGATGCCGTCAGACCGATGTCATCTTTCCAAACAGTCACAGGTTTGCATATTAGAGCGCAGTCGAGATTATTAATATACGATGTCACGTCATTTACAGATGTCAGTCTGCACACTTCAGCACTGTGTGTGTGTGTGTGTGTTGAACATTGCAGTGAAGAACGTGTGGCTTTCTTATTTTGAAGTTTAATTAAAAAAAAAAAAAAAAAACAGAAGCAGTTGCAAAAATTCAGCCAGTGTGTGTTTTGTAATTATATGGTGTGTCCACTGTGGTACAATAGCAACCAAGCCTGAGAAATTAGAGCCTACAGAGTGTGTGTGTGTGTGTGTGTGTGTGTGTGAGAGAGAGAGAGAGAGAGAGAGAGAGAGAGAGAGTGTGAGAGGGTGTGTAAATACACTTGGGTGGTGGCTGGTAGAACTGGTTTCAGTGAGTTTCAGAAGTATTTCTGTCTGGTGTTTTTCTGTGTGTGTGTGTGTGTGTGTGTGTGTGTGTGTAGGATACGGCCTTACTATTAACAAGCAAAAACAGGTGAAACCTACTATTACGCTAGTCAACATTTACTAGGCTAACATCATCTCTTTCGGTCGAAATGTCCGTACTTCATCGATGTTCCGCCAAGAATTGCGTGTCCACGTTTTCTTCAGTGTTTTTTCGACATGTGCATCAGTACTGAGATCTCACGGGAAGTTTTTAACCTTCATACACACGGTCTGAAATAAAAACCACAGACCAGCGAGAAAGAAAACAACCGGTGTGGCCTGTATTCAGTATTATACCGCAGCAGCACTGTTGAGTTCTCGAATCTGATTGGTCAGATTTTCTATAACAGCAGCTCTGAGAGTTGTACAGCTACAAATCACATGTTTATATTAATGCACCCGTTCTAATACGTTATCATTTCTATAGCAACAACTATCACAGGTACTTGTATGGTGGACCCTCCACATAAATGGAGACATTAATCTAACATTAATGGAAGGAGTCTCCAGTGTCAGAGGTAAAGCTGTAACTTTTTCAGACAGAGGAGTTTACGCTTTCTCAGTAATACGACAAGCTGCATTTTTTTTTGTCTTATTAACTTTAAGAGAGACAGCAATTAAGTTCCACAACATCAACTGTAACTATAAACGGATAAAAAGTGTGATGTGTCATTCTTTAATAAAAAAAAAATTGTAATCACTGGCAAATCGCTGTGGTATAAAACACTTTGGGATATGTTATTATAGGAAATTAATGAACGTCAGGGTGGAAGCTCCGCCTCACCTCACCACACTGTCATTGGTTAGTTTCCTGTAACAGCACACCCTGAAGTGAAGTGTTTAGTTTTCAAGGGTTTAACTGAAGTTCAGCTGAACTCGTATTCGGGCTGATCGCTCCGGACAGAAACACGGGTCAGTGGTTTTATGTTATAACACAGTTTTGTCGTTGGTTAAGTAAACTATACGTGAACTATAAAAATTTCTGTTCCGCTTACCCGGAGAAACAGCACCTATAAAGCCTTCATGAGATTTGTACTCCGACAGTTTCACACCAATTCACACCTCCCGAACTTGGTGCCATGTCAGCCCCATGATATAAAAGGTGCGAAAGCAGACACAATGCTTTGGTGGGAATAGTGGGAGTGTCCCATGATCCAACAGAAGTGACAGAATATCTTCATGAAGTTAATGAGAATCTGCACATCAAAACATGCTTAAACAAGATGTTTAACTGAAAAGAAATAAGACCGTCATAACTACGGAATTTTAACTAAGCTTAAGCGCTTTTCATTGTGTTAAACATAAACGATGTTAAGTGTGTGGAAGGTCAGGACTCTCTCAGTGCGTGTGTGTGTGTGTGTGTTTTCAGGTTACATAAAGTGATATAGTGTTTCCCGGCATGTCAGAGACAGAAACACGAGTGCAAAAGAACAATGGATAGAAAGAAAGAGAAAAAGGTAGAAATCCCTAGAGGAAGATGGAGATATTGAAGAAGAGAAAAGGGAGAGAGAAATTGCACGGCGTTGTCTGATGTCCTCAGGAGTTGTGACGTCATTAGTGTGAGTTAAGGATGTCAAAAAGCTTTACGAAGTTCATTCGAATATTAATTAGGTGTAAAATTAACATGAATTTTATACCGCTATCAGATGAGCAAGCGTTCATGTTTGCGTTGGAAAAAAAAAACGTAGAAAGTGAAAACCGAGCATATACGTATATTACGAATTCCAAACAGGTTCCATACCGGGGCTTTTCATGTGTTCAGAAGTTATGTTGTCGTCTTACGTTTGCTATTTATTTTACCAGTTGTAACGTTAGGGCCTGCAGTTTTTATCGGAGGCCATGTTAGTAAGGTTGTGACAGTCGCCTAGTAACAGACAAATTCTGCCTCCTGTTTGCCACGCCCCTTTTCCTACGTCAAGCATTTTAGGAAGCGTTTAGGAAATGTGTGTTTCAATCAGTTTGTAAAAAAAAGTCAAACATGGTACCTTAAACATTCGAATGTGGATTATGGGCATTTTATATTGACTTGTGTGTCCTCACAATCACCCGGTCCTCATTTAAAAAAAAAAAAGTGTTTTAACAGCTTTAATTTGAAAAACTCCAAGAGCCAAAATATTTCCTTCTGTTTTCTGTGGTTATGGTCAGGGTCGGGTTTAAGTGTTGGCTTAATTAGCGGCAGTAATAATCACTGTGTCACTCATGAGGTCCTCATAAAGATAGAAAACCTGACGTGTGTGTGTGTGTGTGTGTGTGTGAGTGTGTTTAAGTTTGGAAGGGGGGTTTCCCCACTAAATGGCTCCTTAATCTGTCTCATCAGGATTACTGTCACTCCACACACACACACACACATACACACCTACATTTTCCTTCCTCAGAAGGTCCTCATAAAGTTTATATTCCCTGCTTGTGTGTGGGAGACTAAGCATTTGTGGAGGTTTTGTATCACTATACATTATTTGTACCACATGTTGTAATCACATGCTAATGTCTCTATCACTTGCTCACACACACACACACACACAGAAGAATACACACCTACTATTTAAACATTTCCTTTTTCCTTTTATCCACTCAGTAGGCCTTGAGTATATGTGTGTGTGTGTGTGTGTGTGTGTGCGCGCGCGCATAGGTGTACATGTTAGCGTACATATGTATGTGCACATGTGAGTGTGTGTTTGTTTACAAGAAACCTGTTTAACTGTTAAGGACATCCACAACACGTGACATTGAGCATCTGTCACCTGCCGCTCGAGTCTCACTGACAGCTCCCATATGTTCAAACCAACACCACGCTTGTTAGCCACCACGCTAGCACCCACAGCCCGTGTTTTTGGAGTAACACACATCATTCGAGTGTGTTTCCGTTTCTGTGAGCCTCAGTGCACTCCGTTTCGAAGCATCCTCCACTGTAGATGTAGAAAAGGAAGTGCACTTCAGTGTTCTTCAAGATAAAGTGTTGTACTTTTGCGCAATCGTTGACACTTCAACATTAATATGCAATACCTGTTGTAAGACAGTGAGTGGTGATGATGCAATGCATGGGCCGTGGTAATAGTGTGTGTGTGTGTGTGTGTGTGTGTAATGTTCTTCGAGAGTTGCTGTTACGTTATGAAGCATTGCATTATGTTACGGTTTGTTTGATCATTCACTGTCAAACTGGACACCAATTTATTCGTAGAAAAGAAATACACTATTCACGAAAATTCGGATAAACGTTTCTATCCTACGTTTCGCTCCTGAGTGTGTGTACATTTTCGTAAAGAGAGACTCACTAATGAGATCCGTATATTTTTCGATGAGTTACTGCGATTTTATATACGGATTAAACTGTCGAGTTTTAATCGCTTAAATCATTTCAATGACACACCAGTTTAATGAAACTCGTTTGTTTAACATTAATAAAGATTGAAAGAAAGCAACCCAAAAAAAACCAAATCCATAAATTAAGAAATTTGACTAGCCGTTCAGTTAGGACAAAAGTAATGGCACCTTACATAAGGAGGAAGAGTTAGTGTGTGTCTGGGATGTTTAGGAGGCGCTCTTTCGACATTTTGTTGCCATTTTGTCATTTTCAGCTCTGTGAGCTTTGCCTTTTATGGCGTTTTGTAGGCGTGGCTAAGTGTAAATCAGCTGTGCCGCGAATGTGCTTGGTAATTTACGGCTGATGTGCGTATGCCGATGAATACCAGAGTGCGAAGAAATTCAGTGCAATTTTTATAAGTCTTGCAGGATGTTTTTTTGTTCATTCAGGCCGAAAATAATTACACTCTTTACTCAGAAACTGAGAAATGAGGCTCGTTGTTTCATAAATATATTTCATGTGTAACTCACTAGACGTGTGTGTGTGTGTGTGTTTATTGTGCAGATGAGCGAGAGGCTGTACAGAAGAAGACCTTCACTAAGTGGGTGAACTCCCACCTGGGCCGTGTGACGTGCAGGATCAGCGATCTGTACACGGACCTGCGCGATGGACGCATGCTCATCCGACTGCTCGAGGTGCTCTCCTCTGAACAACTGGTCAGTACCTCTACACTCGTTCGTTCATTCATTCATTCATTCACTCGCTCCATCTCAGCCTCCACTCACAGTGATCTAGCCCTGCTGGTTTTTTTTTTCTTCCACAAATTAGTCATTTGTCCTGTAAAGACTGTAATAGTTTCTCGTAATTTATTTGTCTATTGATTCATTGATTTGATTCATTCATTCATTAGTTCACTTGTTTGATTTCTTCAACTTATCTCAGTATTAACAGTATGATTATTGATATCATCCTCTCTCTCTCTCTTTCTCTCTCTCTTTCTCTCTCTCTCTCTGCGCTTGTCTAGCCGAAGCCCACTAAAGGTCGGATGAGGATCCACTGTCTGGAGAATGTGGATAAAGCACTGCAGTTCCTCAAGGAGCAGAAGGTCCATCTGGAGAACATGGGTTCTCACGACATCGTCGACGGCAACCACCGCCTCACTCTCGGCCTCATCTGGACCATCATCCTGCGCTTCCAGGTACAGGGGGCGGGTCTCGTGCTATGACTGGTCGCATTTTTCCATCTCGTGTCAGCGTTGAATCACCTGTAACAACATGTCACTTTTATGATTCCAGGAATACTTGGGACTTTTTTCCACCTTATATTCCTATACATGGTTTCGATTTTTTAAAACAAGTTTTGATATTTGTGTAATTTTTCGATTTTGTTTTACATACACAATTTTTGTTTTTGTATACACATATATAGAAATATTTAGATTTTTTGATTTATATACTTTACTTTCAGTTTCATTTGTAGTCATTTGAATTCTCTGTGCATGAGTGTTATGCAGGTGCATGTTTGAGTGATGGGGGATTTTCCCCGGAGCTGGATGATGAACAGCGTGTTATTATTAGAGACTGAGAACGCACTGGTATGATGACAGTGTTACATGTTTAAAAAAAAAAAAAAAAAAAAAAAGCAGAAATTCACTTCTGCTTTTCTTTTTTTGTCTGTTTCAGTTAGTTTAGGAGGCAAAAAAAGTTGTCACTTTAGAATTCTGTTTTATTTCAATTTAAAGTGTTTGTGTAGTTTACTTTCGTTAACTAAGCTATCCCTGTGTACCATGAAATTTAGTAGCTAGTTAGCTAATCTTGCAGAATAGCTGGAATGATCGTGGCGAACCTGGTCTGTAGTTACATGTGGCAGAAAATGTCGCTTTTATCCCACAGTGCTTTTGAATTCTCGATTCTGATTGGTCAGAAGGTGTTGATTAATTTTCTACGACAGCAGCTCTGACAGCAACGCAGCTGACTTCATATTTATATTAATGCGCTCGTTCTAATACATTATTGTTTCTATAGTAACAGCTTACCCAGGGACTTGTATGGCAGACAATGTACATTAAAAAAAGAACATGCTGTTATTTAACAAAGAAAAACGAATAATTGTTGATGTGGTGACGTTTTCAGTGAGGAGATGTTTAACATTTATGGAAGGAGTCTCCAGTGTTAGTAAGTTTTCTGCCACAGAAACGTCTTCAGGAGTTTACACTTTTGTGGTTCCTTGATAACATGACGAACTACGTTTTTTATTTTATTAACATCAAGAGAGAGGAAAACAAAGATACAGGTGAAAGATGACCTGTTTATAGCTGTTGATGTAAGTGAGAACAGAAACTTTTTTTTTTTAACGGACGTTTCCTGACATTAATTGTAACTATAAACGGATTAAAAGTATGACGTCGTTCTTTAATTAATGAAAAATTGTTGGCAAATTGCTGCAGTATAAGAGAAATAAAACACTTGGGGATGTGCTGTTATTAAAAAATAATGAACTTCGAGGTGGTAACAGTAACTCCACTTCATCACACCACTAGTAAACACCTGAAATAAGTCAAGAAGTCTTTTTAGAACAGAGTGTACTTATGTATGTGTGTATGTATATTTTTTTGTTTCTTTAAATGGCTGATGTTTTGTGAGAACTGTAAACCCAAACCCATCATTTTGCACACACAGTTGACATAAAGAGCTCCACTAGTTCGAGTTTGAATATTAAAGTAGACTTAAGCAGATGAAGCCTGTTTTCAAGGTGAGGTGAATTTAATGGAATCATTGTTTTGTTGTGAGTTTTTTTTTCCCCAAGCCCTTGATTACGACAAACTTGTTTAATTTTCCAACGTGCACACGGCGTGTTCTTCATTAAGTTGTGCGTTCACGTTCAAGTCAGCTCTCTGTTGTAATTCCTATGATTACAATCTAGCCCTGAACGCTTTCTTTTGACCTCTCAGCATTTATTCGAGTCTCCTCAGCTGAAACCGAGGTTAATTATCGAAGCGTGGCGGCGATGATGATGGTCCTGATTGCGCCGCACTCCTGATGGTTCCGATTAGCGTCCTAATATGCTGATTGTTTGTTTTTACCGAAGGGACGTAATTACAGATCGCAATCTTCCAATGCGTGAGATCGCAAATGGTCAGATGGGTCTAATCTCAACATGATTGTAGGTTTGTTCTACACTGTGTGTGTGTGTGTGTGAGAGTATTGCGGTCATGTTTCCAATTTAGCATACGATCCCTTGCCGGTTAGTCTCTTGGCGTTTGCTCTAGATCTGACAGCTCTGAAATATCGCAGCCTAAATGTTCATGACCTAGCTGTCGAAATATCTCACTAAATGAAGAGTGGGGTTATTTCTCTGTCACTTTCTTGCTAACTAATTTGAACTTGAAAGCCAGTTCCTTATTACGGAAATTTAGCAACATCTCTACACACCACTAATGTGGTACATGTGCCTCGTGTGGTGGCTTGATGGTCTGTACAGATGTAGATTGATGCACTTTATTTATATTTTTTTAACACTTTAAAATTATATTTGGGTATAACACTTCTGCGTAAAGAAGATATTTATAACTTAAATGTCACCTTACCAAAAAAAAGAGTAAGAACCTCAAGAAGTATCGAGATGTAGATAAACAAATGTCTTGTGTAGATAAGGATGAGCTCGAAGTTTTTTTTCTTTTTCCTTTTTTATCATGTATAAGCTAAAATGTGTGTGTGTGTGTGTGTGCAGATTCAGGACATCAGCGTGGAGACAGAGGACAACAAGGAGAAGAAATCTGCCAAAGACGCCTTACTGCTGTGGTGCCAGATGAAGACAGCTGGGTGAGAGAGAGAGAGAGAGAGAGAGAGAGAAAAACAGAGAGAAAGAAAGAGGAATGAGAAGAAATTGAAAGGACACTTGAGAGCGCAGTGGAAATTAACAAGGAAAGAAAGTGTTGGAATTCAGAGAAGAATAATGAAAGAGGGATAGTTACAATGAAAGACTTGGAGTAAAAGGTGGAGAGAAGACAGAAAGAGAGAGAGAGAGAGAGACAAGAAACAGAGACAGAGAGGAACAAATGGTGGAATGATGAAAGAAAAAAAAATCAAGAAAAGAATAGAAGAAATAATATAGCAGCGATCATCCGGGTCCAAGCACCACATTATTTGTGATGTGCGCCATTTGAAATGTTACGTTTCTCTGTATTGCTGGGAAGGTAAAAGGTCAAACACGTTTTTAAAACTGCAGTTAGAACATGGATCTAAATGTTCAAGATGCCTGTAAATGATGCTCAAGATGCCTTGGTACAAGTTAGACACTGATTGTAAACATTCCTCTGATCAAGGCTTTAATTATACAGCTTTGACCAGAGTGGATTTGCAGCTCTGCTTAGAATAAAGCCGTAATAAAAAACAGGACAAATATGCATAAGGATACAAGCGCAAACCTAATAAAAGTAACCGAAATGCAATATATAGCAATACACCAACACAATTAGGAGGAAGTTAGGGCCCCTTGCTTGCGAAGTAGCAGTTGGGATATTGCAGCTTCCACCCAAACGCAAGATAGGAGGCAGAGAGTTGATAAAATGCACTGAAGCAAAAAAAAAAAAAGTTTTGTAATGCTAGCACTAGTAGTATGACCACAGATGTATGACTGGTACTTTATATACCCTTAAAAAGATGCCAAAGACAGCTGTCCTTAAACTACGTTCACACTAATACGCAGGTAGCTTGTGTAGCCACCGCTACTGTTGTCGATTGTGGGCGTGGCCTGTTCAGGAAATTCAGACGAGAAATGGTGGTAACTAAAATTGTACAGCTTTCAGGTCACTGTACGATTAATACACACCACTTTTGTTTGAATTGTATTAAAGTTTGATTCGCTCGTCTTCGTACCAACTTTGTTGCAAAACAAATCGGCAAAGCGAGCTAGCTGTACTAGCTACGTAATGTCTCTACATACATTTAACCAGAGGTCGTATATGACACGATACATTGAAACTATGATTCTATTTTTGCGTGAACTAATTGGTAGGAGTTAAAGCTGTGAGTGGGGAACTGAAGAAATGTTCGACCACACGCACAGCAGGATTAGTGCGAGGAATCCAACCGTTTGGGTTTTGTTGCTTTACATGCCAGTGTCATGCCTAATTATCATAGAATAGCGAAAATCTCCGTCCAAATATTGCAATGTCGTTTATCGCTGAAATCGTAGCTCCCTGTCATGTGCGTATGTAGAAAATGTCGCTTTTTTCCTCCCTAGTGTGAACGTAGGGTTATGCAGCATTAACAGTGATGTGCGTTAAATATTAGACTGCTGTATTGTGTAACTCATTACACAACTAATAACACACACTAATGGGCTGTTTGTCCTGCAGGTACCCGAATGTCAACGTGCACAATTTCACCACCAGCTGGAGAGACGGCCTGGCGTTCAATGCCATCGTGCACAAACACAGGTAGCCTACCGCGTGCACACACACACACACACACACACACACACAAATATGCACCGTGACACATGGCGTCCAAGGTCGTTGTCCTCATGCAGCCCAATGCAAACACAACTGCTGAACAAAATGATGAGTCACGCACACACACACACACACACACACACACACAACGCTTCATTCTTTAACATGTCGACGCATATTGCCAAGCCTTCAGGTATTCAGGTCAGTTGCTGAAGCCTGTCAGGTCCCATAATCCCCCACTGCCATGTGCTGAAATATCATTAGCACCGAATACCACAGCGCTGTTGGATTCTCCAATCTGATTGGTCAGAAGGTATTGATTGATTTTCCATAACAGCAGCTCTGGCAGTAGTGAAGCCGCAAATCACAGGTTTATATTAACATTTTAATACGTTATTGTTTCTATAGGAACGGCTCATTCGTGGGGCGGACAGTCTACGTAAACTGATTAAAAAAACGTGTGTAATTATTGTTATGAAGTTTTCTGTAAGGAGACGTTTATGTAACCTTGATGGAAGGAGTCTCCAGTGTCAGAGGTAAAGCTGTAACTATAACTTTTCCGATATCTTCGGAAAAGGAGGAGTTTACATTAATGTAAGCGAGAACAGGAAATAACTTGCTTCACGGCCGTTCCGCAACATTAAATGTAACCATATTTGGATAAAAAGTATGATGTGTTGTTCTTTAATTAATAAACTTCGTAATTGTTGGCATGTTGCTGTGGTACAAGTGGAACAAAACACTTTGGTGCATGCTTCCACATCACACTAGCTCGTCGTTGATTAGTTTTCTGTAACAGCACGACACGGAGTGTTTTATTCCTCACGTATTTAATAATTCATTAATTACATCCTGTACAAGAGCCAGTGAAGATGTGAGCTGTAGAAAGAAACCATCTTATGCTCGAGAAAGATCATTTGGGGGGGGGGGGTGTATGTGTGTGTGTGTGTGAGACAGAGACATATATCTATCTGAGTTAATGATGTCACCATTCTCATTTCACTGCTCCTGCACACCTGATTAATGACAAAGGTTAATGGCCCACCTGAGCCACCGTCTCTCCTTTCATCCATCCATCTTATAATGTTCCTACTCATATAAGTGACTATCAATCCATTCAGCTCTCCATCCATCCATCCATCCATAACAGTTTTGCTACTTCTTGTAGTGTGTTTGTGCTGTTCTGCTCACACACTGCGGTGGAGAAGGCTGAATTATTTGACCTACATAAGGAGAATAAACGATCTGTCGCTCCACACACTGCAGTACAGCATTACTGGCTGATCGACGCCCTCTGCTGTTAGCTAAATGTACCGCAGTGTGTGTTCTCTTTTATGTAGAACAGGGGTCAGAAATATTTTTTAGCTGAAAGCAACACATTACAGGTGAAAATAATCGCTAGTTATTTCAGCATCGATGTTAGCATGAACAGAGACAACGACAAGGCTTGTGTTGTGTATTACCTCAGTTGATGTGACGATGTGGATGTAGTAAAAAATATCAACATTTTAAAGGGTTTTCCCTGGCTGTCACAGAAAAAAGGCTGCCTTGTATCTTTCGCTAATTCTCTCTCTCTCTCTCTCTCTCTCTCTCTCTCTCTCAGGCCGGATCTGATCGAGTTCGACACGCTGAAGCGCTCCAACGCTCACTACAACCTGCAGAATGCCTTCAACATCGCCGAGAAAGAGATGGGGCTCACCAAACTGCTGGATCCTGAGGGTACACACACACTTTCACACACTTTCTCACACTTTCTCACACACAAAGTCCACACAAACAGAAAAAACACTCACACTATTACATTCTTTAAGTGTCGAATGTTATTCATATTTTATCACTTGCATTTTATGCAGTAATGTATATTTACATTTGTGTGTGTGTGTGTGTGTAGATGTGAATGTGGATCAGCCAGACGAGAAGTCGATCATCACGTATGTGGCCACGTACTACCACTACTTCAGCAAGATGAAGGCACTTGCCGTGGAGGGCAAGCGAATTGGCAAGGTGTGTGTGTGTGTGTGTGTGTGGGTGGTTTCGCTGTACATCTGAAATAGTGGATGTGATTGACAAATATTAAGGATGCTTGAGGCGGCCCTACTGATTCTGTCATGATCACACCCATACTTTTCCAGAGGTGCTGGTGATTTTAAAATGTAAAACGTGTGTGTGTGTGTGTGTGTGTGTGTGTGTGTGTGTGTAGGTGCTGGACTACGCGATCGAGGCAGACCAGCTGATTGAGAAGTACGAGACATTGGCCTCGGAGCTGCTGCAGTGGATCGAGCAGACCATCGTTACACTCAATGACCGGCAGCTCGCCAACTCCCTGAGCGCCGTGCAGAACCAGCTGCAGGCCTTCAACACCTACCGCACTGTGGAGAAACCACCCAAGTGTGTACACACACACACACACACTACATAGCCTATGGCCTTTTGGGATTTCATTGTATGAATGTATGAATGGATTTCAATGTATGAAGCATTGGCCTTTCTGTTTGGCTTTTCTGTAACTGTGTGTCTGTGTATGTGTGTGTGTGTGTGTGTGTGACAGATTCACAGAAAAGGGGAATTTGGAGGTTCTCCTGTTCACCATTCAGAGCAAAATGAGGGCCAACAACCAGAAAGTCTACATGCCTCGAGAGGGAAAACTCATTTCCGACATCAACAAGGTACTGTCTCTCTCTCTCTCTGTCTTTCTCACACACACACACACACACACACACACACACACACAGACATGGCAAAACATGTTCTTACATTACCGTGTCTAGTTAGTAGCAGCACGTAGTAGCAGCACATTTCTAAGACTGACACCTGTTTGTGCTCTGTGATTGGCCGAGCAGGCGTGGGAGCGGCTGGAGAAGGCGGAGCATGAGCGAGAGCTGGCTCTGAGGAACGAGCTGATTCGCCAGGAGAAGCTGGAGATGCTGGCAGCACGATTTGACCGCAAAGCCGCCATGAGGGAAACGTGGCTCAGCGAGAACCAGCGTCTCGTCTCGCAGGTCAGAGAGGAATTAGATATTTTTTTTCGTAGCTTGTGTGTCAGAAAATGTGTGCATTTTTAAAAAATATATATTTATTCCATTCTCTTCCAAATCAGGACAACTTTGGATTCGATCTTGGTGCCGTGGAAGCGGCCACACGCAAGCACGAGGCCATCGAGACGGACATCGGCGCGTACGGAGAGCGAGTGGCTGCCGTGGAAGCCGTGGCCCGTGAGCTTGAAGCGGAGGGATACCATGACGTGCGGCGCATCCTGGCGCGCCGGGACAACGTGCTGCGTCTCTGGGAGTACCTGAAGGAGCTGCTCACAGCCAGACGTGAAAGACTCATGGCACACCGCGACCTGCAGAGACTCCTGCAGGAGATGAGACACATTATGGACTGGATGGAAGACATGAAGGTGCGTGACGAACCTCGCTGTAATACATTGTTGGGTTTGCGACGGGACCTCAGTCCTCCAGCTGATGACATCTCGGCTAGTCTACTAGCGTCTATTGTTTTATCTGATCATTTAAAATGCTTGAGATATATTTCATAGTAATATTATTTTTAAACAATGGCTTGGACTACATGCTCGCTACATGCATGGTTATAATGTAATTTAGAGCAGATTCCGAAAATTATTGTGTGTGTGTGTGTGTGTGTTTGTAGGGTCGTCTGCAGTCACAAGACAGCGGGAAACACCTTCACGACGTGGAGGACTTGCTCCAGAAACACACACTGGTGGAGGCAGACATATCAGCCCAGGCGGAGAGGATTCGGGTGGTGCAGACCGCAGCGAATCGCTTCACCTCAGACGAAATGAGTGAGTGTTGCTCACACACATACACACACACACACACACACAGGTTGTTGCAGTGTATACACATAAACACACTCGAGTATCTAGTTCCGATAGATCTAAATCTGAGCTCCCATTTTTTTCTTCTTTACATTTCTTCCATCATCTCCCCAATTTCCTTTTCCTCTACTCCTAACTCCTCTTCTCAGCCTATAAGCCGTGTGAGCCGGCGCTGGTGGAGGAGAAGGTGGCGCTCCTGGGCCAGACGTATGAAGAGCTGGGCAGGCTGGCAGCCGAGCGACGGGCACAGCTGGAGGAATCGCGGCGTCTCTGGCAGCTGCTGTGGGAGCTTGGTGAGGAGGCAGCATGGATGCGTGAACAGGAGCAGATCATGGCGACGGAGGAGTGCGGGAAGGATCTGTCCTCTGCCCTACGCCTCCTCTCCAAACACGAGGCATTCCGTGACGAGATGGCCGCCCGCTACGGCCCGCTGGGGAACAGCATCGCCTCTGGAGAGCAGCTGGTAAAGGAGGGGCACTGTGGAGCACCTGAGATCACAGAGAGGATCAAAGAGATCAAAGCTCAGTGGGAGCGACTGGAAGAGGTGAGGAAGAAGGGAGAGAAGAAGAGACAAATGTGCTGGATAGATGATGGATGGATGGATAGATGGCTGGATGGAGAGTTACTCATGATAATGGATAGCTGGATGGAAAGCTAGCCATTATAATGGATGGATGGAGAGTCAGGCATGATGATGGGTGGACTGATGGATGAATGGATGAATGAATGAATGAGGTCTTTCTTAATAAATGAATGAATTCAGAGTCAGTCATGATGATCTCATCTTTCTCTCTTGCTGTGTCTCTCCATTTTTTTCATCCGCTCTCTCTTATCTCTCTCTGGTCCCACTAGGCATCTCGTTTGCGAGAGCAGCGTCTCAAGGAGTCTGTAGCTTTCCACCAGTTCCAGACCGACGCCAACGATATGGAGGCCTGGCTCCAGGACGCTTTCAGACAGGTAGCACTCATTTCGGGATATGTCTTGAAGTTTATCGATAATGTAACTGTAACTGCGATGTTCGTAACAGCGTTACAGTGACGTAACTGTAACTGCGATGTTCGTAACAGCGTTACAGTGACGTAACTGTAACTGCGATGTTCGTAACAGTGTTACAGTGACGTAACTGTAACTGCGATGTTCGTAACAGTGTTACAGTGACGTAACTGTAACTGCGATGTTCGTAACAGTGTTACAATGACGTAACTGTAACTGCGATGTTCGTAACAGTGTTACAATGATGTAACTGTAAATGCAGGGTTAGTACTGCTGTTACAGTGATGTAACTATTACAATATGCTAATAACCTGTGTGTGTTGTGGCAGGTGTCCAGTCAGGAGGTCGGCCATGATGAGTACTCTACACAGACGTTGGCACGGAAACAGAAGGAGGTAGAGGAGGAGATCCAGAGCCATCGCCCTCTCATCGACTCACTGCACGAGCAGGCTCAAACACTGCCTTCAGAATACGCCCAGTCTCCACAGGTACATGTGCTAGGACCTTAGGTCACCTTCACACTCAGTGTTTTCTGGTAGCCCTCTGGTTGACCCTCTCTCTCTCTCTCTCTCTCTCTCTCTCCGTTTCTCAGGTGGAGGGTCGTCTCCCTGCTATAGAGCAGCGCTATGAGGAGTTGAAGGCTCTGTCCTCAGCACGCCGCGATGCCCTGGAAGGGGCTCTGGCGCTGTACCGGATGTACAGCGAGGCTGACGCCTGCCAGCTGTGGATCGGAGAGAAGGAACAGTGGCTTCTCACCATGGAGATCCCCTCCAAACTCGAGGACCTGGAGGTGGTCCAGCAGAGGTGAGTGGGCGGATGGGAAGGAGAGATATACTGAGGCATGCACAGAAAGAGTGATTTTATCCATAAGAATAAAAATGCCAATAAAAAATTCACACTGTCAAATCCATTTAAATGCAAGATCATATCAAAACATGATACCTACATATCACAATATGAAATATTTCAGCAGTGGTTAAATAGATGCTTTTTGCCTGTTTAGTGTTACTTTGTGTTATGGTGTATTGTGGTGGTGAATCGTTTGTGTTGTGGTTGTGTAGGTTCGAAACTCTGGAGCCGGAGATGAATAATCTTGGCTCTCGCATCGCTGATGTGAATCAGGTCGCTGAACAGCTGCTCAAATCCGACAACCGCAACAAGGAGCAAATTAACCAGACTCAGGACCAGCTCAATGACAGGTATACACACACACGCAAACACACAAACACACAACACCACAGCATGTGAGCATACTGCATCATCATTATTTAAAATAGGATCCCGTAAGACATTTTATTCGCTCTGTAGGTGGCGTGAGTTCCAGCGGCTGGCGGATGAAAGGAAGCAGGCTCTGGAATCAGCTCTGAACATCCAGAACTACCATTTGGAGTGTAACGAGCTCCAGAGCTGGATGAAGGAGAAGACTAAAGTGATCGAGTCCACTCAGGGTCTCGGCAACGACCTGGCCGGGGTCATGGCCTTACAGCGCAAGCTCACGGGCATGGAGAAAGACCTGGAGGCCATACAGGTACAGCGC
Source organism: Pangasianodon gigas (assembly GCA_022758105.1). Classification (NCBI taxonomy): domain Eukaryota; kingdom Metazoa; phylum Chordata; class Actinopteri; order Siluriformes; family Pangasiidae; genus Pangasianodon; species Pangasianodon gigas. Next base: position 16,579,897 of record CM040480.1, read on the forward strand.
CTTGATATTCAACAGGCTTTAGTATTTACTTATTAGCTAATAATCAGATCTTTTCAGTGCAGAAAGTACTACCACCAGCAGTTCCTGGTCTTTAGTAAAGCATCTATTCTAAAACAAAGACCTGAGAAGATCTGCAAGAAGGAATAGAGTGTCACAAATCAGTCCTGGTCTCTCCAGCGCAAAAGTGCCTAAAGGAGCCATGTTTCTGCCTGTATACTCTATACATGTGTCTATATCCATAAAGACATACCACACACACGTTTTCATGTAGAGGAAGCTTATGCTAATGCAGAGTGAGTTAGAGGATACACAGGTACACACACGCACACACGCTCATACATGCTCATGTAGAAGCCCCGAGCAAGCCAAGAGCCCTGGAGGCTACACACACATTCCACACGCACGTGTATACACCTGTGGAGGCTCAGAAGCCTGATGAGAGACCTGGAGGCTACACACAAGCTGACACGCGCACACACAAACACACAATGGGCCTCGTTTATCAAACTGAATATGAACAGATTTATTTGTTCCCAGGAGCATTTAGACATGAAATGTAGTATTGATGAAAATTCAGTTAGTGAGATCTCCTGTGATTGTGTAAATTTACATATAAGCAGACACAAATCATTTAATCATCGAGTTTAAATCTCTTATCGAAAGATTGAAATGTGAAGCTCATTTTGTTCACATACACACACTAATGATCATTACACACACACTCAATACACTTTCTCACGTCACTCTGCTTTCCGTCCTGCAGGGGAAGCTGGGCGGCCAGCGTGCCGAGGCTGAGAAGTTGGCGTCCGAGCACCCCGAGCAGGCCGAGGAGATCCAGGCGCGGCTGGCTGACATGGAGGAGGAGTGGGAGGAGCTGTGCAGCACCATGAAGAAGCGCGAGGAGGGTCTGGGCGAGGCTTCCAAGCTACAGGGCTTCCTGCGCCACCTTGATGATTTCCAGGCCTGGCTTTCACGCACGCAGACCGCCGTGGCCTCCGAGGACACGCCCACCTCGCTCGCCGAGGCGGAGCAACTCCTGGCTCAGCACGACACCATCAAGAACGAGGTGGACAACTACCGTGATGACTACGAGAGGATCAAGGCCACTGGTGCGGAGGTGAGAAACAGTACATTCATCACTCTGTTTATTTTACAGCCCACACAGAGTACATAACACTGACTGAGTGAATGTACACACACACAAAAAATCAACTCTTTAAAATAATCATACAGTAAATAGAGATTTATCATGCATTTCAAAATACAGATCAACTATTGAGAGAATATGTAGGTCAGGTTTTATTTTATTGTATATTATTTATTATTATTATTTATTATATTGTTTATTATAAAAGTTAAACTCAAGTACACAAGCAGACGGACAGAAAGACACAATGACAAAGAGCCGAAGACAGACAGATGAACAAAAAAAAAAAATAGAAAGGAAAAATAGAAAAACAGGTAAAGAAACAAAGACGGCAGATGTAAAGACAAAGATGCAAAGACAAAGAGAGACAGATATAAAGACACAGACACATGGACTAGACAGACTATTAGACACAGACTAGACAACTATTTAAGCAGCACTCATATGTAAATGAACTATAACATGAAGGAATGAATGAACATGTAGATGAGTAACTAAAATAAAATGGGGACAAAAACAAATAAGTAGACGTGTCCTTAAATACACAGCATGCTCATTTACTATGGTCTCTGTGTGTACGTACATGTGTGTGTGTATAGGTGACCCAGGGCCAGACGGATGCTCAGTACATGTTCCTGGCGCAGCGGCTGCAGGCTCTGGACACGGGCTGGCAGGATCTGCGCAGGATGTGGGAGAGCAGACAGTGCCTGCTGGCCCAGGCCTTCGACTTCCAGACCTTCCTCAGAGACGCCAAGCAGGCAGAGAGCTTCCTCAACAGCCAGGTAAGAGACGGAAACAGAGACAGAAAGAGAGAGAGAGAGAGAGAGAGAGACGAAAAGGATAGAAGATATCAATAAAAGGATGCTTAGCTGTAATTATCTGACGTCGTACCTGTCTCTCTCTTCAGGAGTACGTTCTATCTCACACCGAGATGCCATCGAGCCTGCAGGGGGCGCTGGAGGCCATCAAGAAGCACGAGGACTTCCTCACCACCATGGAGGCCAGCGAGGAAAAGATCAACGGCGTGGTGGAGTCGGGGCGGCGCCTCGTATCCGACGGCAACGCTAACGCCGACAAGATTCAGGAGAAAGCCGACTCCATTGAGGAGAGGTAAGGAGAAAGGGAAAAGACGAGTGTGTGCATGTTAAATCAGTGTATTGTATTCCCTGCAGTAACACTAGCGCCCTCTGGAGGACATAAATCATTATCAGAATTATATAACGCGATACGTCACAATAGCTACACTTCATATATTTGTATTTAGGGGATAAAGGGACGCCCCTTAGTGCCTTCACACATTTATTCATTGATGCATAATTTCTATAAACCATTAAAGTAACATTTACTGCTGCTTGATCAGCCTGATCTCTGCTGATGCTGAGAACGCCAGAGAAGCGTAATGTCGCCCGATTTTATCGACACAGCACTGTAGTGCCAGCGACAACCATGATTTAACGTGGCTCTAAACATCTTCTGTTTTCAGGCACCAGAAGAACAAACAGGCTGCTAATGAGCTGCTGGGGAAACTGAAGGATAACAGAGAGCTACAGCACTTCCTTCAGGATGGACAGGAGGTACACACACACACACACACCAGAAAACTGGCACTGTGTGGTTTTTTTTTTCTCCCCACTGGCTGTTGGTCCATTACCAAAGATTCCAGTTGGATTGGTTTTGGTTAAATAGTAATAAATTAACAGATTCTGTTTTTTCCTCTCCCTCTCTCTCTCTCTCTCTCTCTCTCTCTCTCTCTCTCTTCATAGCTGACTCTGTGGATTAATGAGAAGATGTTGACAGCTCAGGACATGACGTACGACGAGGCCAGGAACCTGCACAGCAAGTGGCAGAAACACCAAGCCTTCATGGCCGAGCTCGCCTCCAACAAGGACTGGCTGGACAAAATCGATAAGGTGCACACACGCACGCACACACACACACACATACTCACACACATGCGTAAATGCCAATGCACATTCATCCAAAGCAAAACGATCAGCGACTGTTTAAGCTAAAAATTACGTGCTCTCTCTCTCTCAGGAGGGTCAGGCTCTGGTGAAGGAGAAGCCCGAGCTGGAGGAGACGGTGTCCGAGACCCTGCGTGAGCTGCAGAAGCAGTGGGATTTGTTGGAGACCACCACGCAGACCAAAGCGCAGTGTCTATTTGACGCCAACCGCGCCGAGCTCTTCACCCAGAGCTGCTCGGCTCTCGACACGTGGCTGCAGAACCTCTCCTCACAGCTGCAGAGCGACGACTTCGGCAAGGACCTGACCAGCGTCAACATCCTGCTCAAGAAACACCAGGTACGCTCACATGGCACGGAAGTGTGGAACAACAAACAGACTGACAAACATAACTGTGGCCAGACAAAAAGCTGATAGAACTTAGAGAAGGTCACGATAACGAGAAAACACGAGTCGAAAATAAAAAGAATCAATTCCCTGATTCCAGGCCCTTAAATATAAGAGTCAATTCCAATGCTTTGGAGTCGATCCCAAAAAGAGTCGATTCCCTGACACCAGGCACTGAAAACTAAGAGTCAGCTCCAAAGCTTTGGAATCGACTCCACATAACGAAAATGACTCGTCTCATGGAAACAAAATGAGTATAGTATACAAGTGTTTCAGTTAGCCAAACTGCAGGTGGATTTTGGATTTTATTTAGAATTTGACTAGTTAGAATTAAACAAATGCAAGTAAGCGATTCAGTGATTCTCCCAGCGATTCAGACCATCAGTCTATAGGTCAGACTAAAATACTGCACGGAATATTAGCGTCTTTTTAATAAAATTAAACTTAATAAAAAAGATTCCTCTCGTATCAAATGTAGTTGATCAGACATGGACGATGTTTTGGGTCTAAAAATGTTGCTAAACACAATGGAAGTCTGTCTCAGCTTCCTCCCAAATTAAATGTAGATGTAGTGAAGATATTTTACAGCATCTGTGCTTATATTATTACGCATACTGTATATTGTGATTGTTTATTATATAACCAATATACATTTATAACATATTATTAAATTATAAATCAACCACACAGTGATGTTTCTGATCACAGGTGTGAATATTGATGACTTGATGCTGTGTGTGTGTTTCCGTGTATGTGACAGATGCTGGAGCACCAGATGGAGGTGCGGGAGAAGGAGGTGCAGTCTCTGCAGTCGCAGGCTCTGGCCCTGTCTCAGGAGGACGCCGGGATCGCAGAGGTGGACGGGCAGCAGAGGAGAGTGATAGACACCTTCGCTCAGCTCCAGGATCCTCTCAATCAGAGACGAAAACACCTGCTCGCATCTAAAGAGGCCCACCAGTTCAACAGAGACCTGGAAGATGAGATAGTGAGACACGCACACTCGACACACACATTTCACCAAGTCCACAATTTTGAGACTTGTTTAAAAAAATCTTAACCCTTCTAAATTATGGCACCTCTGTGTTAAATGTAAGATGTGTGACAAAGAGTCATTTCACTGATTCCAGGCTTTAAAAGCTAAGAGTCAATTCCAACATTCTGGAGTCAATCCTAAAATATTTGATTCACTGATTCCAGGCTTTGAAAGCTAAGAGTCATTCTGAAAGCTTTGGAGTCGATTCCATACACCGAAAACGATTCGCCTCATGCAAAATCTTAAGCCTTGCTTCTCAACGATTGCACCTCTGGGTTTTATATTAAATGTGAGATGAGTGTAATGTGCAACCCGCTCACACAAATTGACTAACACACTAATTGGGGTGTCTGTCTTTATCTGTAAGAGATATAGAATGAAATAATGTACATGTTTGAAATATAACAAATTTCGTTTTGTCTCTTTTCTCCTGCAGTTGTGGGTGAAGGAGAGAATGCCGCTGGCTACGTCCACAGATCACGGCAAAGACCTGCCCAGCGTTCAGCTGCTCATCAAAAAGAACCAGGTAACACACACACACACACAAACACACAAACACACACACAAACACACACAAAGAGTAAAAAAGTAGCATGCTTTAGTAGTTATGCAGCAAAGATAAGTCAGCAATATAGTATTTGGAAATATTGTATTTATATTGCAATAATATATAATATAATAATAAAATATTGTAATTGTATTTTAAATGATATGGTTACTTTGACCTTTGGGCTGTGAGACATTTTGTGGATTTTTTTTTTTTTTTTTCCCCACCATGTAAAATAAAACTGCTGAAAATGTTTTTAGTAGCTTTACAAAGCATGGAAGAATCTTTTAGGGGTTCCATGTTGTTTATATAGCTAGTAACTGAAGTGAAGAGAAGGAGTGTTTGGTATTTTAGGTACTATTCCACTGACTCACTCCCTTTCCTCATGTTTTTGTTTCTGTCTTTATCCTCAGACCCTGCAGAAGGAGATCCAGGGCCACCAGCCTCGCATTGACGACCTGCAGGCCCACGGGCGCAACATGGCCCCCGGCCACGGGACAGAGGTGGGTGGGGAGCGGCAGGCGGTGCTGGACGAGCGTCTGAATGAGCTCAGGGAGCTGTGGGCGCGGCTCATCTCCGAGACAGAGCAGAGACACACACGCCTAGTGGAGGCCCATCGCGCTCAGCAGTTCTACGCAGACGCTGCAGAGGCCGAGGCCTGGATGGGAGAGCAGGAGCTGCACATGATGTCCGAAGAGAAGGCCAAGGTGTGTGCGTGTGTGTGTGTGTTCATTAAGAACATCAGGGACATTTTAATATAATTATTTATAATAGCATCAAAAAAGTTTTTTTTAAATGTAAAATAAGATGTTATAAATGCATATAACACATCCTAATGTAATTTGAGGATGTTTATATTGCATTTATAACTTTTATAGGATGGGTAGAGTGCTCTGGTTGTTGTAATACATTTATAACTGTTATTAGAGATTGAGCAGAGCACTTTGATGTTTATAATACATTTATAACTGTTATTAGATATTGTGCAGAGAGCTCTTATGTTTATAATGTGTGTGTAACTGTATCTATAGGATGAGCAGAGCGCTTTGATGTTTAATATGTGTGTAACTGTATCTATAGGATGAGCAGAGCGCTTTGATGTTTATAATATGTGTGTAACTGTATCTATAGGATGAGCAGAGCGCTTTGGTAATGGTAAAGAAGCACCAGATCCTAGAGCAGGCGCTGGAGGATTACGCTCAGACCATCCACCAGCTGGCCAACAGCAGCAGACTCATGGTGGACGGTGAACATCCTGAGAGGTGAGGAGCATTCTGGGATATGTCTCTCTGAGCCGCTATTTAAAACCCGCTGTGTCGTAAACAGTGATTCTCACACACTCCGTATCTGTGCGTCTCTGTCAGTGAGCGGATCACGCTGAGGCAGGCTCAGGTGGATAAGCTGTACGCCGGACTGAAGGACCTGGCTGAGGAGAGGAGGGGGAAACTGCAGGAGCGACTGCGTCTCACACAGCTGAAGCGAGAGGTGGACGATCTGGAGCAGTGGATCGCCGAGAGGGAGGTGGTCGCCGGCTCGCATGAGCTCGGCCAGGACTACGAGCATGTCACTGTAAGAACAACATCCTGCAGCACATCCTCACCGTCTACTCGCTCGGAGGAGATTTCAGAGTAGTATTTATAGGTCGCTTCATAAAAAAATCGTATCGGAAAGTGCCTATAAAATATTTTTAACTTTTTTAATGCATTTTCTAATGCATATCACTGAGGCAAATATAACTACATGGAATGCCACATTGTCTGTTTTTGTTTTTTTATTTCTTTTTTTTTTTTGCAAGTGATGAGACTCCAAAACAGTGTATATGTTATATAATTTTTTCCATTAGCATTTATGTTTGAATTTTCTCTCCAGACATTACCGTAATTTTCCCGCTGACTACATTCCTTAGTACGAGCCTTAAACAAAATGACTGATACATTAATGCTACTTGCACAACACATATATTCAGGATATTTTTCTAATTAGGCAGGATCTAGTGGCAGTATCTACTTTAGGGCAACTTATAGTTCAGGAAATATGGTATCAGTTACTGTACTGGAAAGAGGCAAAGAGAAATTATCTTTCATAATCTCTGCTGCCATGATGTGTATTAAATTCCAGCGGAGATCAGTTTACACCAGTGAAGACTATAATAAAATAATTTCCTTCCACAAATAGTTCTCCTCTCTCTCTCTGCCCGTCTCAGATGCTGCAGGATCGTTTCCGGGAGTTTGCGCGGGACACGAGTGCGATCGGACAGGAGCGTGTGGACGCAGTGAACGCCCAGGCAGACGCTCTGATCGAGTCAGGCCACCCAGAGAACGCCAGCGTGGCCGAGTGGAAGGACGGCCTGAACGAGGCCTGGGCCGACCTGCTGGAGCTCATGGACACACGCACGCAGATGCTGGCTGCTTCGTACGAGCTGCAACGCTTCCAGCAGGACGCTCGTGAGGCGCTAGCACGCGTCCGCAACAAGAGGGAGGCGCTGAACTCGGCCGAGCTGGGCCGCGACCTCAACACCGTGCAGCACCTCCACCGGCAGCACACGGCCTACGAGCACGACGTGCATGCGCTCAGCGGACAGGTCAGAGCGGGCGGGGCTGTGACAGAGGGACAGACTCAGGCGCCATTTTGTATCTAACCAGCTAACAGCACATGTTCAGTTTCATTAATCTTTATATCGTCTCACTGTAGGTGACACAGGTGCAGGACGACGCGGCACGTCTGCAGAAAGCGTACGCAGGAGAGAAGGCAGACGACATCCATCGGCACGAGCGTGCCGTCACCGAGGCGTGGGAGGGGCTTCTGGCTGCCACTCAAGACAGACGGCTGCTGCTATTGGACACGGTGGAGAAGTTCCGCTTCTTTAACATGGTCCGAGATCTGATGCTGTGGATGGATGGCATTAACTTACAGATCCAGTCTCACGACAGCCCCAGGTGTGTTTACACACCCACACACACACACACACACACACACACACAAACTACAGATACACTTATAATAACAAAAGACCACACTTTTGTGTAAGTGTTTATATTAGCATCAGCTTGAATTCTTTGATATTATTATGGGATGTTGCTCACAGCTTTGTTATGTATATTCACACCTCTGAAGGTGCCAGAATTTTCTTCTAAGACGATGGTTTTGCAAACAGCATCTAGGCCACCACCTTTAAACACATGTCCCCAAAAAAATGGGGGATAGAAAATGCTGACTGAAGCAGATCACTTTTTTTTTTTTTTTCTACCCCTTTTACTCTCATATGTTATTCGATGTAACATAAAATCAAGAGAATTTGAAAATTAAAAAGTAATAAACACTATGAAGGAGAAAACGGCGTTGCCAATGTCAATATATTGCTGCATGAATAGTCCTAGTTGTTATTATCACAGCAGTATGGCTTCCACTCTCGTTAAAATAGCACTTGATCCAGCACATCCAGTTATTTTACATTTTATTTTTAAAGCCAGATTTTTTGGGGTGAAAATACAAAATAAACAAAGTGTTTTCTTCACAAGCATATACATATTATGGATTGTTATGTAGTAGCTGTTTGAGGATCGTGTGTGTGTGTGTGTGTGTGTTAGGGATGTGTCCTCAGCTGGGCTCGTCATTGCGAACCACCAGGACATTAAAGCGGAGATCGAGGCCCGATCCGGCAGCTTCACCGCCTGCACCGACATGGGACATGCCCTCATCAACAACAACCACTATGCTTCAGACGAGGTATACACACACACACACACACACACTCTTCTCAACAATTTTTTATAAGCACACACACACTGTATCTGATTATTTTGCAGATCCGGGAGAAACTGCAGCAGCTGCAGGAGAAGAGAGACGAAATCAACCAGAAGTGGCAGGACAAAATGGACCACCTGCAGATTGGTGTGTGAGAGTGTGTGTGAGAGTGTGTGTGAGAGTGTGTGTGAGAGTGTGTGTGAGAGTGTGTGTGAGCTTGCGTGCGTGTTTTTCGATTGTACTTGAAAGAAACTGTGAATGCGTTCTCAGATACGCAGGTGTCCTCTGTACCGCTACTGGCTACTGTTATTTTTCTAACTCTCTCTTTTGTGTGTGTGTGTGTGTGTGTGTGTGAGACAGTCCTGGAGGTGCTGCAGTTCAGCAGGGACGCCTCCGTGGCTGAGTCGTGGTTAGCGGGTCAGGAGCCGCTGGTGCGCGCGGCCGAGCTCGGCTCCAACGTGGACGAGGTGGAGAGCCTCATCAAACGACACGAAGCCTTCGAGAAGCTCGCTGCTGGCTGGGAGGAGCGGTTCATTCAGCTCGAGAAGCTCACCACGGTACACACACTCACACACCCACACACACACACTTCTCTTCAGCTTGCTCTTTTATTCATTATCCGTTCTCTCCCTCACAGCTCGAGGAACAGGAGATTCAGAGAAAGAAGGAAGAAGAGGAGAGAGCGCGGAGACCTCCGACGCCTCCCCCCGCAGAGGAAGTGGTACAGTCCGAGACTGAATATGAGTCTGGAGCAAGGTTAATATACATCACCAGTTAATGAAAACGGAAGTCTCAGAGTTAAATGAGAGTGAGTGTGTGTGATTTCTGTGACCTTATCTCTCTCTCTCCCTCTCCCCCTCTCCAGGACGAGTTTGGACCAGACCACGCTGAACCAGTCAGTGTCTGTCAATGGAGTCCACAGTGACCAGGACACGTCACAGGTTGGACTTTACACACCTTCACCACTCCACACACTGCTGTTCCACTGAAAAACATTTGAGCATCACTTTGTTAAACATCATACTGTTGTGTGTTGTGTTGTGTGTTGTGTTGTGTGGTGTGTGTGTGTGTGTGTGTGCGCTTCGTTCTTATAAATGTTGTCCTGTGAATGTACACGTTCTATCAGATTGTACTCTAATGTGTGTATATGTATGAGAGAGGTGTGTGTGTGTGTGTGTGTGTGTGTGTGGTCCACGACCCTGTAAATGGAGTTAATATGAAATTTAATTCACGTTGTGTTTGTGAAGTGTTAATGTGACCCTGACTTTACATGTAAAGAGCAGATTACATCTGACACACACACTAACTGTTCCTGTTACACTTCTCTTACCTGCAGTCCTTATCGGTCTCGGTATCTGAACTCCCGAATGCGGAACCTAAACCTCTTACAAAACCGGACTCTAAACCGGTCTCTAAGCCTGTGCCCAAACCCTACAAGGCACAGCAGCGTGTGAGTACTAACTCCATCAGCGAAGTGCTCAAGTCCAGCTTTATCCTAGCACCATCGCTAATCCCATCACCTCCTGCGCTGAACGAGCTAGCAAGCCGGTGGGCGCAGTTCCCCACTCGGCCTGCTAGAGGGCGCCGTGAGCCTCCCTGTGGTCTGCAGAGCTTTCCATGTCTTGTCCAGTTTGTTCTGTTTAGTGTCAGTGTATGAAGAAAAAAAAATTATGTCAGTGTTTCCCAATCCCTTTTCATCACCACCACAGTGCTGGGGTGTCATTTAGTTACCATGACAACAACTTAAGTTATTTTCCTAATGGCCACATTTTAAAATGAGTTATAAACAGTATGAGGGAGGGTTGAAGAATATTGTTAATGATGATGATAATAATCTTTTTTTTTTTTTAAACATAACATCCTGTAGTGGTTTATTCCTTTCATACTGCAGTAATTTGTCAGGAATTACAATTTTTAAATGTATTAAAGAATGATGCATTGTACTTTATTGTTTATACTTACATTTAATGTTGTGGATCGTCCATGAAACAAGTTAGATCCTGTTCTCACTTCCGTTATATCAGCTGTACAGTCGTTCCCTCACCAGCCTCTGTTTATTCTCCCTCTTGAAGTTAATAAGACATAAAAACCCACATGTGGTGCAGTGAAATGTAAAGACCGGTTCAACTGGATTGAGAAACACTGAGTGAGATGCAAACGTAGTGATTTGTTTAACTTCTTTATTCCTTCTTTCTGTGAAAAAGTGGTTTAGTTCTGGCCTTTAGGTCCATGTGGATTAGCTATCAGAGCCTCAGGGGCAAAACTGTCATATAACATCATATAGCTACACTAAAAACTTTAAAGATTCACGCTGGAGTGTTTTAAATTTCTGTTCATTCTGTACCATAAAGGCTGAACTGAACATCACTGCCTCCTCAATTTCCTCTTAATGCTGACGTTTTAGTCAAAGTCCTGAATCTGTAGGAACTCCTTGCGGTTGGTTCAGTGTCGGGTGTGTTGGTGTGTGTTGGTGTGTGTTAGTGTGTCCACGCTGTTTGCTGTGTTTTCCATCTTGCACCCAGGCCCCATGATGTTGCTGTCTGAGTTTGTCCATATGGCTGTGTGTTCTCTTCTTCATTGTGTGTTTGTTTGTAATACAGAGCAACATGAAGTCTTAGAGCACAAAAACAACAAAATTAATTGGATTTTGAAGAACAAAACCTCGGATTTCAGTTAATATTTAAGCTACATAATTTTTTAGACACTAGCGATGATGTGGAAGTGAGCGGCTTTTTCACCATTTAGCTCCTCTTTTTTTTTTTTTTTTTTTTTTAAGAGTTAAAATCGTCAATTTTATGAGAATCAGCTCTAATTTGATAAAATGAATGATTTAAGGAAAAAGTTTCAGCCCTGTCATATGGTAAAGGTTCTCTAGACCTCACAGTTCTTGACAGGGAGTGGAAGAAAACGGTATACACTCTGTGTCAGCTCAGATTACAGCACAAAAAGCACATCAGCAAGCGAAAGTTTGTATTTTTGACATTCTTGGAAATACGTATGCAGATGTGCCAACATTTGTGGTTAAGCTGTAGCATTTATGAATGTTTTGACCCCTTGCTATGTGAATGCATGAGCCTCTGTCTTGTGAGCCAGTAGAAATAAGTGGGCGGGACTGTGGAGTCTTGGTCAGTAAATAATAGAAGCTCTAGAGTATTATTAATTAGTGATCACACCAAATGTTTACCTCACTGTTTTCTAACAGTTGCTAGCATTGTCTTGCTGGCAAAGTTGCCACCTCTCAATATGATTGGTGTTTAACGCTAGCAAAAAAAGTTAAGAAATTAGAAATTATACTGTAGCCTAAATATTTCAACTAGTAGTTTTTTTTTTTATATCAAAACCTAAAAGGTGCACAGTGCACGCCCCCTAATGTACAACAGCAGACATGACACAAATACAAGAGACAAAATTCATTTTTAACATGAACGCAGGGGAAGAATGAGTGAAATTGAAGCAAATCTATTAGGACCTGTTAATTAATGATTCCCATCAGTGCTGACGTTCATTCAGTGTCGTGTTGTTCATTGCATCACCGCTTGAGTCCATTACACAGCCCATTCACGCAGTTATAGTAACGTTGCAGTGTCTCACTGTGAAATCTCAGACGGAGTCTCTGACTTGCGCATGTTTGTGTGCAGGGCTCGGAGGCGGAGTCAGTGAACGGCCCCGGCCAGGACAGCGGGTTGGACACGGCGTCGCGCCACGAGCCGTCGGGCACGCTGCCCAGCCGAGTGGACGCGCCTGCTGAGGCCATGGAGGGAATGCTGTGCAGGAAACAGGAAATGGAGAGCCAGGGCAAGAAAGCAGCCAACAGGTACAAACACACCGTCACACCAGACTATCAGCATGTTATTATATAACTATTACAGTATACAGCAACATAGTAGATACATTATACAAATACGAACTGATTAATAACTCAACGAGCCACAAGGAGGCGATGGTGAGGTCTACTACTGTCACGTCATTAAAGTTTGAACTTTTTTTTTAAAAAATCTCTGTCTCTGTGCGCAGATCCTGGCAGAATGTGTACTGCGTGCTGAGGAAGGGAAGTCTGGGCTTCTATAAGGACAATAAGAGCGCGTCTAACGGCATCCCCTACCACGGAGAAGTTCCCATCAGCCTCGGCGAGGCCACCTGCGAAGTCGCCCATGACTACAAGAAGAGGAAACACGTCTTCAAACTGAAGTGAGACACAGAGAAGGACCAAGAGCCTCGTATTTTCACGTTTTTATCTTGAAGTGAATAAGACACCAAAAAAAAACACTACTTATCTTGGAGATTTTATAGTGTCAGATAACTTTTTGTTACAAGCCTTTGACACTGGAGACTCCTTCCATAAACGTTTAAAGCAGAAAGCTTCTGCTGTGTATGACACTTTCCCTTCTCTTTTTTTCCTCAGGCTGGGAGATGGAAAGGAGTTCCTGTTCCAAGCCAAGGACGAGGTGAGTGTGTCCCTCCATGGCCTTGAGTGTGTCCTCTGGTGTCCAGTAGCAGCTTGTGTTTAGGGGACAGTGTGCAGTTAATTATAAACAGATGACAAAACTGAAAATGCAGAAAACGGCCCAGACATCTCCGGGGGAAAATGAATACTATAAGTGTTCAGTGTTTGTTTATGGGTCTTTTCTTCATAGCTATTTATTTATTTATATTTTTAATGTTTGTGTTCTCAGAGTTTTAAATGAAGCATTTTACTGAGATGTAAATGTAAATTTACTGTAATTTAAGTGTTTAATAAAAGTTCATTTTATTTTCTGTCTCTCTCCATCTTTCACTCTTTCTATGTCTGTGTCTCTCACTCACTTTCTCTCTCTCTCCCACTGTTTCTGTATATCTCTCTCTCTCTGTTTGTCTCCCTGCCTGCCTCTCTGCCTCTCTCTCTCGCTCTCTCTCTCTCTCTGCCTGTTTGTCTCCCTGTCTCTCTCTCGCTCTCTCTCTCTCTCTCTCTCTCTCTCTCTCCCTCCCCCACTGTTTCTGTATATCTCTCTCTCTCTCTGCCTGTTTGTCTACCTGCCTGTCTCTCTGTCTCTCTCTCTCTCTGTTTCTCTCTCTCTGCCTGTTTGTCTACCTGCCTGTCTCTCTCTCTGTCTCTCTCTCTCTCTCTCTCTGTCTCTCTCTCTCTCCAGGCTGAGATGAGTTCCTGGATTCGGGCGATCCACTCCTCCATGCTGGCGAGCAACGCTGACGATCTTTCTCCGGCGCCGCCTCTGACGCGGGCCATGACGATGCCCCCGATGTCCCCGATGTCCCCCAGCGAGGGCGAGGGCGGAGGCGTGACCATGCGCAACAAAGAGGGCAAGGAGAAAGACCGAGAGAAACGCTTCAGCTTCTTCGGCAAGAAGAAGTAAAGAGGAGAGGAAAGGAGGGAAAAGTGCCGTCAAAGCGCAAACTGTCAGAGACGAGAGGAGGATGGCGCCCTCTACTGTCACATAGCTATACACCTTTTACTTTCTCTATCACTGTCTCTAGCTGTCTCTCTCACTGCCATCCTTCTGTAATGTAGCCCCGCCTCCTGAAGGACCAGGGCTCGTCTGTGTCCGTCATCAGTGACACCTCTGTTGATTGGACGGTTGATTGGGTGGCTTTATTTTAACACTCTGTCCTGGAGTTTCAGGGCTAGCAGCCTTTCCCATAATGCAACGCTTCCAAAGTTTCCTTCATTCATCCTTTACATTCATTTTATTTGACGTTGTGAAGGACCAGAATCACCTTTTTCTTTTTTTTTCTTGTTTTTAAAGTACGGATGTTCATGTTCCTAGTTAATATATCTGATTGTTGTTATTTAACTATTTGCCATTGCGATTTGTGACGAGTAATATTTAAAAAAAAAAAAAAAGAGCGAGAGAAAGTGTAGCAAGCAAGCGACTTCAGTTTTAGAGAGAGAACACAAAAACCTCCTCCATTTCCACACACACACGTCTAGAACCCGAGGATGAAGAGCTCTAGAGCAGAACCCGGGTTCTAGATTTCTACAAGTGACAGCACATGAGGTTTCACCTTTTTTTCTTTTCCTCATTTGAAAATAGTTCAATTTTAGATTTTGTTTTTTTTTCTTCTGAAGTGTGCAGGGGATAACCATTAAAAATGTAATACTAAAAAGTCTGGAAAGTTCTGTTTAAGTTGGGATTTAGTTTCCATCCCTAACAGTTTGACATTGTTGAGATGTTTTGTTTCTTTCTCAGCCGGAGGTGACTTTTATTTTGTTTTATTTAAATTTTTTTTTTGAGGTGTTTTGCTGCACAACATCTTATTCAGATCATACACTCACACTAAAACGCAAAAGGATCATGGGATGGGATTTATATTTTTTCCTTTTCCTTAACTTCTCCGATTGTTATGTATTCTTTGCGTGATTTAGGGCATTCTGGAAAAATCACATCACTGTATAATATTTGTGAAATGAAACACTGGACGAGAAACAAAACTACTGTCCGTTTTTTTTCCCCCTAATGTGGACCAAATCTACATTTCTCACCCCCCTGTTCATCAATCAATACGCCATGCTTATTATTGATAAATCACTAATCGATGCTTTAAACGTGGGAGCAGAAAAAGGGGCGTGGCTTAATTAACTGATATTATTTTCGATGCTATTTTTGCATTTGTATACAGGAGAGCATGGTGTGTGTTCGTTTTGCATTTATCCAGTGTAGCATGAACACAGTATTTTTGTAGGCAGAGGCGGTTTGTGCGTTGGCCTCGTCCTAACCGCCGCTAGCGAGCTTGCCTTGACGTGTTTGTGACGTTAGGTTTAAGAAGTGGCCGTGAAAAAAAAAAAAAGTGTCATTATATTTTGTGGATATACGATGAAGCCCCTTCCTCTGAGGGGAGCGGAGTATCAGAATGAGAACCCGTAACTCGTGGTGGCACTTTGGAGCGGTGCGCAGGAAGACACACTGAAAGTAAACGAATTTTTGGTTTTTTTCTTCTTAATTTCAGTCATTTTTGCATTAAATTAACACTCACCGGCTACAGCGAGTAATAAAACTAAGCCGCACACTCAAGTCACAAGTATATATGCAAAAAAAACCAGAAAAACAAAAACAAAAAAGGCATGTGCTGATAATCAGTTATGCAATATATCGTAATGTTCAGCACACACAATACTGTTATCGTAGGCGCTTCAAAATGTTACATTTGAGTTTTTTAGGGCAGCATTTGTGCACAATTTCTACAGCTGGAACTGGAACCGGCGTAAAAAAAAAAAAAAAGTGGGGCAGATCGAGTGATACTAAACTTCAATATCAGCACATGCCTAAAGCACACACTGATCTGATTCTCACCTCTGAAGGTTCAGCCGGTCGGCCTGCTCTGATTGGTCATCATCCGGTTCAATGATTCAGGTTTGCTCGCGTCAGCCAATCAGCTTCCAGATGACTGACTCTTTGCATAAGTAGCTGGAACCTGGTAGCGCACTTCCATTACGTATTCACGACCTGAATTCACCGCTCTGTCCACTCGCTGTGCTAATACAAACGGAAATACGCAGATTTCCAAATTTTAATGATTTTTTTTTCATTGTGCACCATCTCAATCTGAATTTGTACCTCAGATTTCCCCTCAGGAGTCCTGCTGGACAAATCAAATGCACACGGTTTTCCCCTTACAGCCAAGACATTTGGTGTGGTGTCCAAAGTTCAGGTGGAGAACGAGTTAATGGAGATCAGCTTCACCCAAAATGTCACCTAAATAACCAAAAAAAAACAAAAAAAGTAAGCATCACGCACCAAGCATGCTTAGCTGACTGACTTCTATTGGAGTGCAGGGGAAATTTTTAAGGGTACATTTTACCTTTTTTTTTGCCAAAGTATACCTTTAAATTGGCCCAAAATAAGACTCTTAACGTAAAATGTCTTGTGTGTGTGTCGTCACTGTGTGCACGAGGTCATTTTAAAAAGCAAATAAATAAATGATAAGAGTTATAGTTTTAGTACGTCCTTAAATGGGCTTCGGTTAATTTGAGTGAGCTTAAAAAATGAGGGAAAGTTTTTTAAAAAAACAAAACAAAAAACTTGCGAATTTTAGCTCCTGAGTATCGAGCAAAATGAGAGCTCATTTGTGTGTGTTTATTTTTAACTGTGTCCCCACATCAACATGTCATTCAACTATTTCTGTCTTCGAATGGAATTGAGTTGTTAATACGGTTATTATATTATTATTATTATTATTATTATTAATACAAACTCTTCTGATGACTTACTATTGCTACTGTTATTACTATTAGGACTGCGGCTCCTGTATTACTGCATTACTGCTGTTCCTGCTGTCGAGTTTGAGGTTCTCTCGTGTGTAACACCGAGCCCTGCCACAAGGGGGCCACAGTGTGCCGTGCAGCATTTTACTTTCACGATCCTGGGGAAGGGAGGGGAGGCGCGGGAGGGAGGGACAAAGAAAGACTTGTTTGTTGACTTGTGTATCTACATCTAATAATATTAGGAATAATAAAAATCGTTTAAAAAAAACGTCGCTGGTTTTATTTTGGTTTGTCGTGTGTTTGTGTGTCGTGAACATTGGAGGAAATTTAATGCAAGTGTAACCGATATGTCATGTTTGATTGCTTCTTCAGTTGTCATGTTACTCAGAAACCGCAAAACACAAACAACTTGACTGTTCCAAAGTGCTGACACTGGAGACTCCTTCCATAGATGTTAAATAAATGAATGCTTCTCCATAACAACAAATAAATAACAAGGTTTTAAATCCGTTTTAATGCGATGCATAACGCTGAGCGCGTTATAACTATATAAACTCTTGATGTGAGATAGCAGGCTCTACTGGTCAAGCTGCTGTTATAGAAAATGAATCAACATCTTCTGACCAATCAGAATGGAGAATACATCAGCGATCTGGTAGAACAAGAAACAAAAGCTTAAAGCTGAGTGTTTAGGAATGTCTAAATCATCACACACATGCCTTTGGACTTGCTGATGTAGTTTCTGATGCTGTGTGACAGACAGGTTTCTGTAAAAAATGCACAAAAGGACGTCACAGAGCAGCATGCACGATGCTAATGCACGTCTGAAATCTTTTTTCTCGTTAGCAACATTTAAATTCGTAGCTTTAATAAAAGACTATACTATAGAGACAATATTAATGACAGAAAAGTCTAAACTACTGCTGTAAATCTTGAGGTTCAGGGTAAAATGTGATTAGACGAGGCTTACTGGAGCTACAGTGCAGCTGATCTTTAGAAATCTTTAGGAGGTTTTTCTTCCTACACACATCACACACACTGGGCCACACACACTCCTCTCAGACACTAATGAACTTTTAGGTCATGACCTGTGACCCAGCGTCTAAGCTTGCCTTGCGGAAAATTCAAACGTGTCGAATTTTACGGGTGGCAGGTTTGAGCAGAGATTGTTAAAAATGCCGTAATTGCACAATACCTCTGAAGCTGGGTTTTTGTCCCAATTTTCCTTTTGTGAAAAAAATTCACATTGTAAAAGAATTATTCGGTCATGAGTTGAGATCAGCGGTGTTGGAACACCTGCTGTGACATGCTCACATTATCGGCAGCTGATTTATAGACATCCAAATACAGAGAAATTGTTTGATTAAAATCGCAGAATCTGAGCGCTGCTACGACGCTCGTCTCAAATCCACCAAAAGCAGGACGCCAAACTCACGAGACAGCTACAAATGCGTAAACGATCCATGCTAATGGACAGAACAATATCCTTATAACTGCAAGCTCGCTTTGAAGAATGCTTGTGTTTTCTGCACAGATCACGCCGATTGATAACGTAATCAGAACCTAGTCATTTTCTTTAATCACAGGTCTATCGTAAGCGGATCTTCATCGTATAATCTGACATGGCGAACTCGCGTTATCAAACACAGCCTTTTATAGAATTTGTGCGAGATTTTATTGGGATCTTCTCGTACTTCTCGTGTGATGAGTAATAATGTTATCGCACAGCATAAAACAGGCTTTAGTGAAGTATACAGTACTATTTAGTGTTCTTTACTTAGACACATTAGCTTTGTAGATCCAGTGACTATTTTTGTATTGACTGACTGTTTTTCTCTCTTTTGTCACTTATGTTGAAATTACACCACTTTCTCAAAATCATAGTTCTTCAATAGAACGCTGTCAATAATTCTCCTAGCATTAAATAGTTAAAAAAAACTTATTCAGAGTGTAATTTAAATTGAACCGTTGGATTCATATGCTAATAGCATGACGTCACCGCTAACGGTCTGTTTGGATTTTTAAAAAATAACCCTTCGCAGCAGGCGTCCAAGCTCCCTTCGAACAAGCGTGCGGCGTAACCTAGCAACGCCCTTTCATCCTCTTCATCAACAGCACTCAGGGCTGTGGCCGTATCTAGCAGAGACCAAAATAATTATTTCTGCCTGTGTTCTGCATTGAAGTTATTTGTGATGTCACACTACAGTAGAATTAATGGCTCATGTCAAAGTAGACCCTTGAGACTTTAAAAATTAGCAGTTTTTCCATAACTGCTAACTTCTAGATATAGCAAACAAAAGAACATCTCCAAATGGCACAAGTCACTTACAAATCACAAATAATGGCACAAATTTGCAAAAACTTATAAAAGAAAAAATGAGTCAAGACTCAGAATCCATGAGTTCATGCCACTCAGTGAAACAAAGAAACAAAGAAACAAACAAACGCTGTAATACACAGGGGCACATCACAATGCCACATCATCAGTATTGCTCCACCTGTTCGGTTTAGGTGGTGTTGCAAGAACAGAAGCATTTTCATCTTCCCTGCAATAATAATAATAATAATAATAATAATAAAGGTTCATGAATAAATATCATAAATTGCTGCTAGTAAATGCTAAATTGGCTATTATATTTATATAATAATTATGTTCCACTTTTATATTTAGGTAAATATTTTTATTTAACTATATTTCTTAACTAAATTTATTTAACTATCAAATACCTTGGTTCTATTTTATACTAATTTTTAATACAAAAATTATGCAGTTTTCCTGCGTTTACAAGTTGCTTATTACTACAAGAAGTGCAACATGTAAAACATAGCCATGCTACATGTAGAAATGAATTTACATACTACATGTAGAAATGCGTTGCCATGCTACACGCAAAAACGTACTGCCATGGCACATGTAGAAATGCGTTTACATGCTACATGTAGAAATGAATTTACATGCTACATGCAAACATGCATTGCAATGGCACATGTAGAAATTTACAAGAAGAATTTACACTTGACTGTATTACAGCAGAGGAAGAGGGACGCTGTACGCAAGCTTCGTTCATTACATTCTAAGCTGATTTTGCATTTCCTGGATGCCTGAACCTTGAGAAACTTCCTCTGCTGTAAACAGTGCAGCGCTTCCGGGTCCAATCGTATCACGAGAACGTCCGCTCTCGCGTCAACATAACCCGCACGTGTCGTGGTTCTCTCGTGAACGCGCGTCTGAGATCTATGCGGGTGAAGTGACAATATTTTGTGAATAAAGACATTATTTTAGTTTTTTTGCACACACAAGGTTCGTATCGCTTCATAAAATTGGGCTTAAACCACTGGAGTCACATGGATTACTTGTACGATGCCTTTATGAACTTTTTGGAGTTTGAAAGTTTTGGTTACATGGACTGTCAGTGGAGAGACAGAAATCTCCCAGGTTTCATTACAAATATCTTCATTTGTGTTCCAAAGATGAACGAAAGTCTTATGGGTTTGGAACGACATGATGGTGAGTAATCGATGACAGAATTTTCATTTCTGGGTGAACTAGCCCTTTAATCTTTCATCCTATTGAAGCACAGTGTAATTGAATCTGCCTTAAACACCCAGAGACACACGGCTTCACTGAGCGTCTCTCAGCACTGTGTCTGCGATTCACAGGTGATTTTCACGCAGGCTGTGCTGTCCACCGAAAACAGTTTGAATTAAATGAACAAACGACACAAAACTGCAGTGAGATGTTTGATCATTTGATTCATTCAAATATTGAATTCCACCAAGACTGATCAATAACAGACACTTTGATAAACATTTCATTGCCACATTTTAATGAAATTATAGGAGGAGGATGACTTTATCGCATGTTTACTTACCTACAAAGACGAAAATCAAATTTTATAAATCCATTTCCACATTTCCATCAGAACATCAGCGTTATTGAAGGGAAAAAGAGGAAAAGTTCCACATTTAGTCACGTCATATTTGAAATGCATTAACCTTTTCAGACCCGTTAATTAGTCTTAAATTTTATTAATTTATTGTTGTTTTTTTTGCACTATATCATACAATTTTTAAGAGTGTTGTCCATCAGCGTGGATATTTAACTCACTCATTAAAAATTTAGATTAAAGATAAAGATTATTTTGTGTCGGTATATGATATGATACTGTTACTGCATTGAAAACGTTGATGATTAGTGCCTCCTTTAATAACGTTTAATAATATTTCCAGAAATTTTATTCATCAGTTTATAGTTTTTATTGTAAAGTTAGCGGTATACTTTCTACTCTTCATGTGTCTAAATGTTGTTTTTTTATCTATGTACAGTGGACAGCAGGTCTTGAGTATTGTTAAGCCCTGATTTTAGTACCAATGCTGTGATTTAAATTTTTTATTGAAATTTGGTGCAAAATAAGATGAAGTTATGTACTCTGAAACATGGACAGCACATGAAGTGCTTGAGTCAGGTGAAATGTGAAAACAGTGTGAAGGACATCATGTTTAAAATTACTATATAAGAAACGTAATAATAGTATATAGTTATATAAAGGTTTTAAAAAATATTTTTTTAATTAAAAATTAGTTTTATCAAATTATACATTTCTTTTTTTAATCTGTAATGTCGAAGCGGTTAATAACGCAGATGTTCTGCCAACAATTCAGTTCCTTTATTCAGTTATAAAGTCAGCTATTAAGGACAAACTCCAAGGCCGTAAGTTGAGCTGTATCATTATCAGGTAAGCTATTTTACTGTTGTAGCTTTTTTTTTTTTCTTCCCGGTTGTTTAAAGGTTCCTGGGAATATTTCCACTGCTTCTTTCCAGCATGTAATTCCAGGTTATTTCAGTTAGATTTACTGATAACTATTTTTCTTTTTCCTGGATAAACACATCACACAGTAACAAGTCTCTACTCAGCTCGCTGATTCCCTTTTGTTTTACTGCGACACACATCTGATAACAGAAAAAGTTGTGATATGAACTTCACACTGCGCATGTCCTCAACTGACCATTTCAGGTTGCACAACTTTCTTGGAAAAAGGTGTAACTCGAGACTATCTCTGTGCTGGAAATAGCGCACGTTTACACTGCATAATGGAGACCCGAGTACAGATAGGAATCTTTTTACGCTTTCTTTGTGCACTAACGCACAATAACTGTAGAACATTTCATTTCACTGATCCCAAATTACATCTTAGTACTTTACATCTGTAACATTTTTTTCAAGTCTTTCTGATTTGTCAATGGCGATTATGCTACCAACATCAGCAAGTTAATGGAAGATGCACCAATTAATGTAAAGTCCCAGGATCTGAGAGAAAAATCAGAAATGTTAGTGGTGTGTGGGTCTGAATTTTTAAATGATGAGCAGTCAGTTCGTTCCTGTTTTTAACTGCAGCTAGATAAGCAAATGGAAAAAACAAAACAAAACATGGATAACATTCCTCGCGTTGGTTTGTGTGTGTCGTGGTCCCTGCGTAGTTTCCTGCCCCATGGCCCAGAACTTATTCTGCGTTTGATTAAACTCAGAAATGGGAGGTCAGAGCTAGGAATTCCATTTTCGACCTCCGTGTGTTCGAGCTAGAAAGTGGCGAAACCTACGGCCTCCGTGTTTGTCTTTTCTTAGCAAGAGTGTTGCCAGGTAACGTTAGCGATATGAGTGATGTATATTTACGTCCTCAAACCAGTGAATGGTGCAGTCGATGTTATAGATTTAGCAAGGGAATATAGATGTTTGTTATATATGTTGATTGATCACAAGCAGATACTTGTATACTGTACAGCGTAACTCATTTACAACTAAACAAGTGCTACTT
This sequence comes from Pangasianodon gigas, assembly GCA_022758105.1. Taxonomy (NCBI): domain Eukaryota; kingdom Metazoa; phylum Chordata; class Actinopteri; order Siluriformes; family Pangasiidae; genus Pangasianodon; species Pangasianodon gigas. The sequence continues at coordinate 16,602,725 of CM040480.1, forward strand.
TTTGATGCTCTGAGCAGCCATGTTGACTCTGAGGGCGTGTTTTCTTGTCAGAAGTCAGAAACGCAGGATAACTCTTCCATCCCTGATCATTACTGTGAGCAAATTTAATATGTTTTATTTCTCAACATATAAGCAAATTAATAATTTACCACTTCGCCACATCATCATACTGATGATGAATGAATGATTGAATGTGTTGCACAGCACCGTGTAAGTACGCTGTACGCTATCATGTTAATGAACATGGCCTTTCTTTGTCCTACGAGCTTCATATCTCACCTACTGCATGAAGGTAAAAACCCTGCACGATCCCAGGAACTCGACGCTAGCGTAAGATCCACATATAGTTTAAGAAAACCATATACAGGGTGTAAAGCACCAAGTTCTCTTGTGGACGCAGTTCCTTCAGAATTACCTAAATTATTCATTTCTACCCAGTAGCTATTTGTAAAGTCACTGTAAGCCATAAACGTGTAATTACTGTTTAAAGCAAGAATAATACAATGAAGTGGCAGAGAAAAGCTTTAAGCCAGTCACAAACCCAATTAGTCTCCATTTTGGAGCCATAATCACACAGCTAGCGTGAATAGCTAATTTCCAAATTTCTGTTCAAGTAGCCATAATCAAAGAGCTTTATAAAATAAATACATGTGTTGATTGGTTAGTAAATGACATAGCCATAACTCAACTCAAAAATAATCTTCTCAGATGAGTAATTTCTTTATATAGTGTTTAATAGCTGTTTTATTAGGATCAGCATGTATAGATTAGCTAAAGGGACTTTTGTGACATTTAGATGAAAAAGCACTTCAGCATAACACTGGTCATTACATATGAAGTTGTTGCTGCTGTTGTTTTCTTCACAGGTTTTTATTTTTATTTTGAAAATGAATTGAAGTGGAAACTTCAATTGCGTCAATGCTAATGGTTTTAGACGCTTCAGTGTGTATGAGCTCCGGAGACAGTTCTTGTGCTTCGGATCCTGAAAACTGCCGCCGGGGCTGATTTTAGGTTTAAAGTACAAACTCCATATAGGTGTGGAAATATCAGTCAGCTTATTTTCCCTGAAGGATTTAAACTGGAATTTAAAAGGAACTTCTCACTTGGCAGAAGAACAGCCCAGACATGCTTGGCATCTGAAATGTGCAGGTTTAGTTTTGCACAACACTAATCTAGCTAACAAATATGAGTTTATTGGTTTCGGTTTAGCTTCTAAATAGCAGAATAAATTTGTGAGGAACATTTAAACATACAAATCAAATGTGAACAATATCATCACCTTAAACTGTAGGCCACGCCTCCTACCTGAGTCTGATGCTAGTGCGAGTGACACCAAACTTCAAGCTTCAAGATGGACTGTGCTACGACTGATTTTAGATCTGTGACGTCATTTTGTCTTTTTTTTTCTAAAAAAAACCCCAATTTATATCCATGTCTCACTCTTTCTTCAGTGTTTAATCTCACCTGGATACTGTAGACTTGTTGCCTGTCCTGTCGCTCATCTCAGGATTCACACTCTGCTCATACTGAGCATCCTATAAACACACTCAGGACTGTTTGTCTTTCCTCTTCTACACCTGTATACTGGAATGATTTATAACCACGCTATCCGGTGTCACCCAGAAGAGCACGGGTTCCCTTTTGAGGAGTTTTTCCTCGCCACAGTCGCCTCGGGCTTGTTCATTATGGGTTTAAATTTCCATCCAGGTTTTGTGACATGGAGAACACCGCATGGATTGTAGCATACAGTTTGCACAATGCTAAACCAGTAGCTATAAGCTCACGTTAATTGTTAGCAATATCATCCTTAAAGCTCAAGTACAAAACAAAAACTAAAGATGCAAACATTAAACATGTCCTAGCTCATCCACTACATTCGTGCTAAAGGGAAGGAGGACAGAGGATTGCATTTCCCAGAATTCTTCTAATGTGGTATGACTCCTTCAGGCTACAGCTTTAAACATGAAGCAGCCTCTACACCATACAATGATTGATTCTTGAAAAGGGGCCTGGAGGAAGAAGGAAGCGTGTTGCATTTGTGTTAATCTGCAATACGATGATCTCACTCTTCTCTGAACCTCTGAAAAAAACGAGGGGTTGTCCAGTGCCCGAACATGCCTCGCTTTCGCCTGTCTGTCAGCAGGATGGGCTTTGCTCAAACACGCATACTTTACACTTCTTAACCGGTGTGGTGTAATGTGATTGGGTCGGGCATTCAAGTGAAATCAGTTAATTATCCCCAGAATTCCAAGGAAGTTCACGGTAACTTTTAATAATCTCCCACAGAGACGCCTCTGAAGTGCAGGGATGTGTCTCTTTTTGTCTCTGTAGGGACACTACGATGAGATAACACTACAAGGTCAAAAGACTAGTTCCTGCTACGGGTGGAATGCAGTGCCACTATCTGTATCCGGATTTGGATTTAAACCGATTTGGATCTTATTTTTAATTAAATATGAAGCTGCCACTATACCCACGGAATCACAAGTAAACACTGAAAAAATTGTTCATTTGCGAAATAGAATAGCAATTTGCAGAACACAATTTCCTGCACTTCTACAGTTCCTCAGCCTCAGCTACATCACTCGAGTTCATAATCCGTCTCAACGCGACGCCCTGTGGAACTTTCTGGCGAGCTTTCGATCTAACGTGACTGAGAAAGCTAGCTAACTGTCTTTCGAAACAACGCAGCCTTTCCCAAATCAACAGTAGACACCTAATAATATTTTAGCAGATTTTTTGGGGTTGATACATTCCAGAAAGATCTGAAAAGTTCACTGGTGCACAGCGAGTGGTCTCTGTATGGAGCAGTGGCTCTATAAAGAAAAGCACCAGTTTGTTTAGAAATATGGGTTTATTTTGAAGCTCAGTCAGGCAGTGTTTAGGTGGAGCTACTGGAGCAAACCAGTAACGAGTACGCCTTGTGTTTGTGTCTGTTTAGATATTCATATTACATTCCTTGTATACACTATTACTCGCTAGGACCATCAGTCTCAAAGCACCAGTGCTAAAATAAATAAGCAGACTTTAAACACTTGGTGTAAATGAGGGAAAATTGTGAATGTAAAATTCATTTTTTTAATAATTCCTCTTGCTTTACATACTGGATTATATTTAGTTTTAAAAATAACGAGATCTTATTGAGAATGTAAGTGAGACTTTGAGTCTTTGCTTTATAATCTCTGCACATGCAAAGACGCCTTCCTGGTCCGGTCCTGGTCCTGGTCCTTTCCGTCACATCTGGAGCGGATTTGGACGAGGCAGCGAAACAGCATTACAATAGCTGGCCTCCATCCTGATCTCAATCGTTTGCACACACACTCACACACGCAGAGTCCCTGAACAGTCTTGCATTTCTTCCAGATTCGTCCAGATTCTCCAACCAAACATGCTTCTGACCTGAGGAACATGAGCTCACAATGTCCACCTCATAGCTCCTCACCCCAACGTCAGCTCTCTGGTCATCTGCAAACCTGCTGCTCATTACTGTAAAATCTAATTTGAGATTTGAATTGCGAAACCTGTGACCCGATGACTGAGTCAATTCAGATCTCACAAGTTTGACCTGTGTGTCTTGTATCTGTGTATCATCAGCACATCCCACATACACACATTTAGTCTGTACAACACACACACACACACGCACACCCTTTTCCTGAACCCGCATAGCAGAACCACTGTCGTCATCTCATCTCCCACTGCAGCGATCTGCTAAACACATGTTGCCTAAAGCAGGCCAGATTCTCGCTGAGTAACGCACCATGGCTTCATTTCTAAACCACATATCACACAGTGGCACAGAGCCGGACAGGGAACCAAATTCAGTTCGCAATAAAAAGTTACACAAGGCCGTTTGTTAGCGTGTTAACATGTTTAACAGGTTTTTCCATTTTTGTGGCCAAGACCTTTCAAAAAAATCTGACAATTTGCCAGAATGACTATGACAAGTCAGAGCCTGTGAAAGCAAAAATAACTTCTTCTCTTTTTTTTTTTTTTTTTGACATTTTTTGCATGTCCACCAAGATTCCAGAAATTTTTAGTTCTTAAAAAGTTCTGGAAGCCTCCTGAACAAGTATTTCACAGTTCCTGGAAGAGTTCCTGGTTTCTTTTTCCATCATATTGCAGGAACGGTGACAGTTTTCTAAAATACCATAACTACAACTGTTATGGCATTTCAGAGTGTGTCCTGACTTTTTGAAAAACCTCAGATTCTGTGGTGAAAACGCACTTCATAGAACGTAAAATAAGCCTGGTTGATTGTTCTTGAGTTCCTGAAACAGTGCTCAGGTCTGCAAAAACTTTATGAGCTAGAAATGTGCCTAGTTAAAACTAAAATCAGCCCTGTGTTCTGGTCCTGAGTTCCTGAAAAAGCCTCATTTTAAGTTCCTTAAAATAAGGCCTAATTTCTCTTCTTTGGTTCCTGAAAAAGTCCTCAGTTCCTGAAAATAGTCCTGCAGTGGGAACGCACCTAGTAGAACCTAAAGTCAGCTCTCTATTCTGTTTGTGAGTTCTTGAAAAAGCCAATGGTTCCAGAAAAGGTTCCTGTGAAGGAAAAGGGCCTAGTAGAACCTAACATCAGCTGTGTTTTTAGTTCTGGAGTTTCTGAAAAAGTGCTGGGTTCCTGAAAGAGTTCCTGTGGTCTGGTAGAACCTAAAATCAGCCCTGTTTTCTGTTCTTGGGTTCCTGAACAAATCAGTGGTTCCAGAAAAGGTTCCTGTGCCTAGTAATTCATTTGGTTGGCATTTTGGAATCTTGATTACAAAACCGTCTCATGGAATCTCATGGAATCTCATGGAATGACAACACTTATCATGGGCTCCCCTGTCACTATTTGGTCATGCATCTGAGTCATGTTTGTGACTATTATTTGTAAGAACCGCTTTTGGAGGGGGAGGGGCTTGGCTGATGAATCACCCAGGAAATTGAGGACAAAATGTATTAAGGTTGATGAGTGACATTTCTTTTTTTGTTTTTTTTGGACAACCAAATTTGGTAATGATTCCAACAAGCGTGGATGATTTAGTCACACTGTGAGTAGTAGCCTCCTGGTTCTTCAGTGGGTTCTTTGTGTAGTTCAGAGTTCTTAGCTAGCTAAAGGACTATTTCCAATAAGGAATCACAGTTATAAGGTTATAAGCTTTCCCCACGAGGGACAACCCAGGAACTCTGAAGAGTTCTACGTAGATTTGATTTTTTCATACCATTTCATACAGTTGGTGTGAATCCTGTGTGTTGGAATGTGAAAGTCTCACAGCTACTGTGTTATATCACGATGCCAACACGTCGCTTGTATCTCATGAAGGCTTTCAATGCAAATCCGACTCTGTGCTGAAGCCCAAAACAATTCCCGCCTGGCTTTGAAGCCGGCAAACCCGTTCCACTTCTTATCAGCTCTTTGTCATTCAAACTCCGAGAGACAGACGAGCTGTTAGTGCTGTTAATAAGGAAAGCAAACAGGCGTGTTGTTTTTTTTTCTTCAATAATCAAAAAAATACAAGCTTTCTGACTAAGCCATCACACACATCTCGATCTCATATCGCCTTTTCTTATCACACTAATTGCCTTTTATCGCTGTTTTCCAAAGCGCCACGTTACACAATCGCAGCGTATCTTTCCGACAAGAATCATGGGAATAATTCTTTAATGATAATAACACAACTCCACCTTTACAATTATCCAAAATAAATAAGGCTTTTTAGAAACCACTGATTAATGAAGGGAATAGATTTCATCTCAGCGACACAGGGGTTACCTGTTACCTTAAATGGAATGGAGTAGTGATAGATCAGTAACACAATTTCAAACATATTGAATATCACAAAACTAAATAGAGGTTAGAATGGGATAATCCATCAGTGAGTCAAAGTTGGGAAAGAATCTCTAAATATTACATTTAAACAATAATTTCTATCAGCTGAGATGTGTTCGGTCGCCGAATTTTATAAATTTTATAGCTACCAGTTTAGCATAATGTAAATTTTAGCTGTAAATCATCACACACTCGTCACGTCATGGTTCCTGACACTGCGTAACACACACATGACTGTTGTGTTATAATTGCACACAAATGGACTCCATTCAACTAATTATCTGTAGATCAATATTGCAAACAATACTGATTTGATATTATGAGCTATTTTACACTACTGTTGTTGCACTACACTAGCGTTTTATTTGTTGTTAGGCCACAGTTGTTCACTTGCATTGTTGTCAAAAGTGCAAAAAAAAGGGGGTGAATATTTATGCAAGGTGAAATCATATATTTTTTAAAAAATCCTTCAGGTTTATGAAGCTGTTTATGTAGAAATGGTGTTTCTGAGCCAGATGTCTCTGCGCTGAGGGTGTGATGATGCAGACACACGGTTTGCACAACGCTAAACTGCAGGCATTAGCCTCAGAGCACTAGTGCAAACCTAAACATTTGTGTGCTGATTGATTACATCTGTAGCAAGTGGAGCGTTAAGTTTCAGTTTTGGCCAAATTGTTCCTTTAACACGACATTTAGGAATCTCACAGCCGCAGAGTTTGAAGTGGATCAGAAACGAGTGTAAACAGAGTTCGCTTTGAACAATGCTGAGGAAGTCGACACACAGAGTCATGCTTTCCTTCTGAATGACCTCGTTCCACTCCTACGCAACTCGGCTACTTGGGAACAAATGATCAGATTAGTCTCCAGCTGATAACTGCTCATGCAGTATGATTCTTACGCTTTATTACACAGCCAGGAAGAGTGTCACGGAGGCGAGTGTGTGATGATGCAGACATGATGCCACAAGCTTCAAGTGTTTGACGTCCCTTATTTTTATTTCAGTTTTTTTTTTTGGAGGGTCGTGAAAAACGCACTTGTCCTGAAATTATAATGAATTAAAATATTAAATATCAGCCCATGCAGAGTTTTTACAAATAAAAGGAAATGCTTTTCCGTGGAATTCCACATTCGTCCTTCATGATGTAAAATCGCTGCAGTTGTTTATGAGCTTCCAAACGTGAGCAAAAGTTTTGGCACCACATCACACTCACACACACACACACATACACACACCCCAGAGCTCCACATTTGGCTTC
>CM040480.1:16618758-16631258 GCA_022758105.1 Pangasianodon gigas
CTTGTACAGCGAAAGCTCCACATCAACTGATTCAAAAAACATATTTTATGTATATATAATATATATAGCGAAGTTTATGGAAGGAGTCTCCAGTGTCAGCGCTTTGTAACAGTCAAAGACAGACAAAGTTTTAAGACCTCTTCAGAACAGTTTGCGGTTTCTCACTAACATGATAAGCTACAACGGAAAATCGTAATCATTGTTGTGGTATAAGAGGAATAAAAATATTGGAAAATAATCAACTTTGGAGCAGAAACAGTAACTCCGCTTTGCATCGTGCCATATCACACCAATCCATTGTTGATTATTTTCTTCTAATAACATGCCCCAAGTGTTTCATTTTCATATTTCACACATTTATAGTGTTGTTAATAATCGTTACATGAGCGCTTGTGTGCAGGAGGAGGATTTCTTGGAGGCGAGTTCTATTTAGAGAATTTCGCGTCTGTATCAGGAATATTTTGCCTGGTAGCTGGAGTCCATTGAAGTGTGTTTGTTGTTCATTTGAATCTAAGTGTTAATGCTTTCTCTGTCTCTCTCTCACTCTCTCTTTCAGGCAGAATGGAGTGACAGAAGGGATGGACGTCTGGAATTTGATCTCATTAGCATCTCTTGGTGTGGAATTTTAGTGGGAGTGCTCGACCTGAACACCTGTAGCTCCTAGAATCTGGGTCTGCAGTGCTTCTGCTTCCTCATCTCGCCTCGTCTTTCTTTCTCTCTCCACGGTGTTGCGCGAGCTGTCACTGTGTTGTTCCGGGGGACACTCGGTGGCCACCATGTCCTCCAAAGCACCCATCTACCTGAAGCGCCGGAGCCGCAAAGGCAAGAAAGAGAAGCTGCGCGACCTCCTCTCATCCGACATGATCAGCCCTCCGCTGGGCGACTTTCGCCACACCATTCACATCGGGAGCGGCGCTGGCGGCGACAACCTCTTCGGCGACCTTTCCTTCCTCCAGGGCAAGTTCCACCTGTTACCTGGGCATCAAGACCAGCAAGAGGCAATCCAGTGGAGCTGCGCTGCCACTGAGAGTTCACCGCTGCTCAAGAACGCTCTTTCACTTCCTGTTATCGGAGGAGTGCAGGCACTTACGCTTCCGCCCTCAGCCCCTGTTGCATCACAGCCTCTCGCCCCTGCCATGGCTCCGCCCCCAAAACCTCCCAGACTGCACCTGGAGTCGCCCCACACGTCACTCCCTGGCTCCCCTAAGCGCTCTCCTGATCACGAACAGCCTTGTGTTGGAACAGAGGAAAAGGAAAGCGAGGAAAAGCAAGGAGAGAAAGACGACGAGCATCCGTATCTGTCTCACGCTGGCTCCCTGCTCTCGCTCCACTTGGACCTGGGGCCGTCCATCCTAGAGGACGTCCTACAGATCATGGACACTCAGAGGATGGGAGGAATCGGTGGAGGATTCACACCAAACGGACGACAACAGGTCTACACCTAAGACATACTTCCGCTCTTTTTTTACACCCTTTTTGGTTCCCTCCCTTTTTATTGCCGTGAGTGCTGGATTGAACAGTAACTTTTCCGTTTGTCCTTGAAATTGTTCTCTTTCACACTAGGAGTTTTCAAGGCTACAGAGAATTTTTTTTTCTTTTCTTCCTTCATTATGGGAGATAAAAAAATACCGACAGCTTTTATGACTTCCTGGTCTTCCTTCTCATTCTCCTGAGCCACTGATTAAATATTAATTAATCTTTCAAACCAGATCTACAGCCTAGACTGCAATTTCTGACGTAGCGTGTGTGTCTGGATCAGTTTTTCAGTCGAGGGATTAACTACAGGGGAAGAAAAACGGCCTTCTCTCAGCACTGAGAATGACATCACCTTTCTCCTCGGTGGTGTTGCCAACTTCTGAACAAATACACGCACCTCTCCTATGATTCCGCTCCTTTTTCTTTTTTTTAACTAGAGGAGCTCACATTATGTCCAAGAACTACGAAAAAGGAAAGGTATCTCAGTTAAAGACCAAGAGGAAAAAAAACCCTGCGTATGTCTTCCATCTTAGTGGAAATGTGAAAAGACTTGGAACGTTGCACCTTTGGCTTTGCTGGATGTTTCTGCACTCCCTCAGGCTGGGACAGTTGATCCCTGTTTTGAGTTCGATCCTTTTTTAGACGGAGGTGTGAGGATCAGTTTGTCACTGAAACTACAGCTTGGGTTCGCGTTTTATATGGAGCCCCAGAGATTTATCATATTAGCATATTCGAGCGTTAGAGGGGAATTCCACATGGGTTTTTTCAAAATTCAGCTTGGTGAGATGACAAGGTCCTGTAGTGGGCTTTTTAAAAAAAATGCTCCATTCTAGAGAAACTTACTGACTCTGGTTTATTTATACTGGGCCACTTTTATCAAACTGGATATAAAAAAATGATTTCATAACAAGTTCATGGGGTATTGCACAAGAAGCCTGGTGTTCATGAACATCCAGTTCTTTAGGAAAATGGTTGTATGTTTTTCGCTCCTAAGTTTGTTTAAATTTACATATGAAGAGACTCATTAATGTCTGCAAATCGTGAAAGAAAGTGATCTGGAACAAATCCGTAAATTATGCCAAACATGACTAGCTGTTCAATTAGGACAAAAGTAAACAGAAAAATGATTTTAACTTCTAGTGGAGTTCTAGCGTGACACTTTCGAAAAAATGAAAAGGGACGTCAAAATTTAATACTTTTTCTATTTTGGAAGTTGCCATAATTCAACAATCTTGTTACAATGAAGTAATTTCTTAATGAAATACCTTAACACTTTAAAGATCGGATTCCATTTGGCAGAATCTAGCAATCTCAACCTGATTATCTTGATAAATTAAGAGATATACCCAAGCATCTAAAAAAACCTCTTTAATGGCTCAAACGTGGGCAGGAAGGGTGGGCGGTTCGGTCAGTTGTGAGGTTCGGAGGTTGTTGGTTATATTTTGCTTTCATAAAAAAAAAAAAACAACAACAACACTGGAGCATTTGTACTTATCTGTTCTTTCCTCATTCCTGACACTTTAATAAATTATTCTTAGCAAAAAGTGAATTGTGACATATCACAGTTTATGACAATATCCATTTGGGGGTGGGGCTTGATGTCAGTGGGCGTGAATTACAACAAGAAAAAAACACAAGTAACCAGAGCACAGTGGTTTAGTTTTGTTGGTCAGAAGGGTTGCCAGGGTTGTGATATTTACACCAAATTGGGTTAGCTTTGGAAAAAATAAAGTCCGCAGTTGGCCTTGTTTAAAAATACTCAGTGTTTGTCAAGATCACTAGCGATGCTAGTGATCATTCATTCTATGCATTCATTTCTTTTAATATACCATCAGAATGCCAAGTAAATGATATGGAAGTAAATATTGCAAGGATTGGGAGAGGGAAAAGATTATGGAGTGGATAATGGTCATAGCAGCCGTATTGAGGATACAGCAAATTAGAAATGCGTGCGCACCACAGTGACCACCAGACAAAGAAGGAAACATGAAAAAAGTGTCTTCCTTTTCCAACTTTTTGGGCAAGTTTTAGGTCTTTCTGAGACTCAGCGCATCACTGACCCTTTTGGTGCAACACCTTTCTTTGAAGGACGCTGATTCCATTCACATTTAGCCAGAAGCTAACAGCTGTCTGTGCAGTGATATGCAGAACCTAAAAACATCTGTAAAAAATCTGTAATATGAAAGAGAGACGAGTATCACTCGTATTAGTGCTAGGACCTACAAAGGTCAAATGCAAAACCTAAGTACATGCATGTAGGGGAAATGCCAATGAACATTTTTAATGTTCACTTAAAAGAAACATTTAGCTGTCAGGTTTCTCTAGAATGTTGTATTTAATATATTTTCTGTCTTTAAAAAAACTCTAAACGACTACTTTTCATGCATTCGCGTTGTATAAAAAGGTTGGAAAATCTGTGGAATTCCTCTTTAAGACTTTTGCTAGTGTAAGACACAGGGTAAAGAGCGAGGTCATGTGACACTTGGTGTACTTTAAGTCAACAGCGAGTAGATCATTACCATATTAACCGACTCAAGGTGAAATCGTTAAAGGAACGAGCACTGATTTAAGCTTATGAGGCGTAAAGAATGTTCCGGCTCAAAGCCTTACTGCTATAACGTCCCGCTACGTGACGAACACTGTATTTCCTGTATTACTTAGCAATAACAGATATTAGCAACATATTATTATTATTATGACTATTATTATTGTTCATAATAGCGCTATATCTTATCATGAGGGCATCCTTATTCATGATGACATCACACTGAAGACTTAATTATCCACGATTCTTTTCATCTTTTCATGATTAATCTCAGTGAGAACGTCTGCGCCTGTCCTATACTCGTCTGCAAACTGGACTATTATGGGATAGGAGATACCGAAAGTCTATTTTTAGTCACGCACAAACACTTTTCTCTTCGGAAAATGTGATTAGATGTTCAGAAGTAAAGGACACATCGTGAGCCAAGCTAGCGTGATAGCAGCTGCGGAGTGTGTGTGTGTGTGTGTGTGTGTGGGTGCACTGTGTACTAGTGTGAAGCTTGCGTGTCAACACAATGACAGTTACTATGGTTGTGTTGTCATAAATCCACATAGAGGCCTTGAGGAGTGAAGCATCATGGGAAGGAGGAGAGGAGTGTCGACAGCTTGTGCGAGTTCTACAAAGTTCTTTTTTTCACTTTCTGTCCAAACCCTGAAAATGTGCCTTTTCTCTCTCTCTCTCTCTCTCTCTCTCTCTCTCTCTCTCAAACCTGTGAATTTTCTTTCTCTGCGAATGGTGCGTTATTTATTTATTCCCAGATTCATGAATTTGAAACACTACACATCTAAACCACAGATAAGCTGAGATAGAGGTTTGTAACTATTTGTTTTATGCAGTACGCTAACGTAATTGTTACACTTCTGTAATCACTCTCCCTAACACACACCATTCTCAACTGATTGTACAGAAAACTTTCCCTCTGCTGCTGTTGTGTACATGAGCTCCCAGTTCACATGAGGAGATGATTCGTGCATTTCCACTGAATAATGAGAATTCTATAGTAAGATATAGTTATAAAATATCAATAAAGGACAATTTCATATGAAGTCGTGCTGAGTCATTTTCTTCTATAGGCTATCTAATTTGAATATATATTTATATATTTATATTAATTTATATATACAGTGCATCCGAAAAGTCAGGAGCCAATGGGAGTTAAACTACACATATGACATTTTGTATTTATTATTTATTGACTTATTTTTATCTATATTTTTTTCTTACTGGTGAAAAATGGCATCAACGTTGGATGAAAGAATGCTTCTTGGTGCTCTCATTGGTTCCTGACTTTTCGGACATCCTGTATATATTCTAGTTCAAGTGTTTTGGAGCTTTTTTTGTGTGTTATTAAGTAAAAAGTCATTCGAGTGTAAGGTTAGTCAGGTTATATCCCTGTACACTGCATTGAAGTGTTTAACATAAACACAAAACAGAAATGAATTCACTTCTGCTTAGGATTTTCATTTTAGTTTTCTTTAAATAACCCTGCTCCGAACAGTTTGAGACAGAGAAGATGTTTGTTCAGACTTTCACGAAGCTCTCATTTGATAAGGAAACACTGTGTGTCATGCTGTTACAGGGAAATAATCAACGACACGGTGATGAGATGCAGCCTGACACGCAGCGGAGTCACTGCTGCCACCCTGAAGTGGATTATTTTCCCATAACACCATGTCACAGAGTGTTTTATTCCTCTTTTACCACAGCGATTTTGAATTTATTCAAGAATGACACTCATACTTTTTAAGGTTGTAGTGCACAAGACAACTTTCCTTTTATCATTTACGTTAGAGCAGCTATAAACACCCGCACCAGCCTCTCCTGAAGTTGTCATGTTGGCGTAAACTCCTCTGTCCTGAAGATGTCGGAAAAGTTACAGCTTTAACACTGATTGTTACAAAGCGCTGACACTGGAGACTCCTTCCAGAAAATGCTATATAAACGTCTCGTCACAAAAAACTTCGCTTTAGAGCCTGTGAAGCGTCCGCTGTACATGTGCCTGGGTAAGCCGTTACTATAGAGTTACCAACCAGTCAGATTTGAGAATTCAATTGCGCTGTGGTAAAAAAAAAAAAAAAAAGAATTACAGGATAACCTTCTCTAAAAAAAAAAATAAAAAAATAAGTAAAATAAAAATGCACCACTTCTTTATTTTGGTCCAAAATAAACTCATAAATGTCTTCATATTGCCTTCTGAGTACAACAGACTTGATTTTGGGAACACAAACATTTCCTAAAACTTAAATCTGCATTGTGGAGATGTTGCTTTTTAAATTTTAAATTTTATATTTTAAATTTAAATTTTAAATTTTTTTTAAGGATGTTGCTTTTTAATTTTTTTTTTTTTTTTTACTGCAAGCTATATCTTCTCTCTGCTTGACGAGCTCACGGATTTTAAAATGCAATCCACACCCGTGCAGAGCGATGCTGATTGTTACTCAACATGTCCTGGTTCCTGGTTCCTGGTTCCTGTGACGTTTGTGTGACTTTGCGCACAGTTTTTAAACGCAGCAGCAAATCTTACACCAAATGTTTTGAAACTCTAACAAGCTCCAGAAACGGTGTTTGTGTTGTCTTCGTAGAGTTTCTCAAGTGTTTAGGGAGGTTTAAGGTCCATCCTGGATGTGTGAATGTGTGTGTGTGTGTGTGTGTGTGTGTGTGTGTGTGTGTGCACCCTTTCTGTTCTCCATGAAGGCCTGGGAATCTGTCCAACTGTCTGTATTAACGCTGAAGCTTTGACCCTGACCCTCAGAACCATGGGAACGGGGAGGGGGGGCGAGAGAGGGAGGGCTACATAAAGAGAGAGAGAGAGAAAGAGAGAGAGAGAGAGGAGGTGATTTAGGTCATAGAATAAGAAGAAAGCCTTAAAACAGATCAAGTGGGAGGGTGAGGAAGGAAGAGAGGTTGATGAAGGGAGATATTGTCCACCTTTATTCCTCAAAATAAAAGTAGTAACGACAGGAAGGATATGAACAGGCAGGGACGGAGTGAGAGAAAGCGGGAAATCCAGAGAGAGAGAGAGAGAAAGAGAGAATAAGCAGAAGACATTCCTTTGTTTATCCACTTAGCGGCACTGTTATGAAGAACGCCGTTGCGTAACTCTTTTTTTGGCACTTTAACCGCTCGTTCCACTTTAACATAAAACCTTCAAACACAATGGTGAAGTTTCCAGCCAAGCACAGTAATTAGCCTCCGCAGAAGTGTGTGTGTGTGTTTGTATGTGTAATGTCAGCGTTTGGAGCAGAAATGTAAGGAATAAAACATGTGGGGGCACACTGTTACAGGAAAATAACCAACCAAAGAGCGGGGTGGACTTACAGTTACCAGCTTACAAACTGATTCTTTCCAAGCGTTTCATTCCACAGCAATATGCCAATGTTTACAATTTTATTTATCAAAGAACGACATGTTGTTTTCATTTTTTTATCCATTTACAGTGTGTGGTTAATGTAAAGTCTAGTTAGCTCCTGTTCTCACTTACGTTGTAGCAGCTATAAACAGTCGTTCCCTCGCCAGCCTCTCATCTCTCTCTCTCTCTTACAATTAATATAAAAAATGCAGCTTTCATGGAAGGAGTCTCCAGTGCCAGGGATTTGTAATAGTCCCCTATGTTTTCCAACATGGGAAAGTCTTCAGGACAGAGGAGTTGACACTGGTTTCTGGTTTGACAAGCTGCTATAATGTGAGTGAAGACAGGAACCAGCTCATTTCATTGATGTTTGACAACATAATGTAACTATAAACGGATAAAATGTACATCATGTCATTCTTTAATTATTAAAAAATAGTAATCATTAGCAAATTGCTGTGGTAGAAGAGGAGTAAAACACTTTAGGAACGCCGCTTCGTCACTCCACTCGATTGTGATTAGTTACCTAAAACAGCACAATACACAGAGTGTGTTATTTTCTTCCACGGCACAGGCCAGAACTCGAATGGAAAGGTGACATCATTGTTTGCAGAGCACTAATTCGTGTAAATAAAGCGCCGTTACAGTGTGGATATGAATAAAACGTGTCTAACGCTGAGATCTAAATGAATAAGAGCCTCGCTGAGCCTCGGCTGGGAAAAGAGACGCCCTCATTTGCAATTATAACACGAGAGAATGCAGCGTCAACAGCAAGCACAATGCCCAGTGCACAACAAAAGAGTCTGGAGTGTGTGGCTAATCAGGGGATTGTGTGTGTGTGTGTGTGTGTGTGTGTGCCAACAGCTTCATTAGAATTGCAACACTGCTGAGAAACACCACCCTTAAAACGAGTTGAGAATGATGGTTAATTATGCAATCAACAACAAAAACAGCACCTCTGTGTGTGTGTGTGTGTGTGTGTGTGTAAACTGTCAGCCGCCCTTTTGAAGAGGATGAAAAAAAAACGTGGTGGTGTAATAAAGAAAGAAGAAAGCCACCAGAAGGAGGAGGATGAAAAGGTTTCGAAGTTCAGTGGCATGTTTTTTTTCCCTCTAAACTGGTCGTAACTTGTTTAATTATATTTCATTTAATTTTGCTGGAAACTGCAATAAAAAAACCAAGGCAATAAAATCTAGTCAACACGTTACATGTCTTCTTTTTATGCGAGGCAGAATACAGACAGTGCGTTTTTACTTTGACCTTCTTTCATCGACATGTTGCTCAGTTTTCACTTTCATTAACGCTTTCCTGCATTACCCACAATGCTGTTGGTGATAGTGGTGAGGTGGGATTAGTGCTGCAATCCGTTGTATCTCGAAGTCAGAAAAGTTCCATGTCGATTTTCCCAAGTACTAAAAAAAAGTGTTGCAGTGCTTCAGCTTGGAAAAACATGGACGCTTAGAGCGAGTGCGTGTTCGTGTGGCTAGTCTGGGAATTTTAACAACGTAGGACAATTGTCTTGTTCATCGTTGCTCATAAAATTCGTAGAACTGCGTAAAATCGAGCTGATTACATCCGCGTTACAAATCTAAACGTACAAATCTGTTAAAATAGGAAATCTGTTTACTGTTGACTGTGAGCGCCGCCATGTTGTTGTGATGTTGTTTATTTCAGCGTTGGTGGAAGCGTTTTTTTCCCGAGTTCTGAGTACAATGGATCGCAGCATTAGCTCTCGCGTCATCTCTATCTAAAGAGATTGATGCGGCAGCGCTTTAGTCCTTCAGTCTGTCCAGCTCTGTCACTTCCTCGTCACAAACTGATCAGCTTCCAAAGTTTCAGCTTTCATGCTAACTCTGCCGTCAACGCCATCGCGTACGTCATCTCGTACATCGCTAACTAGCTGAGCCGAGTGTCCCATAGCAGCTGCACTGCATTCTGGGAACCTGTGTCCAGCCTTTGCTCTAACATCTCTACTTCTACGCTGGAGTTCTCATTAATAAAAAAAAAAAAAAGATCTAGAGCTCTTTTATGCATAGGAGGCGCTAACTCTTATGTCTGAGAACTTATTACACTGCGTCGTGACTGTGCTAACATTAACAGTGTCCCGCCGTGACATCAGAGCGACACACAACTGCTAACTTCTCACAGGAAAAACGAAAACACACCAAGTGACAAATTAGTGCCAGAATCGCTACACAAATCAGAAGTATGGTACATTTTAATGTGTTTCAGGGTGGCTTTAAAACAGCAATTTGGCCACAAATAAAATGCCCACAATTTTTACTTTACACCAAATGTAGCTGATTAGCCAGGAAGTCTGGTGTGTGGAGCGTGCGTTTAGTGCTAATGTACTGTAGCTAACAAGCTGGGAAAGTTTATAGCCTCCATTTCACCAAACTGCTTCAGAAACTCACACAGACCTCAGAGAGCTAAAAACACGCCTCGAAACCAAATCACTTTCTCCCTCAGCACACAGCTCCTAGGTGTCTCAGACTCAGGTAGGGGGCGTGGCCTAAACAGCGAAGGTGAAGTTGAAGTGTGCACTTCTGGCTGAACTTTTCCTTTAATGGCTGAGCTTCCTCTCGCTGCATGGCAAAGAGAGAGAGAGAGAGAGAGAGAGAGAGAGAGAGAGAGATGCAATAAGTAACATACTACAGTACATGATGCCCTGATGGTCACATGACTGCCTGTATGAGGAGGAATAAAATAATTAAGATTATTAATTATTAATGGCACATGATTCACACACATGCTTTTAGACACTTCACATGTTATATTTCACACATTTCTCACATGTAGGAATTTCTACAGCTTTATTTTCTGCATGTAGGGGGTGTGGTTTTATTTTTATTTAGATGAAATTTTCCACATATGATCACACACACACACATTTTTATATATATGTTAATATGAAAACAAATGCCCTGAAAGCTGCAGTGATCACTGGCTGCAGGAGAAGAGTTTTGAGTTACATTTTATGCCAGTGTGTAGTACTTTCTCTGATCTGGAACATGTTAAGAAACACATCAGGGTCATATTAGTGCAGGGTTCCAATATTATTGCACTGAGCTGCTGGACGCGACAACACTGCCACCATGTGGCTAATTGTAGAACTGCACTCATCTTTGGCAGCAAGCCACATGTGTTTCCTGTGATTTTAGACTCAGAGATGTTCTGCAGTGACCCAAAATCCCTGAAAAATGTAACTGGTTTTGTTTGCCTCCCAAAAAAACAGGAAGAAGAAGATGAAGAGAGCATTAGTTGAAGGCAAAGAGCATTAAAAATGAACACATTTAGTATTCACTGATTAGTTTAAAAGCAATTAATATGCATAAAATCATGCAGATGCAGGTCAAGAGCTTCAGTTAATGTTCAAACATCAGAATGAAGAAAAAGTGTGAGCTCAGTGACTTGGGCTGGTTTGAGTATTTCAGATACTGCTGATCTCCTGGGATTTTCACACACAACAGTCTCGAGAGTTTACACAGAAGGGTGTGAGAAACAAGAAACACTGAGTGAGCGACAGTGCTGTGGGTGGAAACGCCTTGTTGATAAGACAGTTCAGAGGAAAACGGCCAGACTGGTTCGAGCTGCCAGGAAGGACACAATAACTCAAATAATCACTCTTTACAACCATGGTGAGCAGAAAAGCATCTCAGCATGCACAAAGCATCGAACCTTGAGGTGGAAGATAACATCAGGTTCCACTCCTGTCAGCCAAGAACAGGAATCTGAGGCTATCATTGGTACAGTCTCACCCAAACTGCACAGATGAAGATTAGAAAAAAATCACCTGGTCTTTTTCCAGTCTTCAGCTGTCCGGTTTGGGTGAGTCTGTGCGCATGATAGCCTCAGATTCCTGTTCTTGGCTGACAGGAGAGGAACCTGATGTGGTCTTCTGCTGTTGTAGCCCATCCACCTCAAGGTTTGATGTGTTGTGCGTTCTGAGATGCTTTTCTGCTTATCACGGTTGTAAAGAGTGATTATTTGAGTTACTATAGACTTCCTGGTCGCTCATACCAGTCTGGTCATTCTCCTCTGATCTCTCTCATCAACACGGTGTTTCAGCCTGCAGATCCTCTGCTCGCAGGATGTTTTTTGTTTTTCGCACCATTCTGTGTAAACTCTAGAGACTGTTGTGTGTGAAAATCCCAGAGGATCAGCAGTTTCTGAAACACTCAAACCAGCCCATCTGGCACCAACAACCATGCCACAGTTAAAGTCACCGAGATCACACTTTTTCTTCATTCTGATGTTTGATGTGAACATTAACTGAAGCTCTTGACCTGCATCTGCATGAGTTTATGCATTGTCCTGATGCTGCTACCTGATTGGCTGATTGGATAACTGCATAAATGAGCAGGTGTACAGGTGTTCCTATTAAAGTGGAAGGTTAGTGTATATTAATATTGCAGTATTTTTTATATGAAAATTTTCATTAATATAATTTTATTTTTGTATTTAATATTTATAATAATATTTATTGCTCAAATAATATTGAGCTGCAAATGTGTTACATAATAATAATAATAATAATAACAATGATGCATATTTTAAATACAATTATTATAAACAATAAGCTCAAAATATTATTATTGTTTTCTCGGCGCGACCTTCGTAACCACGTGACCTGCTTCCGGTCTGCCCCTGGCCGCCTTGGCGCGCATGCGCAGTTGGAGTCCCCCGCTCAGTACAAGCGTAGGCGAACCAAGATGGCGGCGGTGGTGGAGAATGTTGTCAAACTGTGAGTACATTTCTCACGCTGTCGTGGTTTTAAAGCGAGCCCTTAGCGTTTTAGCGCCACTTCAGTGCGTGTTAAAAAGAGCTGAAGCCCTTTTGTAGGTGGTCGTAACTTAAAACAGCGAGCGACGCCTGAAGCGCACTGTAGTAGCTTGTTGCTAACATTAGCTAGCTAGTTAGCGTTAGCTCGCACTGTTGGCTGAGTTGCTCGAATTAGCCGAATGTCCTACTCTGGGTTAGAAAAAAAAGCTACCTCCACCGTTATTTTTATCCCACCCGTATTCTGGGCTCCGAGTCCCACTTTTGCTGGGCGGGGATTGGTTTGTCGTGTCACGCCCACTGTTCTGTGATTGGCTGGTTCGATGTGTTTGATCCGAGGGCTTTGGTTTG
>CM040480.1:16633758-16660722 GCA_022758105.1 Pangasianodon gigas
CAAGAAGTTAACTAGCGCCTGCTTCCTGATTTTCAGTGTTCAATTGCGGTTGACTAAGGTCTTTAACAGTACATCGTGACACGATACACCGTGATGCAAATCAGCCTTCTATTAATTGCAGTTTCACTGTTTGAAAATCTCCCAATCTGCGCAACCCATACAGTTAAAATGTAGAGAGAAGATGCTGGTCAAGTGATGGCGTTCTTTTGTGGAGAGCCATTCATGCGCTGTTAACAAAATCATCTGCACTTGTGAAGTGACCAACCAACTATGTTTTAACGGTTAAAAAGAGCTCTTCAGTAGCTTTCAGATGACATGAGCCACATGCCTCTGCCATCTCCAGTGCCTGAGAATGAGGCTGCAGAAATCGGGCATTTTAGCCGACTTTGGAGCTCCGTTCCTGGTTAAAATGACGTATCAGGGGCTGGTGTGGAGCTCATTGTTTCAATCGATCATTTCCCTCGGGTCAGAAACTTTGTTTATTCAGCCAGTCAATTTTTTTTGAGAGTTTATACATTTATAAATGTATCTATTTATTTTTAAGACCTGAATAGTGAACCCGTAATACGTTTTGTTTACAATATCGAACCTCTGTTTGTATCAATTTTTTATTTATTTGCAATTTTATACAGACAAAATTCCATACTGTTTTATGTTGTCTATGATTCAGAAATGATTTCCAGTCATAATCATTCAAATTTTGTTCAAAATATTTGGAGAATATCGAATCGTGAACCTGGTATCGTGAATCGAATTGACATCAGTTGTTGCTGAGAGAACACAAAGCGCCTCTGTATGGCAGTGGCCGATTTTCCTGAGCTGTATAATGAAATCTAGAAATACTGATAGAAGAAAGAGATTAGCTAGTTTTGCCTAGCTGTCTATTTTAGTATTAGAGCATTTCTATTTAGCTAGCTTGCTTATGTCGTTTATAAGCCCTGTCCTTCTTTTGCTCAGTATTGCGTGTATATTGTAGGCCAGTACGATGATATCGGTATTGTGATACATTATGTAGCAATACACTTTCCTGTTAAAAAAAGACACTCTAAAACGTTAAAACGTTCTTTATTTTCAGTCTTAAGTAATTAAATCTTGTAAATGTTATGTAAAAGCATAATTTAATTTTATTATCATTTATTTTTTTTAATCCAGCACCTTTTATTTTTGTTGGTGGTTTGTTAACAAACCTCTCTGTCGTGATGCACATCGCGTGGCATCTTTAAGTGTCGTGATGTGATGTTATTTTCGTCTCGTCCTGTTTTATAGCCTTTGGGTTTAAAATAGCAGTGTGATCTCTGCGTTGGACACATGCTGAATGTGCTCGGCGACGCTGTTGCTATGGTTACCACACGCAAGCCCCGAGCGTTTTATCTGCGTGGTGGAAATACTGAGCTTTCATACAGGAAGCGGAGATGTTAAACAACAGTCCTCTGCTGTGCGAGAAGCCTTTAAACGTGTGCACTTCTGCTTTTAGGGTTATCGCTGATTGTGCGTGTGTGTGTGTGTGTGTGTGTGTGTGTGTGAGTAGAGAATTGTGGAACCTGATGACTTCATGGACGACCTGGATGATGAAGATTATGAGGAAGATACACCGAAGAGACGCGGCAAAGGCAAGGGAAAGGTAGATCTTGTTTATATTTTTCGGTTATAGCACGCTACAGAAAACGCGGTAGAAGTACGACGTACGTTATTTATTACGTATTGACGCTACAGTCGTAGTTATGATCATGTGACTTCTGATGATTATTAATTGTAGTTTTCGTGTGTGTTTAGGGGCGAGGCGTCAGCAGTGCTCGCAAGAAGCTGGACGCAGCAGCCGCTCTTGAGGATCGGGACAAACCCTACGCCTGCGACAGTGAGTCTCTCTCACACATACACACGGCATTCTGGGAAATATAGTTAAGAGTAAAACACACGAGACGAGGATTGTTGTTATCTCATAAGGAGGAGTTGGCTTTAGGAGGAGAAGTATTCTCATCCTTCTTATTTGTTTTTTTTTTTCAAAAGAAGTCACCTTAGAAGTTTTTTCTTCTTTTTTCTTTTCTCCTCCAGGTGGCAGGCATCACACTGTTCCTTTGTCTCTACTGGTTTTCATATTATTTAGCAGTTAATGTTTTTACACTAGCAGATTCTTCTCTAGTAAACACTTTAAGGCTTTATTCACATATTCAGCACCAGCGTCAACAAGCTGTAGATCACGTTTAATTTATTTTAATCCAATTTTAGAATAAAATTCACGTAGAGTGACACTTGTTGTTTTTTACGGTCGTCTTCACAGTGCTCTTGATCTCCTCCGTCTCCCTTAAAACGCGTCACGATGCTGTGCTAACGTTCCTGTTTCTCTTCGTCCTTCAGACTTGATCATTTGACTTCTCTTTATTTTCCTGATTCTTAGTGTCACTCTGTGAGTCTGTCTGTTCTCTCTCTCTCGCTCTTTCTCTTTATCTCTCTCTCTATCTCTCTCTCTCTCTCTCTTTCAGACACTTTCAAACAAAAGCATATTTCAAAAACTTCTGAACGAGGTATATTTCTCTCTCTCTCTCTCTCACTTCCTGTCCCTGCTTCTCCCCTCTGCCTTTCTCTGCCCGCTGCTTGATTTGTGAATGTTTTTTTTTTTTGTTTTTGCATTCATTATTATTATTATTATTATTATTATTATTTTGTAAGTCAGGGTGTGCAGTTGGTCCCAAACCATATGTTTGGAGTCGTTATTATAAAACTAGCGCTGTGCAGAATTTGAGTTGCACCACAAATATTTACGGTGCATCAGAAATAATAGTTCATAAATGCAGGATCAGTAATCATACATCTACTACAAGACTATTAATTATGAACACGCTACTTTCAAATAAACACGTAACTGCAGCTAGGCTGCTTACCAAACATGAGGCGTTAAATAAAATTTTATTTATATATTTAAGCGCTTTTAATAATGGACATTGTTTCAAAACAGCTTGACAGAAAAAAAAAAAAGATGTCGGATTACAAGTTAGCTTGCTTTTTAAACTGAATTTAAGCTTTTAAACTTTAATCTTTTAATGTTATGAAATCCGGCATGTGGCAGTAAAGGCTGCTGTTAAAATCACTGGAGTGCTATAATGTAAGTGAAACAGGAACTAACTTGTTTCATGGATATTCGAGGCATTAAATGTAGCTATAAAATGGATAAAAATACAATGTCTTGTTCCTTAATATAGATAAAAGATCATGGCATTAGCAAATTGCTATGAATAAGAGAAATTCAACAAAGCTGCAAGTTTCAAATAAACACACATTCTTATTTATGTACGCTAGCTACTTTAGCTAGGCCAGTTACCAAACACCGGACATGCTAGCTTGCTGTTTTAATTGTTTAATGTTCTAACATCTGTCACATAGCAGCACAAAAAAATCATATTGAAATCGCTGATGTAACATAAGTGATAACAGGAACTTGTTTTGTGGATGTTCTACAATGTTAAATGTAACTATAAACTGATAAAATGTACATGTTATTCTTTAAAAAAAAACATTTTAACAGTTGATGAAATGAATAAAACACTTCGGAACATGCAGTTATAGAAAAATAATAAATGGCGATCCCTTAGCTTGATTATTTTCTAATAACCACACATCCTGAAGTATTTTATATCTTAGCAATTTGCCAATACTAACAATTTTATATATCTTAAAGAATGACACTTTGATGGAAACGATATCTTTTATGTAACTTGCAACAATTTTTTTTATCGTAATATGAGAAAGAAATTGTATTGTGGTATAAAAACGTAATATCCACACACGCTTAGCAGAGAGCAGGCTTTGATCTGCTCTGAGATTAGGAGAAGACGTGGGCCTCAGGCAGGAAACACCCTTGACACGATTTCCAAACTAGTTTCTCAAATGTGGCGCAACATTCGCCAACTGACATCTGAGTTCTGCAATTCAGGCTGCGTGCATAAATAACGAATATTTGGAGTTTGTTTGTGCATGATGGGTTGAAGGCATTGGGTTCTAACCCTCAGCCAAATCAGATCCTGTAATTAAACGGACACGTCACACGACAATGCTAACACAGCAACTCCTTGTTTTGTGTCATTCTTACTGCACCCTTTTACCTTCCTTCCTTCCTTCCTTCATGAGGTGCGTTGCTGTATTTTTGTGTGAACGCATCTGCTTTGCTGAAACCTTGCCCCAGTCCTCATCTGTCCATCTTTCCCCTCATCCGTCTCTCCGTCCTCCTTGTTTTTATGTCTCTCTCTTTATTTGCCCACTGCTAAAAATACTACTCTTTGTTCTGTCACTCATCAAACCTTCCTTACTTCTTCACTCCTTTGCTTAGACTGAAATAGCACCTCTGCTTTTGTTTTGTTTTTGTTTGTTTTTTTTGCTATTAGATCTGGTCATTTGTGTGTGTTTGTGTGTCTTAGAGTGAATGCTTATAAGAACTGCTCCTGTTTTAGTGCTTTAATAAAGTGGCTTGTATAAGTATTCACCCTCCCTTGAACAACACATTTTGTAGCGTTACAATCTGGAACTGAACCCAACACTACTAGAACACCATTGCAACTGTAAAGCATGGTGGTGGTAGCATCACGTTGAGCGTTACCCTTGGCTTCATGGGGGGTGAATATGTACGCAAGCCTCTATATTTTGTTGCATCTCGTGCTAAGCGGAAGTTGAACCTCTCATCCTCCAGGGTGTATATATATGTAAATTTTATATTTTCTCGTGAATTTACGAGTATTACAAATGTAACACTTTGATAAATTTTAGAGGAAGTAAGAGAATCACAGTTTTCATATGATGCCTCTCTCAATACAGCATGTGTATCCGGGACCACTGGTGGTTCCTTGGAGTTTAAGAGGTTGTTTATGAGTGTGAAAAATAACGCATGGTCAATTTAGTTGTGTGTGTGTGTGTGTGTGTGTGTGTGTGTTGGGGGGTGGGGGAGGGGGGATTTTATGGAATGACAATAGAATGATTAAACTAATTGTAGCAAGGGAGAAAAAATCGGATATTTATGAATGTATTAGTGTGTGATTCCAATGTGTGCAGTCGAGAAAGAGATGTTTGTGTTTGTTTTGTGTCAATTATGTTGTGTTTGTGTTTTGATGTTTAAGGGATACGTAACAATACAGTTCAGCGAGGCAAGACGTGATTAAACCTTTAAAAAAAGCACGAGATTAGAGAAAGTGTGGCGTGTGTGTGTCTATGTGTGTGTGTGACTCAGACTGCTGTTCCCAAGCCCAGAGGAGAGGAATAGAAACCATGATCTTTGCAGAAGCCGCCCCCCCGACTTATTTTAGGCTTTAGATGTATTCTAGGTTTACGTAGACAATGAAAAGTTCTGAGTGTTAACAGTGTGTGTATCAAAAGGTGCCCATGTGTGTGTTTGCGTGTGTGTGTCAAGAGTGAACAAAACACTGTAAGGGAGAAAAATGACTAAATGGAGATGTTAAATAGGTTTTGTGTGTGTGTGTGTGTGTGTGTGTGTGTGTGTGTGTGTATAGTCTGTGGGAAGCGCTACAAGAACAGGCCCGGACTGAGCTACCATTACACCCACTCTCATTTAGCCGAGGAGGAAGGGGAGGAAAAGGAGGAGGCGGAGCTTCAAGAGCAGACCCCGCCCCCACCTGAGGAGCCTAAGAGTGAGGAGCTCATGCTGAGTTTACATATATAATAAAATATAAATATTAATAATTATGATTTAGTTAATTTCCTGTAAGAAGTAATCCTACACATAATGACGCCTGTTCTGTACTTTGTATCACATCC
Organism: Pangasianodon gigas; assembly: GCA_022758105.1. NCBI lineage: Eukaryota > Metazoa > Chordata > Actinopteri > Siluriformes > Pangasiidae > Pangasianodon > Pangasianodon gigas. The sequence continues at coordinate 16,639,516 of CM040480.1, forward strand.
AGGTTTGTGAAACGTTTCGTTTTAGCTCCGTCGCCTCGCCTTTCTTTAGGTGTCTCCTTGTATTACAATCTTATGTGAGAGAAGTTTCATAATAACAACAATAGACTCAAGGACACTTTACACAGTTAAATACTATAAGCATAAAGCAACATAAACAAAATACATAAAAATACAATACAGAACCTGTCTGTTTCAGTCAAAACCTGCCTGTTATAATTATGTGCTTTAACATTGACACTGGTCGATATGACATAAATATCATATCATAATACTTCTGCGATACACAATATGCATCATAATACATTAGACAAGTTTGCTAACAAACTGCCAGGACAATAGTGTTGCGTTAAAAACAACACAGTACAAAGTTGATACTGTAGTGAAATTTCTACACAAATATATTATTTATGATTGAAACGGTGGAAAAATCTGGATTTTTTTTTCTTTTTAACTTTTTACAGTATTAAAGATTCAAAATAGTACAATAACATCTAATCAGCTGCTTTTGAGGAGTTTGTAACTATTATTTAAATAAAAAAATAAAAATGTTATAAGAGATATCACGGTACCTGCAAAATCTTATAAAAATGTATAATGACATCACGATTTATCACGATAATGACATTACATCATCATATCACACAGCTCTAGCATGAGTGCTGTAGATTTTTGGATGAAAACATCTTCGATTTCATCACGATACAGTATTTACGCGCGCTTACTTTTAACAGGACAAAAACTAAATACTAAAGACCATTAGACTGTTGTAACATTTGTATTCTTGTATGTTAGTGAATAAAAAGTGTATAATGGATTTATTACTTTTATATAATGTAGTGAAGTTTCTGTTTTTCTCTCTAGCCGCCCCTAAGAAGGGTCCCGATGGTTTGGCCCTGCCCAACAACTACTGCGATTTCTGTCTGGGTGATTCCAACATGAACCAGAAAACTGGCCAATCAGAAGAGCTGGTGTCCTGCTCCGATTGCGGCCGCTCCGGTACGGAAGAATACCTCCGTAAACAAAGAATACTGTCTGTAATTCAAAAACCATTGAGTGTGGCTCATTTGGTATGGTGTCTATCGATTAGCTTTCATTCAGTATTAGCTAACATTGGCATTTTGATCATGCTAATTTTCACCACAGCTGTTCACTGTTGCTCATGTTTTCTCTCTCTCTCTTTTGCGTTCCATTTTCTTTCCGTTCTTCAGGTCATCCCTCGTGTCTGCAGTTCACCCCAGTGATGATGGCGGCGGTGAAGACGTACCGCTGGCAGTGCATCGAGTGCAAGTGCTGCAACATGTGCGGCACATCGGAGAACGATGTATGTTTGATCTACTAGTCCCCCTCATCTCCCCCCCAACACACACACACACACACACACCACACCAGTTATAGTTTCTGTAGTAATGGCTCCAGTTCCTGGATGGTGGACTCTCGGGATAATCCGAAGCTTAGTAATCAATGTTCTTTAATAAAGAGTTGTTGATATGGTGAAGTTTTCATTTCATTTTCAAATTCAAAATTTCCTGGTAACACGACAAGGTTTTTGGTTTTATTAACGTCAACAGTTTATAGCTGCTATAACGTCAGTGAGAACAGGAACTAACTTGTTTCGCAGACGTTCTGCAACCTTAAACATAACTATAAATGGATAAAAATCAAGACAAGTTGTTCTTTACTAAAGTTAAATAAAATAGTCATTGCTGTGGTGTAACAGGAATAAAACACTTCGAGCTGTGCTATTGTAGGAAAATCAACTTGTTGGTCTGTTAATAGTCATAGTTACTAGTGTTTTATTTTAATAGTTAATAGTTTAATAGTTAATAGTGTTTTATTCCTTACTGAGGTCACGTGTGAACTCACTTATGGTATGTCTAAAGTTGTACTTTAGCTGAGTTGGCGTACAGATGATTTTGTAATGAAATAAATTGTGGAGTAACAAACAATTAGCCGGTTAGCAGGCTAGCTACTGAACAGAGTGTAATATCACAAATTTTTTTTCAACTTTGTCTGTCTACAGCATCCTAAATCATATGTTCTTGTGTTTATTTTACTGACAAACCTGACCGTTTAGGATATACCTTGTTAATCCTCCAGGTGTATTGTGGGTAATCTAGAATTTCCTGCTTGTCCACAGGACCAGCTGCTCTTTTGCGATGACTGTGACCGAGGCTATCATATGTACTGCCTCACCCCGCCCATGTCGGAGCCTCCAGAAGGTAATAACACGTGCACTTATAGAACACTAGTTTCCCATACTGTCCGTCTACCCAGAATTAACCCTGCTGTTCTCCTTCCGCTCTGCAGGAAGCTGGAGCTGCCATTTGTGTTTGGACCTGCTGAAAGAGAAGGCTTCCATATACCAGAACCAGAACGCTCCCCCGTCGTGATGGACCCGCCGCAGAACACTGGCCCTGCGTTCTCGGTTCCCAGCTCTTTACGTGGCCTCTCAGTGAGTGAGGGAAGAGGTTTAAAAAAAAAAAAAGAGAGAGAGATAGAAAGAGATGCTGGGGACCGGAAAAGGGAAACATAGTTAACCTATTTACCCAAGGAAAGGGAGGGATGAATGGATAAACGAGAAAGGATAATGAAAAACGGAAAACGAATCCCTCCTCTTGGCAGGTTTAATTCCAATATGACTGTTACACAGTTCCAAGTTTTAAACTACCCACTGCTTTTTGTTTTCAACTATTAATCTTACAACAAAACAAAACAAAAAACAGTATCTATAACTGACTAATCCAAACCCCAAACTGTCTAACAATATGCTCTGACAGTATACGACTCTGCTCATTAGTAAACGCATCCTTCAGCTGCTCGAACTATTCACCAAAACCCACACTAGCTAACATCAGTAGAGACTACTCTTCACACCGGTTATGTTTCTAGTCGCCCAGTAATAGTTGAAATCAATCAGCATGCTTGTTCGTAAAAGACAAATGGTAGCGTGTTGTTTTTTTTTTTTGTTTTTTTTTTGTATATTTATATATTTGTAAAGCATATAAAGGTGTGATGTATTTAAAAGTGAGATTATAAAAAGTGATTGGTTATTATTTTAGCGGTATTAAGCCTATTTCTTTATGTTGCAAGCATCATCCGCCAGTGCCATCGATGCGTCTGCTTCGCCGTCGTCGCAGGGTTCGTTGATCATCCTTTAAAATGTTTTTTTTGGTATTTTTTTTTCTTTAGTTTGTTAAAAAAATTTAAATATAGCTTCCTCAAGGATCTAATAAAGTTAAATGTAGTGTATTAGTGTATAAGATGGCTCAGGAGACATTGTGGCTTATAATCGATTAAAATGTAAATTCACGCAAGATTCGTGGATTTGAGAATAACAGCTCACAACTCAGGTTGGTTTCTTGTAGATTTTAGATTCTTGTCAGAACTAGCTAATCCAGTACTGACGCACTGTTTAGCATGAAATGCAATATGGCCTGATTTCTAAAAATGGACAAAATGGTGTACACGACATTCTGTCTGTTCAGATGATGGTGTTATTTGTCAAGACGGTTACTTAGTCAATCTGCAGTACTTTGAGTATTGCTTCCAGCACCTGTCACTTTGACCGTATCCTAGTGTCATTTACAGTTAGAACTGTTTAACCATATGCATGTTTACCAGGTACCACTTATCAAAGTACACTTACGCTTATGCTCGCCTCTTGTTGCACTCAACATAACAATCTTTATTTGGGAAAGTTTTGTAATATTTAGTTCTGCTGTTATATCAGTAGTCAACTAACCATTATTAACACAGTAAATAAAGGTAACAAGTTTTTGTTAGTACAGCTGTTTTTTTTTTGTTTTTTTTTAAAACAGTGGCCATTAATTTTTTTTTTTTTTGTCAATTATTTTTGCCAGGTTGTTTTTAAGTGGTTTGATTCATGATGGAATGTTTTGCTTTGTGGTACAAATCTTGACTTCTTTTTCTCCAAGGAAAATAAAACCTATTTAGCACTGACTATTATATTTATACTCTACTACATCGACGTTTATACTTACCTGTGGCTCTGTGAGATTTAAATGCTTGAGCAAAAAATATTATTATTTTGTTGTGTTTTTAAGTATCAGTATAAGGGTTTTAATACCGAAGTTAAATTCTGTAGGCTTTTCAGAAAATGAATCCTTCAACTGCAATATACTATACTACAGACAAAAAACATTTATTTAAACCTTTTCACACCTGACCATCACACCCATATGTGGGCCTTCCGCAAACTTTTGCCACAAAGTTGGAAGATTTCCCTTCACAGGAACTAATCGGCCTGAACCTGTTCCAGCATGACAAAGCGAGCGCCGTGAAGACATGCGCCTGACCTCACTAATGCTCTTGTAGCTGAATGAACACAAATCCCCACAGCCACGCTCCAAAATCTGGTGGAAAGTCTTCCCAATAGAGTGGATGTTATTACAGCAAAGAGGTAATAAATCTGGAATTGGGGTGTTCAACAAGCACATATGGCTGTGATGGTCAGGTGTCCAAACTTTTGGCCATATAGTGTATATTCAAAATATATGTTTGAGATTTTAAGAAAATGAAATGATGTAGCAATTATCAACTAGTTTAACTAGTTATAAGCTAATTGGTATGAAATTAAGTGGTGTAGTGCTGCCACAGCGTGCTTCATAACAGACTAGCTAATGGATAATCAATTTCGCCACCATTTTTTTAAATCAAATTTTATCGGTTTGGTTGATTAGTTGTTGCAGCCCTACATTTATGATTGAGTCAGTTAATTCTTGTTCACTATGACATGGAAAGCAAACGCTGATCTTTGATCATGACTCTTTACTGAGTTTTTAGATGCCTTTTATATTGTATAACGTAAGTATAACATGCTCATAACATACAATTCTGTTAAATTATTAAATAATTTTTGTATCATATTTCTCCTTATGAGTTCATAACAAGGAAGGAGCTGTAGCATTGCCCGAGTAATACCGCCAATGGAAAAAAAATCTTCTCAGTGGAACAATTTGGCTACATTGTTCAAAGGGGCCGTGTATAGGAAACAGAGGAGCAGCTGTTATTTTAGTCATCTTTTCCCATCTCTCTTTTTAAAATGGCACTTACCGCTGAGATTGGTAAGCAGGACACAAGGCAGATACTTTGTAAGATGATGGAGGAAAGAAGTTGGGCACAGATTCCGAAAAACATAACATAGCAGTGCTTCAATAAACAGACCAAAAATATCCAAATGTTCCCTGTCATTTATATCTGGCAAAAAGTCAAAAACAAGAGAAAGTTGTTCAGTGCATTGGCCCCTCATGTTGAGGCTGAGGAATGTTTTTATACAAATTAGCATTATCCAGACCAAGCTCTATTGTGGACTTAAAAACTTTTTATGCCTTTTGCAAAATCTTGAGGGGCTACAGATGTCCGGTCAATCAGAGCAACCCTCTGAGGGGGCAGCTTTAGAAACAGACTCCAGTTCTTTTGAAAACTGTAATTCACACTGTGCTACATGACTTATTTGGCCTCAGGGAAGCACGACGGCTCTGGTGACTAGTTTGCCACTTTCTGGCATCTCCACGGCGACAAAGTAGCAGTGTTTTGAAAGTGGCTCGGAAGGACTCGTTACAGAGAGCATAGCACATGGGGTTAACTGTGCTGTTGACGTAGCACAACCAGTATCCCAGATGCCACAACTTTTCAGGGACGCAGTACGAAATAGAAGCCAAGACCATGATGTTGTATGGAGTCCATGTCAGGATGAAAGCCAATAAGATGGCGCTCAACGTCCGTGCTGCTTTCTTTTCTCGAATGATCATGTTTATTCGCCTTTTGGTTTTGGGCTGCTTGTGGAGGCTGGGGTCCAGCAGTCTGTTCTTTTTCAGTGAAAGAGGTCTGGAGGGTTGGCTGGATAATGGATCTGCAACTTGGGCAGATAAGGCTGGAATTTCCTGCTGATACTCTGATGTTACTTGCAGATCTTTCAGCTTGATCACTGCAGGATTTGATGCAGACAGCGTCATTGTTTTGTGGTCTTGTTTTTGTTCTTCCTCACTTGTCGAAGATGTTGCAGCATCGTCGTCATCCTCATCTTCAATGTTCCAGCTGCTGCTGCTGCACGCCTCTCTATAATTGATTTCACTTTGTGGTGGCAGCATGGATAGATTTCCTGGAACCAAAGGAAGTTGCTTTTGTCTTGCAGGAAAGCACCCAACTGATGTTTTCCTGGCAAGCTCTGGACCCTTTCTGGGATGTGTCTCAATGGAACTACTGAGACTGCTTCGGGTACTGTTGGACCACTTGTTCGGTACCTTCACTGAGCTACCCTGACTGCTACCAACAGACCCGACAAACTTGGCAAGTCCTTTTGCTCTGTTCTCAATCTCCCAATAAATTCGCCAGTATAGAATGATCATGATGCTGACAGGGAGGTAGAAAGCAGCTATGGCCGTTCCAAAGGTTAAAGAAGGCACTGTTAGAAAGGGGATAGAGCAGTTCACCTTGTCCTCCAATGCTCCTTCTGAATGGGGCCAAAACAAGATCGCAGGGGCCCATAGTACAAATGATACCACCCACGCTAGTGTGATCAACACCGCAGCTCTTCTGGGTGTCCGTTTGGTCCGATACGTTAAGGGTCGGGTTACAGAAAAGTACCTGTCGAAGCTGATTACTAGGAGGTTCATAACAGAAGCATTGCTAGCTACATAGTCTAATGCTAGCCAGAGATCGCATGCTAGATGTCCCAACATCCAGCGACCCATTATGATATTGGCTGTGTAGAGGTTCATTGATACTGTGCCCAAGATTAAATCAGCCACTGCCAAACTCAAGAGATAATAGTTGCTGATGGTTCTTAGTTGCTGGTTGAGCCGGAAGGAGATAAGCACTAACAGGTTACCCAAGATGGTGATAAACGAGAGCGTGCCCGTCACAAGAACGATCAGAACCACTTCCCAAGGCTGATGGCCCCCCAGTGGACCTAGATCTACTGTCGTGTTGGTTGCCTGGGATTCGCAGGTGTGGCTCATGTTTCCACCCAAGATGCAACATGAGGTTCTTGAGGAAAAGGCTCATTCTTCAGGAGTATCAGAGAGTTGAGGTTTTGGCGTGACCGGCTTTCTGAAAATGTGGTCATTCGTCATTCTTCTGATGAAAGAAAGAAAAAGGATACAGGTAAGTTTTATGTTAAGTGCAATAAAATGGGGAGCCTGTAAAGGCTTATCAGGACCACACTGAAATAAGAGCACTGGTCCTCTCTTCTTGATTTCTTTTTTTTCACTCATACACATTTATATAACATGACTTACAAGTGAGGCAGATTACAATACAATCCAAGCATAGATCTTAGCACCTGAGTAACAATGGGACACTGACAGCGCTGGAATTTAAACACAGCCGTCAAGCTCCCATCAAAACTTGCTACGCTTCCATTGGCTAACTACTGATTTACTTGAATTTAAACCATCAGTTACCAAAGAACAATTTAAATAGCAGCAAAAACATAATAGTATTACCAAGTGTGCTTAATCTGAAGTAATCTGTTTCATTTCACATTTACCAAGACTAAGGGGTAAAAACTTGCATGCCAGTACCCTGTCCTAATTATTGGAGGCTTACGTGGATCTTAATATTGACATACAGGGCTTGCTTGTTTTAAAACCTTTCATGCCCAATAAACCCAACCTATCTATGCATGTTATCACCTCATTCTAGATAAGCAGTATTCCATCTGATTGTCACTTCAGCTGCTCAGCATTTCGTCAAAACAGCTCCTAAAATGAAACCCAGATCCGCGACCTTCCGCTGTCATTTTTTTTTTGCCGTCTCCCAAATGAATTCGGTGAAGCTCATTAAGAATATGAAGCATCTTCCGTTTACCCTGTCTGTTTGATGTACTCGGGGCCATGTTGACTCGGACATGTATTAACCTGGCCACATTTGCTTTAAGATAAGTTGCCTTTTAATAACTGGGCACATCTGTGGGAAATAAGCTTCACGTTTGCTGGTGACGTCTTTTCTCCTCTGTGCACACGATGTACATTAGACAGCTGTGTTTTGCCACGTACTCACGTACAATGGGGTTAAAAAACATTACGTTAGTGCAATGATTTTGCTGGAAATGTTTCAACTTTTCAAGCAGATTTGTCATGAGAAAAGTGACAAAATCAAGCTTGTGCAGTAAATGATCTTGAAGTCATTTCCTAAATTGGAGTGCCGTGTTATTGCTTAAATGCATGTTCCCAAAAGTAGGGACTGAAGTGGGTCAGTAAACCCTCTGCCATGTTTGGTTTATTTAACCGGAATAGAGTGTGTCTGGGTGATACTCCACGGTGATGGTTAATTTGTCTTCTGCTTCGTCACAGCCGTATTGTAGCTAATGCCATTTCAAACAATCTCACATGATTCATGTGTCCTGTTCTTTTGGAGACAGGCTTATTCTTTATGATTAAAATGATTTTAATACCACCTCCTTTTTTGTTTTTAGAAACCATGCCAAACAGTCTTGGCAAAGGCATCTTAGTGCTAATCTGAAATATATAAAATTTGTTTCATTTTTGAATAAAACTCAAATTCTACCTCGAACCACAAACAAACACAAGTCTGATTTGTTACTTTTTTATTTCAGTTTTTAACTTTGTTATGCCAAAGTCAGAATACACACTTTCAGAAAAAATAGTAGTAAACCGTACCCTTCCTTGCTGCTGATCTTTTGTGTATTTAATATGTATCTTTTCCTCTGGGAATACAGTTAAAGTATGCAGTAAAGTAAGATAAATAATTGGATCATAGTAACCTTTTAGAGTAAAGCTTTAAAGGTACACTACGTGCACCTTACTAGGTAAAAAGTATAATTGATGGTAGCAACGTAGCAACAAGGAAAGGATACAGTTTAGTACCCTTTTTTCTGAGAGTGCAAATGTGGTGTACAGGTGAATTTTTATGTCCCAAACTATAAACAATGTAAATCCACAGGCTTACTCTTGAGGATGCCAGTCCAATGACAAGTGTTTTTTACCCTAAAAGGTGCTGTTTTGAACCTTTCATGGATGCATATAAACAATAAATATTTGGTGCGTAGGATAAAATCCTGGGTTTTTACTCAAATTGGTTTAATGGCTGAAAATATATTTTTGGGTGAAAAATAAGTTGTTAACACTTACCATTTTAGAAGACTGTCGGTCTTTCAGCCAGTGGTGGAAAGTGTAAAAACCATTTCCTTGTCCTGCGGCATGAATTTTGCATATCTCAGCCACCTATTTCAGAAATCTCAATGGAAATTTCCCAATGGATACTAAACTTTGGGTCCCTTTTAACCCGTCTTACGATTAACGTGCCCTATCCTAACAATGTTTCTATAACATGCATGCTGTTTATTGGATTAGAAAAGAAAAGAAATGACTGAGAGGGCATGAGCTTGCTCCAGCTCTGTCCTAACACACCAGAGGTTCAGAGCCAACTGTCATAATACGTGTGAACAGCGCACATGCGCCACTGCCGGAGAGCTGGTGATGAGCTGCAGGCGTCCATGCGCCGTGTTTACCTTGTGAGCGCTCCAGTAGTCTATTTCCAGTCGTAAATAATAAAGAGAGTGGCTAATTAAATGGGGTGTCTCAAGGTTGTTCTTTTTTTTCAAATAAAAGTGAACCAAATACTAACTTGACTTAGACATATCAAATACAGCAACAGCACCATGAAGTAATACATTCTGTTAGCACAAGTTCAAAAAGTTTAAAAAAAAGAAAGGAAGAAGGAAGGAATGAAGGAAAGTGGGTCTCAGGGAACCCCTGAAGCATAGCCAGGTGGTGTGATTTTTTTAATTTTATTTTTTTTAATTTTGTTACAGTGGTGAAAATCATAACCCATAGTTATTATATTTAGGAGTCCAAGCACCAAAGTCAGTTCAGATCTAATGTGTTCTATTGGTGATTCAGTAATAGAAGTTCAGTAATAGAAAGCTCTATGGCTCCAAAAAATATTATTTGAAATATTTAAATAATGTTCATGAAATAAATCCACTCTGTTTGGGTTAGTGGAATTTATTTTACAGATAAAGGTGCCCCCGGCTACAAAACATTGGAGAACCACTGCTGTAATGTAGCAGAAAGTGTAATATTGAGTAGTACTTGTATATTGTCTGATCATAATGTTCTTATATTGTTTCACCCCTGATATATGATATTCTGATGTTTATGACCCCCTGATACATGCTACTGTTTACGCTAGGATGAGCAATAAACGTTAATCACACCTAGTAACCGTGCAATGACGTCCAATCATAGCTAATTTCCTCAGGTGCCATGTTGGACTGTGTATATATAATTACTATAAAAGCTCTTGCAGTATTTGCTTGGCAAACGCTAGTTAGCTAACAGCCTGGGAGCTCATATGTGTGTTATAAAATTCTCATTTAACCGAAATGTCATAAAACCTGTAACTGAGGGGAATTTATAAGACAGACTGTTTTTCAATTTCCTCAGGTGCGAACTGGTGAATTATGGCTTGTGAACGAGGAAAATACAAAAACAAGACTATCTGCCAGTGTGTTTGCTCAACCGAGGATGCTTTGCTTTAGTACTATTGGGAGATACGTGTAATTAAAGATGGCGGCCAGTTTTCTAAAAGAGAACTAATCGCCAGTATTGGATATTAGCTAAGTTATGTGAACCTTGATTAATTAATTAATTAATTCGTTACCGACATTTTATATATGGATTGATTACACTGTCAAGTTTAAATAATTTACTGGAATTGCATACATAAACTTAATGAAAGTTTTGTGACTCTTGGTCATTTTATATTTATGACTTTAAAGAAAGTGGTCGAAAAATGTCACCTGGTCTTTTTCCCCAGCTTCAGCTGCCTAGTTTCGGTGACTCTGTGCCTACTGTAGTCTCAGATTCCTGATCTTGCCTGACAGGAGTGGAACCCACTGTGATCTTCCGCTGTTGTAGCCTCAAGGTTCAACATTGTGTTGTGTGTTTCTGGGATACTTTTCTGCTCAGCATGGTTGTAACGAGTGTTTATTTGAGTTACCGTAGCCTTCCTGTCAGCCCGAACCAGTCTGGCCGCTGATCTCTCTCATCAGCAAGGTGTTTTACTGGATTTATATAGGTGGTTACAAGAAAATAATCAGCACCTTCTGACCAATCAGAATGGAGCATTAAACAGCACTGTGGTATAAACATAAATAATAAATTCAATGGAGAGTTAATGGCCTGGTGATCAAATATGAAAAGTGCTAGAAAAGTAAGTGTGTGTGTGTGTGTTGTCAGAGGCCACACAGTGCTGTGATGGCCAAGTGAGTCAAGTGTTTATGAAATACCATGAGCTTTAGTTTGCTGAGGAGGAGGAGGAATGGTTAGTGTGAGAATTAAGAGGGTTTTAGAGCTCCATACACAAGTGTGTGTGTGTGTGTGTGTGTGTGTGTGTGTGTAAGAATATGTGTGTGTGTTCAATGATTCTGTCTTTCGTCTTGGCTGTCATGAGACTCTAATACAAGCAAAAGTGAGGCATAGCTGCCCACTTCCACACACACACACCTCTCACTCCAGCACAGTCCTCATGCGGACTCTGCTCTAAACTCGACTCAGAGTTTCTGTTCAACATCAGGTGTGTGATCTGTTTGTTCCCCTAAAATCTATTTATGGGTTGAGTGTGTGCAGTGTGTATTATTATCTGCTTCATTCTCACACACAAGTTTTAATCAAGCCACTCAAACTTGGGAGAATATTTAGAATAAATCATGCTATTATTTTTCATAATTTCATAGTGTTATTTTTATTATGAGGTGTATTTTTTCCAGATATTTATTAATGTCTCGTAAAATGGTTCTTCATGAGTTTTGCACATCTGTAATGCATTTTGATAATAATAATAATAATAATAATAATAATAATAATAAATATAGCCACAAGTGGCAAACATCGGGGTCCAAGCAGCATGGGAAAGTGGAGAAAACGTCTAAAACATTTGAATTTGAAAGAAAAAAATGCTATTTGATATTGAACCCTGTCAGTCATGTGTTGCCTGTATAATAGCACATTGAACAGGAAGATTGGCAGTAGGCAGTTGTTTAGACAGGTCTCAAGATGATGTGAGGCAAATTTGGTGAAAATTTGGAGGAGGAGTAGCAGAAATGGTAGTTAGATGCAAGCTTTTTTAGCATGTTATTGTAACTTTTGACTAGTAGGTGGCGCTGGCTTGAAATTTGTTGCATAGCCTCAGGTCATGGTCCTGAAGATGCCTACCAGGTTTTGTGTCAGTGTACAAAGTCGTTGCTGAGATATAGCCTGTTTGGCAGCTTTGCCATCAGATTTGTTGGCCCATTACAGACAAACCTTTTGGTATATTCAAAATTCTTTTGATAAGTGTTGTGAGGCTTACTTTGAAGATAATGTGTGCCAAATTTGGTGATAATTGGACAAAAATTGTAGGAGCAGTAGTGAAAAACAGTTTTTGACAAAATCCAAGATGGCGTAAAATGTATTTAGGTGCAGATTGACGTCATAGGGTGCATTGAACTTGTCTCGACCCAGGGAATCCAGGGATTCCTGGCTTTTAAATTTTAGACACACGTTTCAAAAGTTATGACCATAAATATAATTCCTAATTAGGCCCAAATTTGACCCGATGGTGGCGCTAGAGTGTTGGTAGCACTTGGCCCAAATTTGGTCAGAATGTTCCTTAGACCCTCCCCAGTTAGTGTGCCAAATTTCACAACATTTTACCAGACAGTTCTATGGCCAGCCATAGACACCCTAGCCAGAAGATGAAGAAGAAGAAGAAAATGTAGAATAACAAAAGGATACCTATGCACCTTTGGTGCTTGGCCCCCTAATAATGAGAAACCTGTTTGTGTAGCACTCAAAATGCAAAGAGAATGGATGTATACAAAATGTAAGCTGTGAAATCTTATAATTAATAGGCTATTAACTGAGTGTTAGTTGTAATGATCTGCAGATGTGTGTTAATTACAGGACCTGTGTGTGGGTTATAAGCTCTTCCGATGTTACTGACAGCTTTACTCTAGATCAGAGTGGTTTCAGTGTTAAACGGTCCTTCATATCCGGGAGGTAATCCAGTGCTGAACGTCACCTTCGAGCAATCTGTCAACACAGTGCACAGCAATTAACACAACACAGGCATCAAATCTGAATTCAAGACTGATGATCAACACTAATCTTATGATTTCATAAAGTGTAAAGTTATTTAGCACTGTATGTGTTCATTAAGTTAATTAATTAGCAATGTGTGTGTGTGTGTGTGTGTGTGTGTATGCTTATTGTAGGTGTTAAAATTTGTAATGGTTTCCTTTGTAAAGGTGACAAGTGTAAGTGTAAGTGTTAATTCAGCACCAGAGGAGTCTGCTCAAATCCATTTAACCTCATACTATATGTGTTAATTAACTACTATGTCACTGAAGAGGTGTTAACTGAGTGTGTTAGTTCAGCACCGGGAGAATGAATTCAGCAGCATAAGAATCATCTAACACTACAGATGTTAATTAAAAATGATAATAGTTGGGTGCTAAACATCATGTTATTCAGAGCTGTAAGTGTTGATCGTTGTGTTAGTTCTTATTTAAAGCTCTTCTGCAAATTCTCAGTAATTAGCATCAGGGCTAAATGTTGGTTTGTTGTTTGTGTGAGTGTGTTTACAGATGTTTCGTTTCTTCACACTCTCAGGGCCAGCAGCTCGCCTACTTGAGCTTGGGGGAAAAAAAGAATAGAAAATGTAATTCAGATGTTTTAGGAGTGACTGAAAATGTTTGGGTTAAATAGTGTATATTCTATTCTCCTTCTTCAGACTCACAGTTTCTTTCATTCAGCTTCACCTCACCGCACGCTCCTATACATCAATGTCATTAAATAACCCCAGCTTTACCTGGACATTCTCTCTGCTTATTAAACACAATACACTCAGGTCAATCATTAAACTCAGACTTGTGAGATACAGGAATTTAATCTTCCAGTGCAGGAATTTCCAAAAAAAGAAGGAGAGAAGGAGAAAATATTAGCGGTGACTGTTCATGGTGTCGCCTCATTTCTTTTCTGATAAAATGCAGTAACTTGGTGCAATCATAACTGGTTATGACATTTTAACATTTATAAGTGAACTAAGTCCAGGGTTCTGTGGAAAATGATGCAGAAGTTGTTTGATACCTGATGATAAAGTAATAATATGTCAGAAAATTAAAATGTTTCTCTTTGCTCCAGTCAAACTGAATCGTTTATAAGACTGATCTTGTAGCTGCCATTTTACAGCTACTGTAATCCTGTAGCTACCAACTTACAAGTAATGCTTAATTTAAAAATATTATTCAATTAATTTAAGAAAATAAATATGAAACCAAATGCAAAACTTAATTTTCAATTTTTTTTGTTTTATCTTTTTTTTTTTGCATCTTTCTTCTATAGCATCTTTGTTTCTAGGCCCTATTTAGATAATACACATAATACTCACATAAGACTTTTATAGAAAATATAAAACACTATATATATATATATATATATATATATATATATATATATATATATATTTTTTTTTTCAATTCAATTTTATTTGTATAGTGCTTTTAACAACGCACATTGTCACAAAGCAGCTTTACAGAAATATATAAACTCAGGATATAAATTTTAGATTTATGAATTTATCCTTAATGTGCAATGGTGGCAAGGAAAAACTCCCTGAGACAATTGAAACCCTTGAGAGGAACCAGACTCAGAAGGGAACCCATCCTCATCTGGGTGAAAGCAGATAGCGTGATTATAAATCACTCCCTTCTATAACTGTGTACTACATGGTCAAATAGTGCAGTTGTGTAACCAGGAAATTCATTGCCATTTTCACATGAAGCCTATTTTGTTGAAGTTATCAGCTGTTCACTGATGGAGATGATATATATTCTATATACAATGGATATATGGGTGAAGCAAGAGACCAAAATGTTTTGTGGTTTTTTCATGCGTGTCATTTTAAAACACAAAGGTGCTACGACACCAGTGTGTCTGTGTTGGGATTTGGTGGCTTTGTGGTAAAAGCCTTGCCTTGGGACTTGGAGATTGCTAATTCAAATCCAGCTTGTCCGTGTACTTGGTTTGTTGGGTGGAGAAATGTAGAAGGTGGAGTTAAAAGGGCAGTTTTATGAAGGTGAAAAGGTCTATAAAAGCTTGTGCTTGTGCTTGTGTTTGTGTGAGATCCTGTGGCTCATGTGGATGAGTGCTACCTCTGGGTTGAGAGGTTGCTGGTTCGAACCCCAGCCAGGACTCCGGGATGTGAATGTGGTTGGTTCAGGAATTGATGGCGGTGTGTTGAAGGGGGGGCAGCTGCCCGGATATTACCCTCCCTCCCTCCACCAGTACACACCATCTGGCTGTCCTGCACCATCAGCATTGATTCCTGAACCAACCACATTCATATCCCAGAGACCTGGCTGGGGTTCGAACCAGTAACCTCTCAACCCAGAGGCAATGCTCGTCCACATGAGCCACAGGATCTCATACTAGCACAATCTTTTATAGACCTTTTCACCTTCATATAACTAAGCTTTATTTATTTATTTATTTTTTAACCATCACAAAAGTGTATAATTTCAACTCAACCTACCAAGTACAGGTAGAAGCTGGATTCAAACCAGCACCTGCTGCGGCCAGAGGCAAGGCTTTTACCACAAAACCACCAAGTCCCACCACAGAAGCACTCCTGTCATAGCACCTTTGTGTTTTAATATATTTTTTGTGTGTGTGTGTGTGTGTGTGTGTGTGTGTGTGTGTGTGTGTGTGTGTGTGTGTGTGTGTGTGTGTGTGTGTGTGTGTGTGTGTGTGTGTGTGTGTGTGTGAGAGAGAGAGAGAGAGAGAGAGAGAACTCTGTGAATAGGCTGTGCGTGCACGTGATCGGGAGCGCGGAGAGAGTCTGTTCAAGCGCTTATAGACAAGCTCTCCGTGTGCACATGTCTGCTCTGTCATCAAGACTGCAGCTTCTGTCTTTTCTGTTTGTGTTTTATGATTGTGATTGTTAATTAAACCATGTGTACTCCACCCACATGCTCCTGTGTGTTTACTGGCACTGATGATTTTAATTCTTTTTTGTGTCTTTTACCATTGTGGTTGTTATTTATGTAAAAAATATTTTATTAAAAAAAATTAACTATTATTATGGTTGATCTTAGTAATATTATTTTTATTTGAAATAATAGTTTATATATATATATAAAGTATATATGAAGTGTATTAATAATAATAATAATAATAATAATATAATTTTATAATTAATATAATTATAATAATTCGCTCTGGTTTTGTCTAGACACATATCTTATAGAAAGCATGTTGATCTGATGTAAACAGTCACAGAGATACAGAAGGGTCACCAAATCTGACAGTTCATATATAGTTATAGTTATATCATAAATAGTTACTGAAATCTGTTACTCTCCTTTATTTGACCCAAACTGTCTTTATTGTTCACCAGATTACTGTCTATAGACTGTCTACTGTCTATAGTATGTTCATTTACAAGTGCATGAATTTTAAAGAGTGAAGAAATTAATACTAATGATAGAGAATGGACCCCGACAGGTATAAAGAAATTGTCGACTGTAGTTCAGCGCCCTGTATGCACTAACCTGACAGAGCCCCCCCTTAATGTGCAGCTCCTGATGCGCAAAACACCGTCATGAGGGGGGTCTGGACAGTCCTCCGAGAAGGTACAGGGGCCCTTAGGCCAACAAAGTTTCCCGGGAGCAATACCCTTAGCATAGCTGGAAGGAAGCACGATGTCCTCCACAAGGTGGTGGGGTGGCACGATCTCTTCCGCGTAGCTAAGGGGTGGTGCGATGTCCAAGGCTGAGCACAAAAATGGCACGACGGCCACCGCAAATCCAGAGGGGGAAGAGAAGTCCAAGGTGGAACCAGGAGGGGGAGCGACGTCCTCCACGACACCAGAGGGGGGAGCAACGTCCTTCGCAGAGCCAGAGGAGGGGAGCGACGTCCTCCAGGGAGCCAGTGGGGGGGATTGACGTCCTCGGCGGCGCAAGGAGGCAGAGCGACATCCTCGGTGGCGCAAGGAGGCAGAGCGACGTCCGAAGTGGAGCCGGGTGGTGTAGCGACATCCATGGCAGAGCAGGGAGACAGAGTGACTCCCATGGCATGGTAGACATCTGTAATGACGTCCTCTGTGAGGCAAAGGGGTCGGGGAATGACCTCAGCGGAGTGGGGTGGCAAAGCGACGTCCTCAACGGAGCGGGGAGGGAGAGAGACGTCCTGAATGGAGCAGGGAGGCAGAGCGACGTCCTCAATGGAGCAGGGAGGCAGAGCGACGCCCCCAATAGAGCTAGGCAGCGGGGTCACGTCATTAGCAGAGCCAGGAGGCCGAGCTGGCAGATGGTTCCAGCCTGATTGGAAGCCCCCTTCCCAATATACTTCCTGAGGGAGTAAATCATGTTGAGCCAATCCCGAGTGGCTTTAATCAGGGATCCTTTCCCCTCTTGCTCCCACCTCAGTCTATTCTTCTCCAAAAGGGCCTCCTTGATGCTGAAAAAATCTGCTGCATCCATTTTACATGGTCAAGCTTTCGGTCATGTAAAGCAGGCAAAGGCAGATGCAAGTGCAGACTTTTATTGTGCATGGTGTAAAATAAGCAACTACAGCTGTGGGTAAACACAAAACAACAAAACATACAGACTATGAGCAAGATTATGGCAGGCAAAGTAACAACAGACACAACATCAACAGTAACAGAAGCTTGACAAACAGACACAGAAAAACGTGAACTTAAATAGTGATGCTCATTTGGGTGAAACAAGAAACAGGTGTGAATGAACTGTGGAACATGTGGTGTGGTCATGTGACATGCAGTGGCTGATGGGTACTGTAGTTCAGCACCCTTTATGTGCTAACCTGACACTTCTCTCTTAAAACTAATCATTTATTTAAAAGTAGTCATTTCACACTATGCCAGTCAACCCCACATCTTAGCCATAAATAAAGAAGAAGGATATCTGTCATTATTCTATACAGACATAAGTGTGCTTGAGCTGGGAAGCGTGTACATGTACTACTGTCTAAGATTGGTCCCTATAAAATATTTTATTGGGACATTGGACAGACAGGCCCACACCAAGAATTGGAGAGTGAGGTAAGAACTGTTCTATGCAGGTAATCTTTGAATTTTTTTTTTTTCGCCTTGAATGTGATGGTGTAAACAAGAAAGTTCTTAAAATTTTTTAGATACTCTACCCAAAACAGCAGATGTCCATACTGCTGGAACCGTACTGCTGGAACTGAAAGCAACAGCTTTCAAACTCACAAGGTGCCTGGAATCCACAAGTTACATTGTAGTATCTTGATATTTAACTTGATACTGTACTTAATATGTCGATACTTGATATTTTCCTGACAATGATTGGTTTGAGAGTAATGATTTGGAGTGATTGAATGTTTTTGAGAAGAGCATTCATGCAGAGCCAAGGTTGTGCAGTTGGAAGATGGACCTCTGAGACACTCCCTCACCTAGTACGAACAGATGGAACGTCGTGTGGAGTAATAGCTGTTGAACATTGATTGGCTGATTACAGCCATGTTTTTCAAGATTCCCAACTCTCCTCATAAACATTGATGGGACCTTGGACAAAGATACTTCCTGCAAAGACACTTCCTGGACCAATGGCTCCATATTTAGCACCAATTTCATGTTTTGTCCTGTTATACCACCACCATGTGGCCAAGCTCTGCCATTTTGTGCATGTGTCCTCAGATTGAGCCCAAACATAATTTTGCTAAGTTTGGTGAAAATATTTAATTCCCTTCAAGCATTATAGCCATTGCCATTATAGCAAAAGTGGCCATACCGTCTTCAAACGTTTTTGCCTGCCGTCATGGCAATGAATCAAAAGTTCAACTTTTTGATAATTATTGATCTAAGCTGTCCACACAATTGTACTGCACTGGTTTTATTTTGGTTGAGCGAAAAATCTAGGACTAGTTCACAAAAGTATGTTTTTTAAGTAATTGCAAATAATTAACAAACAATTTGACTGACTCCAATGGTTCTTGAAGCAAAGTTGTTCAGAATGAGGTGCTCCATCAAATGACTTACTTGTGTTTTGGTATATAAAACCATTTTATGTGCAAGAAAAACTTGATAGCACCCCCCAGTGGCTGATTAGTTTCAAATTTCTCACACACCTCTGGGGCCAAGAGTCAAGCAATTCCACTAAATTTTGTTCCAATCGGCCTTAACCTTGTCTAATAGCTGCTGAAATTTAATTGGCTGATGGCAGCCATGTTTTTCGAGATATGCGGCTGTCCTCATAAATATTGATTGGACCTTTGACAAAGACACTGCATGCAAAATTTTCAATTGGACCAATGGTTCCATAGTTAGAACCAAATTCATGTTTTTTCCTGTTTTTTCCTGTTTCCTAGTGCCACCAACTGGTCATGCTCTGTAATTTTTTTTACATATATCCTCAGATTGGGCCCATAAACAAGTGTGCCAATTTTGGTGAAAATATCTCATTCCGTTCAAGAGTTTTAGCCATTTAAGTAAAACCTTCAAATGTTCAAACATTCTGACGTGCCGTCGCAAGGTTAAATCAAAAGTTTAAATTTTTTTGATAATTATTGATAACGGGACTCCAGAGAATCTTTCTGTACTGGTTTGCTTCCAATTGGATGAACGGCCTAGGACTAGTTCCCAAAAGTAGGTTTCGCAAAAAATCCAATATGGTGGAAAATTTTTCATGGCAGAAATGAAGTCGGAGATATACATTTCATTACATTACATTGTTCGTCTTGACCCAAGGATTCCAAAGATATAAGACAATTAAATCTGTGATGAATGGCTCAAAAGTTATGGGCATTTTTGTAAATTTTTTTGTTTTGATCACTGTAGCACCACTGCGTGGCCGATCGGGATGAGATTTTGCACCATCGTAGACTGGTGGAGTACTACCATCTCTCAAAGTTTCATGTCTCTAGGCCTTACGGTTTGGTCTGCACGATTCAATTCATTTCAATTCGATTTTATTTGTATAGCGATTTTAACAATGGACATCGTCACAAAGCAGCTTTATAGAAATGAATACAGAGTGCAAGCAGGGACTCCGGCAAGACTAGTTATGGCAGCATAACTAAAAGGGAGAGCCAGAAAGTAACACAGACATGAGGGCACACATCCCACGACACTCTATGCCTGTGAACCCTCCAGATCTGCTACTTTACCTATGTGAAAATGGTGCCTCTGTATGAACATGTTTATGCGTGTACCTCAGCACATAAGTGTTCATTTTATTATTGCAGTTGTCACAATAAATAAATGTGTCTACGCAAATATTAATCTATATATTATATTAAAGAGACAATAATATTGTCTTGTCAATATTGTCTTGATGCCTATTTTTATTTAATCATGTCTGCTAACTTGACAGATGTGTTTTCAAAATTAGGACATATAAAAATTAAGATAACATTTAATCATCTTTGAGCATTTCACACATTTTTTTGCAAACTAATTTTATAAAACTCAGGAAATATTGTTCGAGTACCATGGTTCTGTGCATTTAATCTAATCTCTATGCATTTTTCTATTACATGTTGAATTATTCAGCCATTCAAATTGATGGAAACGAATGGAAAAAGAGTAGACTTAAAAAGAGTTATTATCCTGTGGCTCCCTCTTGTGGGCAACATTAGTATTACAGCCGACATCTGTCACTCACTTTGAGATAAATGGCTGATCATTTAGAATGTGCTGTTAGCCCCCCGAACATCGGTTTTCTCAGACTGTCCTGTTGTCCAGGTGTACCAAGTTTCATGAAGTTTGAACACTACATTCACAAGATATAAGCCAATTAGTTATTATTTGCCATACCCACAAATATATGGGCCTATATCTCCACAACGATCATATGAATCAAAATTCTTTTGATAACTTTTTGTCTGGAGTATCTCGAAATGGTGCATACCTAATTTTACGTGAATCAGGCAAAAAAAGAGTTCAAAAAAATGTGTTTTTCAGAAAATTAGAATTTCAGATACATTTTATATATATATATAAAAATGAGATACATATTTTGTAGTGCTTGATGCAAGGATTCATAGGAAGCAAGAATTATATGCTAGCATGCACAGATACAGAGTTATTAGCAAAAAAAGAAAAAAATGAATTTTTTTGACGGTAGGTAATACTGGTAATTGTTACCTGATAATCTAAAGAAAACCTGCAAGAGTTTAAAAACATTTCAATCATACAAAT
>CM040480.1:16672779-16700611 GCA_022758105.1 Pangasianodon gigas
TGTCTCTTTACAAACCATGTGTTTTAAAATAGTGAATTTAATGAAACTCTCATAAACAAATACAAATATGCTTCAGATTAATAGAGTAAACTTTATACTGACCCTAGGACATGGTATTCAGTTTGAGACACAGCCACATTTTGTGTCATTGAGGAATCTTGTACCACAGTGCTGTTGGATTCTCCAGTCTGATTAGTCAGAAGGTGTTGATTCATCTTCTATAACAGCAGCTCTGACAGCATTTGCTGCAGAAAATAACACACAAGGTCCTTCATTTACATTTACATTTTAGGACCAATGTCCTTCATTCACCCAGACTGCATTGCATAAATACTCAGAGATAACAACTATTACAAAGTCTTACAAACATATAATGGAGTTTGGAACCTTCTTTAAAATAGCTGACGTTCCTCTAGCGACTCTGACTAAACACAAACTCTTATGTTTGAGTGTTTAATCCCAGGTCTCAGTTCTAAAAAGTGTTTCCGTATGAATGCTGTATGAAAGCAGATGTGTAAGTGATGCAGATTTGCCACGCATGGTTCCTACCTGGAAAAGGCCAATGTGCTGGAATTACAGTGCAGATGTGTGCGCTAAATCTACCAAGACATTCACAAAAACACTGTAGCTGTAAATCTAGTGCAGGATACAGGCTATGTTATCGCTTTATTTAGCTTTCTTGAGGTTTGTTAACAAGTTAGAACAGACACTTACCAAAGCAAAGCAGAGGCACTTTTTCAAAAACACTATGAAGGAAAAATCTAGCGATTGTTATACAGATGGATAAGAACATCAAGTCATCTACGTTTCTAACCAGTGATTAGTTTTAATGAACTGCGCTTTAAATGAACGTAAACAGGAACTAACTTGTTTCTCCACAACATTAAATGTAAGTATAAAGGGATAAAAAATAATGATGTAACATTCTTTAATAAATGAAACATTTTAATCGTTAGCAAATTGCCATTGTGTAAGAGTAATAAAAGCCTTCAGCATGCTCTGATAGGAAAATAATCAACTTCAGGCTGGGGTTGTAACAGTAACTCATCACTTCATTGTTGATTATTGTTCTATAATGACATGCCCCATCATGTTTTATTCCTTCCATAGATAGCTGCCACAATTTAACTATATTTAACTACAGTAAACTCTGCTGTAGTTTTCCATCAAATATACTGTAGATGTGTTTTCTCTAGAATGAACTTAAGGGCTTGGTCTCTCATTTATTCCGGAAAAGTCATTCATCAAAGCATTTCAAATTTGCGTGTAAGAACCGCATGAAGAAATTGGCATTTATCATACGTGTGTACACACAGCTGTACGCGGTGGATGTTGATAAATCCCACACATTATAAATTTCTCTGCTTGTACATGGACACACTGATTTACGTAAAGAAACGCCCACAAATTGCCATATATGGTTAAAAAAACCTTTTCCCTTTAGAAAGCCCAGTAGACTGCACATGGTATTGCATAAAGCGGACGACATGGAGCATGTCAAGTGAACATCACCGACAATTAAAGGTGCAATAATCAATATTTTTTATTTCTTGCTAGTACAAATAATGTGGAAAATTATGTAAAAATGATCAAAAATAATAGTTTAAGCCATTGTCTCAGAACAAGTTTATTACGTGGCTAAAAAAAACAGTTTGGAAACCTGCTTTCTGGTCCGGAAAGTTTGTATTTGGATTGGCCTCGTGTCAGTATTTTTTTTTGGACACACCCCCAACGCTCCTTCACACACTCATAAATCATTGTGTTCATAGAGTTGTAACTTGGCTTCCAATCAGTTGAATATCTTAGTGCGCTTGAAAGAGTCCTTGCTAATGCGAACTCTAGTTGAAGTTTCAGAGGCAGAGCTTTGTGTACATGGGTGGAAATGGGGCGGGCTCAATGAGTAAAAAAAAATCATTCAAATATTATTCAGCTCCACCCATTTAACCGTTAGAGACCTATTTTTCACAAATGCACCACTTACCTAATGCACCTTTAAATGTCTTGCTACTTTTCTGGGTTTTTTCTGTTGTCACAGTCATGTGATGAAAACAATGTCACAGTGAGGGCTTTTCGCTAATTATTTATAAAGTCAACAAGGAAAAGGATGCATTGTTATTTGTAATATGTTAATGCCTACGACAGTAAAATGTTTTTCTGCAAATTGCTATGACTTTTTTTCCCACTTACCATCCCCTGGTTGAAAACCTGTGTAATGTGTAAGGTGGTGTGTTATGATATCCAGGCCTGTGCACTTAAGATTCCACTCGTGTCTTTTAGTGAGTCACTAATTCTCCATTAAACATGACACTCTCCTTTGCTCTCGAGCAGAATTTGCCTCGAGTCGTAACTGCTTTGCCTTCTGGTTAGCAGCAGGTTGGAGCTGTTAGTCTTTCATGCAAAACTGCTAACAGCTCTGACTTGGTGCTAAGTTGGAGGCAAGAGTGGTTTGAATGGGAAACACTGAAACCACCAGTGAATAAAGTAAAGTGATAGAAGTGAGAAATGTAAGAACTGCACTGGTATTTTAGGACACATGCAGTAATGTGGTGCATTTACTGTTCTTAGACCACTTGCTTTTTGGGATAGATGGAAATTTTGGCCAAGAGAGAAACAGCCTAAAACAATGCACCAAATCTAAAACCTTACAAATAATTGCAATGGTAATGAAACGTTCAAACAGTTTTTCATGGTTTCTACAATAAACAAGAGATTTCTATCAGACATTTCTCACACAGACAGAGCTTTGGATTGAGTGTCGTTGGTCTCAGTAGCACTACATCGTCCGCCGATCATCTGAGCATGTCACATTATGCCTTCTAAGACAGATGATCTCAACTCATGACCAAAGAATTCTTCTACAATGTAAGATTTTTGCCTGCGACAGCAAGATCGGGCCAAATAACGTACAGTTTAAAGCCAGCTAAGTCATATTAGCAGATTAGTAGGACACAGTTGAATCATTTTAGGATGTTTATTTTATGTTAGTTTCAAGTATTTTATGTGAATTTCAATTTTGGCCAATTTCAGTGCATCACTGTTTTGTTAGAGGTGTTCTCAGGAAGCTTCCGAATGAAACCTAGTGTGTTTAACTCCAGAAAGAACGTAATTCATCTCTAGTTCAATGCATACGATGATTTGTGACTTTCCACACGCACACGTTTCTGTTCCTGTGCAGTGTGGGACCAAATCAAAGCAAAAGTATTTTCATTTGTGATAGAGTCAAAGTGATGGAGAGATGCTGAATGTGTGGAGACATAGAAGGAGAGAGAAAGGGAGAGCAGAGAGAGAGGCAGAGATATTTGGGCAGAGAGACTTGGCCAAATCAAACATGGCTAATGGAGGACAGAAAGAGAGCGAGGGATGGAATGCGCATTAGGGGTGTGGTGAGTGATGCCAAAACACAACGGTTAGGAATTTGTAAACTCGATTATATATTCAGTTGCAATCTGAACTCCATTTTTAGTGTTGTGCCTTTCCGAGTGTGTGTGTGTGTGTGTGGGTGTGTGTGGGTATGCCTGGGCTTCCCATGGTACTTGAAATCTTTCCACAACTGTTCAGCTGTTCTTTGTAACACCATGTGCTCAACATCTTCATATCACCTCTCTCTCTCTCTCTCTCTCTCTCTCACACTCACACACACACACACACACACGCACACACACACACAATGCATGGGCACTGGTTAGAAACTGACCATGCAAGGTTCAAACAGTGGAAAATCTGACTACAGATGTTAGGGGAAGTGTGTGTGTGTTCATTCTGTTTCTAACAGCTTGTTTATATGTTTATCTTGTAAGCCTTTAAGAGTGAGTGTGTATGTGTGTGCGTGTGTGTGTGTGAGTGTGTGTTTATGTGAGACAGGAAAGCCACCTGTAGGTGCTCAGGATAGAACAATACTCTGGCAGAAGCAGTAGCTGTGTGTGGTGATGTGTGTGTGTGTGTGTGTGTGTTTGGATGTAGGATTTCCTTGGCTCTCTTCCATTGTTGTTCCAGAGATTCCTTTCCCTTTAACACAGCAGAGATAACGGAGCCGGGGGCTTAACGAGATTTTAACGACTCCCTGGACACCGCTGTTCTCAGGAACACAACACTGTCTTCACCCACTTTAACTCTGAATCCATTGTTTACGTGTTTGTTTGTTTGTGTGTGTTTATGTGTGTGTGTGTGTGTGTGTTTATGTACTCAAAGTTACATCAGTGAGTGATCATGACAACCCAATACGCAATGTTTATTTGATTTTTTTTTTCTTGGACTGAAGTCTAGATATAGAAACTTGTGCTTCTTAGAGACTTGGAAAGATTTCACTAGCTAACTATGGGTCCAAAATGTGCAGTAATGTGTACACACTGAAAAAAACACAGCGTGGAACACAGCGCTCATGTAACTCTACTGCTAGAATAACACTCCAGCTACAGCTGCCGTCACCTCACAGTTAAACACAACACGGAAAAGCGGAAAAAAGTCACAAACCATGTCTGAATATCTTTCAGCACAGTTATGCGTCTGCGTGTGTGTGTGTGTGTGTGATAACTAAGATAACTGTTTTGTCAAATGAACTCTTAGGAGATTATACAGAGATTTCTTAATCCATGGGAATTACAGGAATCTTTTAAATATCTCAAGATGTATATTTAATATGCATTTTTAATTAACTTTTATTGTTTGTTTAACTTCCAGATTTGAATACAGTCCAGCTAAACGTGTGTGTGCGCATGTGTGTGTGTGTGTATCTGTGCTTTTATCCAGAGTGTGCTGTGTGTGCTTTGCTATCTGTACATTTCAATGGGGACATGCATATGTCTTAGGTTCTTCTCTGCTCTCTCTCTCTCTCTCTCTCTCTCTCTCTCTGTGTAGGAGGTGGAAGTGGATGGAGGTGTGAGGTTGGTGATGGAGAGCGCTCTGTCAGCGAGGGATCGGGTGGGGGTTCAGGATTTCCTGCTTCTGGACAACTACACGAGTGAAGCAGCTTTCATCGAGAACCTGCGCCGGCGTTATAAAGAGAACCTCATATACGTAAGGCACATATTTAGACATACACCTCGAACTTTAACAAGCTGTCTGAGGTGTTGAAATAAGACGTAAACACTGTACAGAGCAGCATGTGGGCTACAGTCAGTAGACTGAAGTGCATCCCTAGAGTAGGTTTTACATGTAATTCTATGGGAAGAGACCATTTGCATTACAGATAGTAAAAAAAAAATCTCATCTAGAATACAAGCTAGGCTAGTTAGTTAGCTGATACTGGTCTAGCTAGGACTGGTACGAGTGTTGTTATGGTTACGGTGTGCTCGTCACACAAGTTGTTCTGTAATAATAATAATTAAACAAAAGGCCAAGTGTGAAAGCCACTTTACACTGGAAAGGTCCGCAGCCTTGTGAACTTCGTCTTGCTTGTGCACTGTGTGGAATTTTAATTTAGAGCAACGATTCAGCAGGATGATGTTAAACTTTCCTTGCCTTGACACTAATCGCTGGGTGTGTATGACATTCCTCACGCTGTGTGTGTCCTGTCCTGGTATTACAAACTGGGATCTGTTTAAATTTTCTCTCTCTTTTTTTTCTCTCTCTCTGTCTTTCAGACGTATATCGGCTCCGTGCTGGTGTCGGTGAATCCGTACAAAGAGCTCGGGATCTACTCCAAACCAAACATGGAGCGCTACAGAGGAGTCAACTTCTATGAGATTTCACCTCACATGTAAGTGTGTGTGTGTGTTTGTGTGTGTATGTTTGTGTGTATAGGGGTCATGGGAATCCCGGCAAATATTCCGCCCATTCTTCCAGTATGACTCATTTTTCCTGGAGACTCCGGTGATCGGATCGGAGTATTATTCGCACACACACACATACACACACACACACACACACAGTGGCAGTAGGTGGAACCCCGCTCTCTGCTGTAATTAGTTTTCCTTCCACTTCTTACCACTTTATTCACATTAAGTAATCAGATTATTGTTTTAAGATGATGCTGATAATGAAAACGCTGCCAGGCCAAGGGCCACGACCCTTTGTGTCTGATCCACCGCCCTCTAGTGAGGGAGACATCTAGTGATGTCAGATTAGTGTTTATGCTGTCCAATGCACTACACGATTAAAAGTCATGATCCTGCACTTTGGTATTCTCCAGTAATTAAACATAATCGACTGATATTGATCAATTTCAATTTGATTAGATTGGATTACATTAAATAGCTTTATCATCAGTATAGACTAGAATGAAATCAAGTTCTCCAAGGCCTTGGTGCAACATTACAGAGACTGATGGCAGTGAACACATCTGAGCCTGGCTGAGCCTAATGTTAGATCACAGTGCTGGCGAATTCTTGATTCTGATTGGTCAGAAGGTGTTGATTAATTTTATAACATTCCTTACATAATGTCACGTCAACTGTCTGATTTCATAACTGTTAGAACAATTGTGGAATACAGTGGTGTATAGTTAGCATTTGGGTTAAGGATTTATGTTAGCAGCATTTGGAGGTTGTAAAAATTGGGACTCGCCCGCAAATTTTTGTTTTTTTCACGGGCACAAACAGCAAACGATTTGCCAACCAAATCAGCACAAAGTCTGTGTTATACCAGCTAATTACACTATCACCTGCATGGACTTAGAGTCAGTAGAGTGTTGTATGGTAAACTTTTTAAGAAAAAAAGTGTATTTGTGTATTCTGTCAGCTTCGGCTTGGCGGATAACTCATACCGTGCCCTGCGGACGGCGCGTAAGGATCAGTGTATCCTGATCTCAGGAGAGAGCGGGGCTGGAAAAACTGAGGCATCTAAAAAAATCCTGCAGTATTACACCACCACCTGCCCTACACGCGACAACACACCCTCCATCCGAGAGAGGCTGCTGCAATCCATCCCCGTGCTGGAGGTATACACACACACACACACACACACACACATACACACACACACACACACATAATTACATGTAAACTAACTCCTCCTCACTGCTGTTCTCTCTGCACCTGCAGGCGTTTGGAAACGCCAAAACTCTGCGTAATGACAATTCCAGTCGCTTTGGCAAGTACATGGATGTGCAGTTTGACTACAAGGTTAGCTCTTCCATTGTCAATTAAAAAAAAATAAGATTAGCTCACACACTTGCACAGTACACAACATTGTGTTTATTTGCACATTTGCAAATGCTGTTTTTCTCCATTTTTTTCATGTTTTCTCTGCTTCAGGTAAGGATGGGCTTCTTACTGAGTTACTACATGGAATAAGATAAGGTGTGTTAGATCAGGAAGGACATTAAACGTGACTGTGCAGCTGTAACGAACTCGAATCGGTAGAAGACTGAGGATCCATATGCAGAGTTTATTAAAACACAATCAAAAATCCAAGTCATTAGGCAGGCAGTGGTCCAACACACCATCATCAAACAAAGAGTTCAATCCAGTAGACATGAAGTCATGAAATGGTCAAAACATAGATTAGGCATACAAGGAAAACACAGCTCAGAGCTCAAAAGAATGGCAAGACTTCGCGATGATTATTGTTGTAGACTGTGTGGTTATAAACAGAAAAACCAGGAAGTGAACAGGAAATGAACAGTTGATGACAGGGGTGCTGTCCTGGACTGTTGTGACAGCAGTGATATTGTACTCCAATCCCTGACTTTTATTACCCTCATTGGCCTTCTTGCCCCCGGGTTCAGGGTGCTCCTATCGGCGGCCACATCCTGAACTACCTTCTGGAGAAATCTCGGGTGGTGCACCAAAACCATGGAGAGAGGAACTTCCACATCTTCTACCAGCTGCTGGAGTCAGGGGACAGCTCACTACTGATGAGGCTGGGGCTGGACACGACCAACCCACAGCACTACCGCTACCTGGTTAAGGTGTGTGTGTGTGTGTGTTTGTGTGTGTGTGTGTGTCTTTCAAAATGCAGTGAACTATTGAGGTCATTTTTCACGCTGTTCGTATTATAATCTCTCTCTCTCTCCCTCTCTCTCTCTCTCTCTATCTTTTCACCATCAGGGCAACTGTCCAAGGGTGAGTTCCATCAACGATAAGAACAGCTGGAAAGCCGTAAGCAAAGGTCTTACCGTCCTTGGCTTCAATGAGGAGGAGGTGGAGGTTAGACAGCTGCACACAATCTACACGCACACACAGAAACACACGTGCACATGCACCTCCAACTTCCTGTTGTTTTTGTCTCTTACTGCAGGAGTTACTAAAGGTCATTGCGAGTGTTCTGCATTTGGGAAACACCCTGTTTGGAGAGGATGAGTACGGGGAGACACACTTCACCACAGAGACTCAGCTCACATACCTCACAGAGGTGAGCAGAATAACTATCTCAGCTCAAATACCACACCTTGATGTAAAAACCTGACTCAGGTAAGTCAAATATATCTCTCAGGTCAAATTCCTTGACTCACTTGAGTCAAATACCAATCTCAGTTGAATATCTAACCCAGATGAGTCAAATACCTGTCTCAGCTCGAATACCTGATTCAGGTGAGTCAAATACCTCTTTCAACTTAAATGACTTGACTCATGTGAGTCAGATACCTCTCTCAGGTCAAATTCCTTGACTCACTTGAGTCAAATACCAATCTCAGTTGAATATCTAACCCAGATGAGTCAGTTACCTCTCTCATCTCAAAGTCCTTGACTCACATCACTCCTCAACTCAAATACCTGACTCACATGAGTTAAACACCACTCTGTTTTATGAAATGTAATGATTTGTGATTAGTGTCGAACAGAGTGTAGCTGTAAGATTTTCCGTTCTGTTCCAGCACCTACCTCAGGTGAACTAATTACCTGTCTCAGGTGAGTTAAGGCCTGTCTCAGATATAAGATCGTTGTAGATTTGCCTGAGGTAAGTGGAAGATCTCTGCCGGGCTACAAATGTACCTCATGTGACTCCTGTGGCCGTGACGCTAATGTGTTTTCCCTGCCTTTAAGCAGCATTCTTTGCATTTCTGATATATAGGCTCCATTACCCAGGTGCTGATGTGGCAACATTTGCGTTTACTAAAATGGAAAATGAAAAAAAAAAAGATTTGTTACAGACTTCATGTGATAAGACTAATGTTGTGTTGTTTTGTCAGCTGCTGGGTGTGGAAGGGTCAGCTCTGAGTGAAGCTCTAACTCATAAGAAGATTGTTGCCAAAGGAGAGGAGGTAAACTGTTTCTCTTCTCCTATCTGAGCACATTTATTTTGTCTGACATGAACCTTTTCTTAACACAGGACATAGATAAGGTTATAATGTGTTTATTTGCCTGTGTCTTACAGATGATCGGCCCACTGACCCTCGAGCAGGCTCTCTCAGCTCGAGACGCCCTGGCCAAAGCCATATATGGTCGTACCTTTACTTGGCTTGTCCAAAAGATCAACCAATCACTGGCCTTCCAGGTGTGGTAGACCATCCCCTGCAAGATGTAGACTAACTCCTTACTTTTTATTCTTTATCTAACCAAAATTATTTTTTGAGCTAGAAGTTCATAAGAAAAAGTGTAATTTGGATAACATTTAGACTCTTAACACACTTAATCACTACAGTGATTATTTGTGAATGTTTACCAAAGGACATGAAAACTCCAAGGGGTCTGGATTTTTAATAAATCTGTCTGACTATGTCAGAGTACAGTAATACATAGGTAACTATACAGATTATTTAATACAATACAAAATAATGGGGAAAAAATCTGTGGCCAATTCAATGATTTTGAGCAAAGGTTACTTAATATTAGGAAAAGCAGTTTAAATATATATTTATCTGTATATACAGTTTTACTGTGTCCCTGAGTTTTTAATATTGTTGCTAGGATTGTCAGTGTTGCTAGGATTTATTTAAAACACTGTGTACAAACTTCCTGGCTTACTTGTTGAGAGTATCATTTTTTTTATGTTACTTGTTCTGTGGTCTTTCATCGGTGGTCATGTTCTGACCAGAGCATGACTGCTGGCTGAATATTTTTGGTTGCTGGAGTATTCTCAACCCAACAATGACACTGAGGTGTTTAAAAATCCTGTTCAGATCAGTATTTGTGGATAACACTTGCGTTAATTTGACTAAACACATTACAATAAGCTGCCAGTAGGAGAAACTGAATGTTTTTAGAGAACTGCAGAAGTACTTGTTCCAAGAACTTTAGTAAAGCTCATTGAATTGTTTGTAATTTTGTCTGTGCCGCCCCCTAGTGTTCAAAACATGGCAGTGTACATTACAGGTCTTTGTGTAATGTGGTATTGCTTACAGGATGAAGTGTACTACACCAGCAAATGCTCCTCGGTTATCGGTCTCTTGGACATCTACGGCTTTGAGGTTTTTCAGAACAACAGGTCTGACCTCGTCTCCCTCCTTCACCTTTGATTTATATATTCTCTCAATAACTGTATTTTTTCCTGATTAAAGTCTTAATCACAATGGTAATATATAAAATTGATAAATTAATAAGATGTAAATCAAATATGATGTTTTTCCTTCTGCTGGAAAAGATAGAAAAGTCTAATAAAGAACGGATTTATTCACTCACATCCTGATCGAGACTTTATTTAGAATTATACATCAATTATAAATAATTACTGTGTAGCACTAGAGATGTGCTGATCCAAACTGAAGTATCGTACTGGACTGATAATTGGAGTGACGAAAGTAATTGTGTATACTACAAATACTAATACATTACACACAAACAGCCAGATAGAAAGAAACGAATATATGACGTCTACATGTTTGTGCACCATTTGGATCCTTACAGCCATTCCTTTTACAATCACTGTAGTGAAAAAAGTCAGTACAGATGATTTTATCCTGATTAGGTTAGTACTGGGTATTGGTTCAAACTTTATAACGCAAATCATGATAATGGAATGAGGGAATTCTGTTAATGATGTTACTGTAGTTCTGTATTATTTACAATAATGATATTGTCTCTCTGTAGTTTTGAACAGTTCTGTATCAATTACTGCAACGAGAAGCTGCAGCAGCTTTTCATCGAGCTCACGCTGAAGAGCGAGCAAGAAGAGTACGAGGCAGAAGGCATTGGGGTGCGTGTCTGTGTAGATGTAAATGCTAATATTGCTAAAATTGCAAAAAAAACAATGCAAGGTTTTTACTGAAATGTTTTTTTCCTCTTGTGGACAGTGGGAGTCAGTGGAATACTTCAACAACAAAATCATCTGTGACTTGGTGGAGGAGAAATTCAAAGGCATCATCGCTATTCTGGTGAGTCTGTTTGCCTGTCTTGTTTTGACTCTAGTCTCAGTCTGTCTGAGTGTTAAATGAAACGTGGATGATGTGACTCAGGATGAGGAGTGTTTAAGGCCAGGAGATGCCAGTGACATCACCTTCCTGGAGAAGCTCGAGGACAGGTTGGGAGGCCACGCCCATTTTGTGACGTAAGCGCACACACTTACATGTATACATTACCGACAGACATACTACAGAGTTAAGTGTCTAGTTTTAGCAATCCTGCAAACATTGTGATCTCTGATTTGTCGAATGTGACGTCTTTCAGTCATAAACTGGCCAATGGGAAGATTCGCAAGGCTGTAGGGCGGGAGGAGTTTCGCCTGCTACACTATGCCGGAGAGGTCAACTACAATGTGAATGGTAAGGTGAAGCATCCATCCATCCATTCATCCATCCATCTATACGTCCATTCATTCGTCCAACCAGTCATCCAACCATTTAACTATCTGTCCATTCATGTATTTGTTTGTCAGTGTGTCATTAATCTGTCCACCCATTCATTCATCCATTCATCCATAATTCATCCTTCAGTTAATTCACTAATTTAGTCATCCATCCATATGTTTATCTGTCCATCAAACTATCTTTCCATCTACTCCACTAATTCATCCATCCCTCCATCCATTAACCATCCATCCATCCATCCATCTATCCATCCGTTACTTTTTCTATTTTGTTATTCATACCTCTCTGCTGATCTCCTTTAGGGTTCTGTCCTTTCATCCATCCATCCATCCAGCCGTCCATCTATTCATCTGCCTATCAGTTTATCCATACATGTATCTCCATCCATCCATCCATCTATCCATCTATCCATCCATGTTTCTACTGTGTTATTCATTTGTCTCTGCTGATCTCCTTCAGGGTTCCTGGACAAAAATAACGACCTTCTGTACAGGAACCTAAAAGAGGTAATAACACATCAGTGTGTATCCACACAGTTAAATATGTGAGTGAGTTTTCATGCATGTGTGATTCGTGGTGTGTGTATGTGTGTGTGTGTGTGTGTGTCTGTGTGTATTGCTTTCTGTACCAATGCTCTACAGGTGATGTGCCAGTCGGAGAATTCGATAGTAAAGCAGTGTTTTCATCCAGATGAACTGACAGATCAGAGGCGACCAGAGACGGTGAGACACACCAACACACACCCACACACACACCCCCGCACACACACACACACACACACACACATACTATTCTTTTGCTTTTTTACAAAAAAAGCAAAAGAAAAAGTTTTTTTTCTTTTGCACACTATTCACTATGCTTTTATGTTTTCAGGCTGCTACCCAGTTTAAGTTGAGCTTGGCCAAGCTAATGGAGATTCTGATGTCCAAGGAGCCGTCATACATCCGCTGCATCAAACCCAATGATTCCAAACAACCAGGTGTGGAAGTGTGTGTGTGTGTGTATTATCTGCTTTTTGTAAAGACCACGTGAAATATCAGGTATGAGTAGTTAACAAAAGCTGATGTTAGGAAGAAGTAAAGCTTGTGTGTGTGTGTGTGTGTGTGTAGGAAGGTTTGAGGAGGTGTTGGTCAGACACCAGGTGAAGTACTTGGGCTTAATGGAGAATCTGAGAGTAAGAAGAGCTGGATTTGCGTACAGACGAAGTTTCGAGGCTTTCCTACAGAGGTAACACATGCACACACACACACACACACACAAATACACATACATGCTCATCTATCACTCTATACCTGTGTACAGAGTAACTAACACATTCTTTTGTCCATTCTGTGTGTGTGTGTGCGTGTGTGTACATGTGTGTGTCCATGCAGGTATAAGCCTCTGTGTCCAGACACTTGGCCAAACTGGCAGGGAAAACTATCAGATGGTGTCTCTACCCTAGTCAAACACCTGGACTACAAACCAGAGGAGTACAAACTGGGAAGGTGTGTGTGTGTGTGTGGGTGTGGGTGGGTGTGTGTCCAAAAAAGAGAGAGAGCGAGAGAAAATGAGAGAGTGACCTTATGCTTTGGCATTCTTTTATTGAACATAAAAATGTTTGTTTAACTGTAACGTGAGGAAGCGAGTGATTATTATGGATTATACAAACAGATAAAAAACTAAAAAGAATCTTTAATGGTGACCGTAAATGCAGAAAACATTTAGTCTTCAAGAAAAAAAAGTGGAAACAAAATCGATTACACCAGACGTTTCCAAACTTTTACATCTGATTAAGAAATAATAATTTAAAATATAAAAATTAGAATAATAAACAAACAAAAAAGTAAAAATTAATGAATTCATGAATAAATATACGAATAAAAATTTATTCACAAATTCTATTTCTGTTTTTAAAGGTCCAAAATCTTCATTCGTTTCCCAAAAACACTCTTCCGGACCGAGGACGCTCTGGAAATCAAGAAACCAACCATCGGTGAGTGAGAGAGGAGAGGAATAGCCTTGGTGAGGATGATAATCACCGTGGCAACAGATGGTGTCTGTGCCTAATGTTAATTACAATAAATCACAAAGTTGAGTTTTTATAATACCGACTCCACAGAGACAATGAAACAAAACTCTTCATCAATAAGAATAAAAAAAAGATCTGTTCTATGGGTTGGTCATGAAATATAAGGTGCAAAATAAAGTGTTTCTCTCTGCAGCTATCATATTACAGAAATGCTGGAGAGGCTACAGGGAATGGGCCAAATACCAACGCATCAGACACGCAAGTAAGTAACCAATCACAGGCCAAGAAAGGACTCCCAGCATCAAACAGCAGCCAATCAGAGATAGACATGGGTTGTGTGGACTAATCACAATAGCTAATCTACCCATCCATCACTTTTATAGTTGTAATACTTCAGATGTACGTTATATTTACCATTTAAAGTGTGTTATTCCTCTAAAAATGATTCATTTAGCACCTGGAAATGTTCCTCAGGTTGTCCCTGTGAGGTGAAGGTTCTATGGGGAACCCACAACAGAGGACTTCCTTTTTTAGGAAGTTGAGAACGCTTCACTATCCAACCCTTTTTTCTATGAGTATAGGACCATAGGAACTAAACAGATGATGGGATTTGAGTCAAGATGTGTATGAGTGTGTAAAAAGTGTTTCTCTCTCTCTCTCTCTCTCTGTAGCGATCACGATCCAATCATGGTGGAGGGGGGTCAAAGGGCGCAGGATAGCCAAGCGCCGCAGACAAGCTGCAGACACCATCCGAGCGTGAGTGTGTGTATGTGAGAGAGATGAAGTGTGTGTGTGTGTGTGTGCATGGCATGAGCATTTTGCTTTAATTAGAATGACCCTATGAAATACATCAGAACATCAGAACAGAATATGAAATATAATTTTGGATATAAAAAGGAATGGTTTGTAATATTTAGGATTTTCTGCCTGCGAGATGAATTACAGTTGTAATCAAAAATCTTCCTCTTCCTCCAAAAGACCTGTGATGAAATTATGTACGCTTTCTCAGTTGCCTTTTAGGGAAAAGTAATATAGTTGTGCAACTCTAGATTCAGGCTTGGGGATGGAGCTAATTTCAGTTTTGAAAAATGAAGAAAGTAATAAAGTGTGTTTGAAGGCACTTGTTCAAATCGCAATTTATCCAAAGTGGCTAATAAAATTATTATAAAAATTATCTATTATATTTACAAGTCTTGAAACTGTTTTAAATGTTACACACTGCACTTTTAAATCATTCAATATTTTAGTCAGTCAGCTAAATGAGTTTAAATTTATTTATTTTAAAATCAGTTCATTAAAATTAGTTGGACAATAAAGGTACTTTCCTCTTCTCTCTCTCTTTCTCTCTCTCTCTCTCTCTCTCTCTCTCTCTCTGTCTCAGGTTTATAAAAGGTTTCATTCTGAGGCACGAGCCCCGTTGTCCTGATAACGAGTACTTCCTGGACCATGTGCGCTTTTCGTATTTGATGACTATCAAGCGAAACCTACCAAAGAGTGTTCTGGAAAGGACTTGGCCTGTACCACCACCGTCACTCGAAGAGGTTACCCACAAACACACACACACACACACACACACACGCACACACTAAAAATCTACTGGGGTTTTCCACAGAGCTAATTATAACACTAAGTTAACCTCACTAACCAAGTGGAAATCTTTTATTTTTCAAAATAATGCCACGCCTGCCAACACAGGGACGTTTAGCTCCCCATAAACACAGAGTTTTACCCCCTGCAGTTTAATACAGTAGAAATCTTCATGCCTTCAGTTACCAGATGTTGTCTTTCTAATACAGTTCCCCTTTCTGTCTCTCACGCACTGTCACGCCGTAGTGAACTGTCTGTGTACTGCTCTGTCGCCCACTGTAGGCCAGACATAGGATGTAACAAATTTCAACACTTTCACAATGAGAGAATCCTAACTAAAATGTGGACTCTAACAGATGTGACAACACAAACATATATACAGTAAAGCAGCTGGATGATTAGGGAACTTCTCACTACAGTCATGACAGCACTGGAAATGTAGCAATATTAATAATAATTTACCCAGATTGTGCTGCAGGACTTTCCCCATACACCTAAAGAAACTATTTGAGATAGAGCTTTTGGTGTTTAGGAATTCGAAATTACAAATAAAAAAACATACATAAAGGGGAATCTGATCTGATCTGATGTCAGTCGCTACAAAAATCTCCTTAGCTGTGTTTATCTAACAAGTTTGTCTTGGTACAGGTTGCTATTAGCATGCTATAAGAAATGAGCTAATTTGTATCATCAAGGTTCTTAGCATGCTTGATAATTTGAGTTTGAGGCATTAATTTGGGATTCTCTGAGGTTGTAGATGGATATACAGTACTGTGCAAAAGTCTTGTAACGAAGTGCTGTAAATCAAGGATGCTTTCAAAAAATATTGAAATTCTACTTTTCTACATTAAAAAGACTATTATTAGTACTATAAAGAGCAGTAAACAGTAATAAAAGAAGCAAAGTCAATATTTAGTGTGATAACTTGTGTGATTTTTTAAAAAAAATCAGTAGTCTCAGGTACACTTTATGCAGTTTTTTAAGAAATGTTTGGTTTTTTTTGTCAGAAAGGTGGTCTGTTTTGTAAAATGTTACTTTCTTTATTGACTTATAAAGATTTTTCTGTGAAATGTTTTTGTTTGTATTTTTTTTTGTTTGTAATTTTTTTTCCTGACCCAGTACTGCAGAAGTCATAAAATAAACATCCAAGACAAAGATTTGTCTAAAACAAATTGCATGCCTAAGACTTTTGCACAGTACTGTAGTTTATGATAAGTAAGCTACCTTTACTTAGTTTTTCCTACACATCCCTTGGTTTTTGTAAATTGCACTAATTTACCATTAGTTTCATAAAAACGTTCTTTTTGAGGACTACTTTCATTTTCATACTTTGAGTTTGTAATTTTGACTGTTTGAACATGTACATTTATAAGAACTGGCGTACTTTTGCCACTTCTGCTCTAGGCCTCGGTGTACATCCACCGTCTGTGTATACGCAACCTGGTGAATGACTACTGCAGGAAAATCCAACCCGAGTGGAAGAACCAGGTGAAACCACACACACACACACACACACACACTCAGAGCAAACAAAGCAAGAAAATCCAGTACCCAATGAGGAACCAAGTAAAACACATACAACCACAATGGGCAAAAAATCACACTTTTTTTTCTTCTCTGTTTACAGTTGGAGCAGAAGGTTGTAGCCAGTGGTATTTTTAGGGGTCAGAAGGACAACTACCCTCGAAGTGTCCCTCGGCTTTTTGTGGGCACCAGGCTGGGTAACACACACATACACACACATACACACAAACACGCATACTTTGATACTGAGAATGTACCAATAAAAATACCAACATTTTCCGTACTTTCTGTCCAGAGAATGAAGAGATCAATCTCAAAGTGCGACAAACTCTCGGAAGTGAAAACAAAGTGAAGGTAAAGTGGGCATCCGTGTATATATGAGTTTGTGTGTGTGTGTGTGTGAGAGAGTGTGCTCATATGCGTAGCCTTAGACATTCAGTTTTTTTTCTGTGTAACTTAAATCCGTACCTTCATTTCCTAATAACATTAATGTGTGAGTGGATATGAAAGTAAAAAAAAAATTTTTTTTGAATTAACCTTGAGCAGAAGTGTTCCTTATTTACGTGTACATTTATTCTGGTACTCTACCACCTCCAAAAGTTTGAATAGAATTGTTGACTTCACACATTGAATTTCAACTTTTAAATACATATCCAAACAATTATTTGTTTAAAACTGAACTTATGTGGCTTAACAATGCTGTTTGAAGCAAGTATATAAAGTTTTAGGCAGGTATCAATGGTGCTTGCTGAGAGTGCCGTCAGCTACTGTTTAGCCTTAGTATTTACAACTTTTGACTCGTTGCTACGGTGATACAGAAGACACCTGAAAACTACAATTTTCTGCATTCTCAGCTAAACAGTGTTCAGACCAAATGCAAATAAAATTCTTCCATGTGAAAAGCCAATTCACTGAAGGGCAAAGGACGCAGGACGTAAAAGACAAATTTGCACAAATTTACTTTCACTTTGCTTCTAGGTGAACTTTGACCTGTCAGTTTGTGAACCTTGTGAATCACTAGAAATGTTGATAAACAAGGTTTATTATTGAATGTACTGTGCATCACTATTTAATATTTTCTTTCATTAACTATTATATCATATAATTTTCAAGTGTTTTTTTTCCTACATACTTACTACACTATAAGGCCATAACTATGTGGACACCTGACCATCACACCCATATGCGGTTCTTCCCCAAACTGTTGCTGCAAAATTGGAAGCACACGATTGTATTGAATGTCTTTGTGTGCTGTAGCATTACAGTTTCCCTTCACTGGAACTAAGAGGCCCAAACCTGTTCCAGCATGACAATGCCCCTGTGCGCAAAGCGAGCTCCATGAAGACATGGTGTGTTAAGGTTGGAGTGGAAGAACTCAAGTGTCCTGCACAGAGCCCTGACCTCAACCCCACTGAACACCTTTGGGATGAACTGGAACACCGACTGCACCCCAGACCTCCTCGACATCCCAACATCAGTGCCTGACCTCACTAACACAAATCACAGAAATCCCCACAGCTACGCTCCAAAATCTAATGGAAAGCCTTCCCAGAAGAGTGGAACTTATTATAACAGCATGGGATGTTCAAAAAGCACATATGGGAGTAATGGTCGGGTGTCCACAAACTTTTGGCCATATGGCGTATATTACTATATAGAGCCATTCTGTCCACTGACATGTGCTAGGGTTTTTGTGGGAAAATTGTGCCTGCTAGGTTTCCATTGTTAGTAATGACAGAAGTAAAAAACTGTATACAAAACATGTCATGGTTGATTGACAATGTAGGCAGTAAGTGAGAGAGTGTGTATTTTTTGTCAAACCATTTTTCTAAAGAAGAAGTTGACAGTTGTAACTACAATATCAATTTACTTTAGCTTTTACCTATAATAGTTATACAACCTTTATCCTATACTCTATACTCTGCTATTTCTCTCTCTCTCTCTCTCTCTCTCTGTGTGTGTGCTAGTATGGTGTGCCAGTCATCAAGTACGATCGGCATGGATTCCGTGCCAGGCCGCGGCAGCTGCTGATGACTGGCTCTTCTGTGGTTCTTGTTCAGGAGTCCAAAATCAAGCAGCGCATTGACTACGGTTCACTGCTGGGTACGGGTAAAATGGTGAAAAGGTTGGGGTCACCAATGGTCATATCTTAAAAGCTAGCAACTAAAACTACCAAGGTTTTGAAAATAATGATCTGTCTTCCAAGGGATTTACAAATCAAAATAAATGAATCAACATCAATTATCAAAGTTCAGTCATTTATTAGAAATATAGTGTCTGAATAAGTGTGCTATTAATAGACATTAGTCTTCGTTTCATGACAAGGGAATGTGAAATGGGGGGGGCTGAAACATAGACAATTGTTTCCTAGAACACTGGAGATTTAAAGGAACATGGTGCTTTGGGAAGTCCAAATATGAGCATTTAGCATACAGTGTATGTACCACAGATCATTTACAGTTCTACATCATATGCATGTCAAGTGTTTATTTTGGTAACACTCATATGATTATGCTCATATGTTTATGACTTGTCTTAGTCTTGTGATTTGTGGGGGCATTTAGTTTTATTATGTCACTGGAGTTTTATATCATCTGTTTCTTTTTTCCCCTTTCTCTCTCTCTCTCTCTTTATCTCTCTCTCTCTCTCTGTAGGCATCTCAGTCAGTTCCCTCAGTGATGGCTTTTTTGTCCTGCACGTGCCCACTGCTGACAGCAAGCAGAAGGTGAGACAAGTCATAGTGTCACTTAACATGGGAAACCCAGCAGCCTGTGACCTTTGACCTTTCCACTTTTAGGGCGACCTGGTGCTGCAAAGTGACCACGTGATCGAGGCTGTCACCAAACTAGCCATCCTGTCTGACAAGATACACAACGTCAATGTCAGTCAGGACAGGTGTGTGTATGTGTGTGTGCGTGTGTGTGTGTGTGTGTGTGAGAGATGGGTTTGAAGTTAAGAAAGGAATTCTGACACGTCGCTACTTTTCTCTCTCAGTATTAGGTTTGCAATAGCCCGGGGCAAAGAGGGCATCATTGACTTCACCTGTGGGGCAGAGCTACGAGTGGTCAAGGCCAAGAATGGACACCTGTCTGTGGTGAGACACACCACGACACACACGTTTATTTTTAGTTTGTTCAACCAGAGACAAGAAGCGAGCTGTGGCCAAGAAGGCAGCACTTCTGACACAACATTCAGACACCAGAGATAACAGATTACACGTAGCACTGCATAACAATTAAAAACAGAATCAATCATTCTGAAACAATTCCATTATACATAGCTTAAAATCTGACACAAACATGCACAAAACACAGCCAAAAAAAACAGCAGAGGGAAGCGAATGAGGAGCTAAAAGCTTGCTCTAATGAACAGATAAACAGAAAAGCGTCAAGCTCTGATCAGTCAGCCTCATCACTTGACATCAGTACCTAACCTCACTAATGCTCTTGTGGCTGAATGGGCAAATCCTCACAGCCACATTTCAAAATCTAGTGGACAGCCTTCCCGGAAGAGTGGAGGCTGTTATAACAGCAACGGGAAAACCAACTCATGTTAATGCCCGTGGTTTTGGAATTGGCACACATACACATTTTGGCCATATAGTGTACATTATGGTATGTAACAATGTAAAAAATATACATTAACTCTATGATGCTGGACTTGTTGTATAACTTTTAGTTTGTGAGCCTGGGGTTGAGGTGTTGTAAAATCACTAGTGATACCAAACTGCACTAAAAAAGGGATTTTGGTTGTCCAACTTGTCCACCAACATAAAGATTCTGTTTCAGTGTTCTGCTGAGATTTAGTTTATAGATTACAATAAGCCCCACTGTGTCCTAAACCACAGCAGTGCATCTGTGTGACACTTCTGAAGAACTGAATGTGGTTTGATGCAGATATTTATAGGAGATTGTGGGTGAGACAGAATTCTGATACTTGTTAGCTGCATCAGCCTTGTAGCTCCAGTCTTGTAGCTAAACATATCTTAGCTGATTGGCTACATTTGGAGTAAGTGAAAGATTCTGTAAATGTGATTTTCTTTGGTGAATCTTTAATTTATAAGGGCATGAAAAAGAAGAAGTGAGAAACTGTAATGGCTGAATAATCATAAACACTCTGGACTGTTTTTTTGTCCCTAGACGGCCCCACGAATCAACAGCAGCGTATGATCGTGTGTCGACCGCGGTGGACCAATCACTCACTGAAGAATAATCCGCTTATGCCAATCGCCACACAATCGCCACACTTTATAATAGACTGTCATGCTGAAGTGAAAGTTAAGCTCATGTTTTGTTTTGATAGTTCATTCCAGATGAGCGCCACTAACTTTTAAACCTTTTTTTATTGTTTGATTTGATTTTCACAGTAAAAGCATTTAGCAGCCAGACTAATGAAATGAATTCTGCACCAGTTATGATGATTGTTTTAGTTCATTCAGACTTTTAAACTTTTTTAATGATTCTCTATGACTTTTGCACACTTTGGAAATATCGTGAAAATTTACGATATGGGGTTTTGCTTTAATTAGTTTGAAAATCTTGCACTTTCTTTAATGTCTTCGGTGGAGTACAGAGGATTAGCCTTAGGACATCTGTTACGTCTTATTCTGATTCAGTAAACCACAGTTCACTTCCTGTTTTAATTTCCTTTCTCTTTGCTTGCTGGCACTGGAAGCGAGATCACAATGCAGGTCTAAAATACGATATACAGTTAGAGGCTGAGTGTATTTTAATGTGTAGATTGCAGGAGGTTCACAAATTCATCCACCCATTTTGCAGTGTCAGCATGTGTCATGAAAGACGATGACTGCATCTCTATCACCTACACTGAAAGGTGAGGCAAATCGAGCTGTAAAAAACACTGACATTGCTACAGGTTTCCACCAACTGACCAGAAACAACTGCAAGATAGTTGTAGGAAGGTAAGAATGAGCCAAAACTAACCAGTCTTGGAGTAAGTGTAATTACTCAGGAGGGCTACAACACTGGTCACAAATTCAAGTCAAGCTATCAGTCATACAGTCTTAATACAAATAATAACACGTTTACCTCAGCTGCTAACTGCAGAGCAAACAAAGACATCTAGCTAAATCTATACACATATTTGCACTCAGAGGGAAAGAGCTGAACATGAGAAACATTTCTAAAAAAAAAAAACTGAACAAACAAGAATAACCTTTCATACAAGTGAAGTCTTAAAAGAAGCAATTTGTAAGAATTCTTGAGTAATCTCCAAATAAATTCCAAAAATGCCCAAAGTGTGCTTGTCAGAGTTTATTCCGTGAAACAAGTTCTACCACAAGAGTTTTATGATGTATTTATAAAAAGAAAAAGACTGAACACTCTTCTTTTCTTTGCTAGAGAGCCTTTGAGGCCTTTAAGTTTCCCTTTTCATTTTCCCAGGAATGAAAGCACAACTCCACAGAGTCTCAGGTGGCCTTACGAACAGCGAGTATTTTCCAACTCGTCAGCAAGTGCTGATTGGTCATTTTCTGAGGGAAGGGGTGGATGTTGCCACAGGCATTTGATTTTTCATCATAGTGGATTTCATTGCAGATTTGTTTATTTTCCACAGATTTCAGCATTATTTAAAGCTGCTGTAACTCATATTAGCACTTTTTGTGCAATTTTTGCCAGACTTGCAACATCTTCTATCTAAAACCTTCTCCAAACTCCCTCCATGGCTGATGCATGCCTTTTTTTTAACCTCATTTTCTCCTCATTTGGTCCTTTGCCAATTCTCAACCACAAGCTAAATCTCTCCTGTGGTTAGCAAATGCTTCTTCAGAGACACTGCTGTTAATTCTGCATCTAAGGGCAGCATAACACACTTGGAGGAGAGCGCTAGCCGACCTTCTTCCACATACACGAGCTCACAGAAGCTCATGATTGGTTAATGTCACTCTGATTGACAGGGGAGAGTTTTGCTCTCAACACGGCTGGCTGTGGCATCATTATAGGGATTCAAACCCACAATCTCACGACAATATGGTCAAAGTTATTCTGTTGTGCCCTAACCCATGTCTTCTGAAGCAAGTGTGTTATGATTTTGACATGCAGTTTGCACATTGGCAAACAGGTAGCTATAAATTTCCCTTACTTGTTAGCTATATTAGCCTAAAGAAATTACTGTAGTTTTTTCTTTAGCTGACTGACTACATCTGGGATAAGAAGAAAATTAAGTAACAATTATTTTTTTGGCCAAAGCTCACAAAATATCAAATAATTTTGATTAGACCTTGAGCTCTGAAAATGCAGGCTTTTAAGATGTTATTTCTGATTTAATTTTGCATAACTCCACACCCAACCTCTGTATACATGTATTTACAAACACACAAACACACACTTTTAAATGCTCAGTATTTTTATTTGTGTAACAGTGCACATCTGCAGTATTGATTAGACTGTATAACACTCAACTGTAAAATGTATAAAATACTCTGAAACACTGAAATGGCAATAATTAATCAAAAAAATTCATTTATAACTTAAATAAATAAATAAATAGTAATCCAATAAATAAGTGCATGAGAGCGGAAAGTACGGGGGGAGAGGGAGGGTAAAACCATCAATCATGCTGTTCTGCGATTGGCTGGCTCTTGAATGAAGGAGGAAGTGTGGGTTTGTTTGGGAAATACCATAGTGGTAACCTTCTATCAGATTCTAAAGTGATACTGTATTTGGTGGAAATGGTGAATGACTGCACAACAAAACGACCTCAAATCACAGCTTAAAGTGATAATTATGCACTGTGTTTAAACCTGTGCATTGGTTCAATACAGCCCAGCTGTAAACTTTTAGCTAAGCAATTTGCCTTTACATAAAGGATGGTTAAAAAGTGCAACACGTACTTGGTCCCTTTCTCAATTCACAGTGGATAGGAAATAAATAACAATCAGTAGCTTCAGTAAGAAAAGCCGTGATTCATTTTCAAGCTCTTGCTCCACTACACTAGTCCAAAAGTCCATAAATCTAGATCTGCTGAAAAATCCAAGAATGTTT
Source organism: Pangasianodon gigas (assembly GCA_022758105.1). Lineage (NCBI taxonomy): Eukaryota > Metazoa > Chordata > Actinopteri > Siluriformes > Pangasiidae > Pangasianodon > Pangasianodon gigas. Next base: position 16,696,523 of record CM040480.1, read on the forward strand.
TTGAAGGGGAAGGTCACAAACAGTGGCGTGGCCAGGAAATAATTTGATAAGAGTGATGAGTTCTTTTAGTAGAGCAACATCCTGAAGAACAAAAGGTTGTTTGACATTTAGGCGGTTGAATATGGAGGAATCGTAATGATGTCTTGATAATTGTAATGATTAGTTGATGTTTTGCACAATTACTGCGCAAAACATTACATGACACGAACATAATCATCTGCGCTGTATGTGTGTTATGTAACCCAGCCAGGAATAAGCATTTGGCAGTGTCAGAAAAAAATTAGGGGGATTCAAACCAGAAACCCCCTCCTACGCCTCGTAAAAATAAGATTTTTTAAAAAATGTTAAAATGTCAAGTACAACTTCAGATGGCTGTGAGGTATTATGGAATGTTGTTCCATTTAAAACACTCTTGAATGGTGAGCAGGTAAATCTTGTATGCCCAATATGAACATACCTTAGATTAGATCTATTAGATCTCGCAGCTGCCTCAGTTCCATCACTATTACTCAATCAAGGACAAAATGAAATGATAAAGACATAAAATTAGACATTGATTAGAAATTATAAACACTAGTAGACCACTAATGGAGCAGTTTGTGATTAGTCATTTTTAGGCTGCCTGTGAAGTGAAATGCACTGACAGTAAAAAAAAAGAAAGAAAAGCCCAATCTGTTCTCATTTTACAGAAAAAGGGCGGGGTTCAGCTTATTTCTGGCCCAGAAAAATGTAAACAGAGGCCTGAAATAAAGAAAAGAGGGAGAACCACTGCATAGCAGTATTTTGAATCACATTCTTTCTAAGGGATCTCCGAAATTACATAGTTATTACAGTTTAAAAAATTACATACTGCAGCTTTAAAGTGGGAAACAAACACAGAATGAGAAAATACTATAGAAATTAAACTTGTTTAAAAAAAATAAATATTGTTGCAAAAATAAATAAACACTAATTGAGGTGCATAGGCCCTCGTCTTAGCTGCATTGGAATGTGCTCCAGTGTACAGGGTTAAACACTTGGTTTCACTTGGTTTCATTCATGTGCTGGTTTCCATGTCAGTATTTAGCCCGCAGCAGCGTATAATCCCGCACTAGCCTGCTTAGGTAGCGCTCGAGGTCACGGAGGATGACGTAGCCCTCGAGAACGGACACCCACTGAGAAGAGACAGCCTTAGGAGTGTTCTCCTGCACCGTGCCCGGGGAAGGCTCACCCTTTCTGGGCTGAGTGACTGACGGGACATCCGTGGTGCGGAGAGTGGAGGACAGAATCAGGTCCAGAGCAGAAAGAGTGGAGTCAGGCGGAGAGACGGTCGAGGTTGAGGTCGAGGGTACACTCGGCCTGGAGGTTGAAGAAGAAGTGGTGGTGGTTGAAGGAGGTGTGTGCGTGTAGTCATCCTTCTTTAATGTGTTTATGCTGAGTAGCTGTGAAGAAAGAGCGAAAGACAGGCAATATTATTATTAGACGCAGATTAAAATACAAAATATAGCTTGTTTATATACAACCAAAAGCCGTTCACATGATCAGCACGATGGAGAGTGGAGGAATTTATAAAACACCAATCTTTTTTTTTAACCACCTGACCATTCATTTCTTTTCAAAAATGATTTTTCCGGTTTATTAAGAGGCTGAGCCAAACACATACTGTTATATTTTGGAAATGCTGTGTTCACTATGATTCCACTTAGAGTAAAAGTAATAAATGGGTCAATTTGGCCCGAACACGATGTTAAGGTGAAACTCAGCGGAGTAGACACATGTGACCTAGAGCCACGGATCTCAAAGTGGGGTCCGCTATGTATATCCAGGGGTCACAAAGTGTATTTGTTAAATCACATGATGGTGGATAGAAATTATTGTCAACTAGATTAGTATCAAGATTTTTACAGTTACTATTTAGTTATCAAATGAAAGGTGTTAATCTAAAACAAATATAAATAATGTTAAAGAATTGAATCTGTGTCGTGATCGTAAGGGGACCCTTGAAAATTCTGTTACTTTTTGGATGCAAAAAAAGTTGGAGAACTCCTGATCTAGACGATTGCAAGTGTTTTTATGGTCTACAAAAATGATCAGCAGTTTCCGTACAAGCGTTTCACAACTTTTCTGGTCAGCAAAAGCCAACTCTAGGAACTAGCGAACTGAGAAATATGCACTCCAGGATAATGACTAATGATTGTGCCACAAAACTGTCTGGAATATTAACAGTACACTCTGATGTGTCAGTATATTACTAATAAAGAATTGGCCATGACTAGAATGACACTGCAATAACATCCACAAACAGCTTCTGTTTTTTTTTTACTGTATTGAGTAACCTATATATCGGAACAACAGAATATCAGAAATCTTTGGCGAATACCACTAGAGTACGTAAGGCTGTACCTATGGAATCATCTTCTAAATATGGTCATTACAGGCTCATTAAAACATAATATGTGTTAGTATGTGCACAATCCTACCTTTATGTCAAATATTTAAAACTGAAAATACAAGGCGATGTCACCCAGTCATGGAGAGACTGGAACATGCTTTAGCTGTGTCTTATTTAAATAAAAAAATATATTGTTTCATCTTAATTTTATTGTTGAGCCAATTTTTTTTTTTCACTACAAAGCACAGTCTCTGCATTCATATTAACACAGGTGGCATGATTTTTGGTTTTTTTGCCTCATTTTCAATGAGAATATGGGAAAGTCTCCTGAAAACTACAGAATTAAACAGTCTTGATGAGAAGAGCCCCAGAAGTTCCCATGGACTTTTGTCACATGGTTGCTCGAGCTCTCCCCTGTTTTGCAATGAGGCTTTAATGAAAGTAGCCTGGCTATGTGATGATTACTCATCATTTTCAACAGCTGTACAAGAGACAGAGTGGGGGAAAAAAGCCGAAACTACGTTGAGGAAGATGTTCTTTATCTGTGCGCGAACAAGAAGAGCTCATTTTCACAGCACTTGACTCATAAATGACTCATTTATCACATTATATTTTTGGGAATATCAGAAAATGGTGTGAATGTTTTCAGACTTCTGGTCTTTATGGCATCACACACTCCAGTTGTGGTCACACACAAATGAGTCACTCCTTCAAACTAATCCAAAATAAAGACCCTAAGAAAACAGCTGTCAATATTCTCCCTTCTGAATAAGCCCGAATTTATCTCTGGAGCACAAATTCTTCGCAGTGGAACGTGGAGATACTAACAATACATCTAAGCATTCCTATGAGAAAATCAGTTTATCTTCATATGTAGTAGTAACTGATAGCATGGCTAGATTTTGTGTGTACATACCTGAGAGTTGACTTGTCTCATGAGGTCCCGGAGGTCCAGCTGGATTCCCAGAATGCTCTGGGACAAGGACTGACATGGTCTTCCTCGCCTGTTTCTCTTCTTCATCTCTTTCCCTTCAGATCGACCACTATTCCCCTGCAGTTTCTGACGCTGACTCTCCAGGTGAGTCCAGAATGATTGAAGGTCACGAGAAGCACGGTACAAGCGCTCAGTGTCCTACACACACACACACACACAATGTTAAGAGTAAAACCTTGTGCCATAGCAAGTTATAATACACATACAGTTTAGTGCAGACTCATACACACACACACACACACAGACACACACACTCACCTCCATTTGCAGCCAGGTCCGATAGTTAATGGTGACTGTTGGTAGTGTGTTTAATACGATCCTCTTGTCATCAAAGTTTGTATCACCAAACTGTTCTTCTTTCTACCAAAAAAAAAAAAAAAAATCATAACACTATATAAAAGTCAAACTAGTACGCGAGGACCCATGTCAAGGAGGAGTCTGAGAAATCTACACTACCATACGGCTCTATCGAATAATTATTCCAGCTTAGGTATTAAATGGTGTGTCAAGGACATTGTTCAAAAACCCATACCACCATATAAATATACACTATTTCAAAATGTACACCACAGTAGAAGAAGTGTCAAGAAGTTTCAAAAACCAGTACTGCCATGTATAGGGCTCGTCAAATAAATGTCAAATAAAGTATGTCAAGGATAAGCACGCCGATGTTAGTATTAAATTCAAAGAATAATGTTAAGGCAAAGTTCTACAAAAAAAAAAA
>CM040480.1:16703211-16778554 GCA_022758105.1 Pangasianodon gigas
TGTCATAGGGAAAGTGTTAAAAGGGAACTCCTCATCATGATACTGTACCCCCCCCCCCCCCCCCCCCCACCTTCTTCCTTCATATTTTCCTTAAACTTTTCATTTCTGTTCATCGCTTCATTTCATTTCATGTTACTTCGTTTCATTTCATTCTGCCCATTGCTGTTTTGTTCTTGCTGTGTTCCGTAAAGAAACATGAAAGAATGCATTTGAAGAATATTAGACCATAGTTTCTCCTCTGCACTTCCTCAGCTAATGAGGTATTTCCATTCAAAACAAAACCGCAACTTTTTTTCTACACTACCGGAAACTGTATTTGATCCCTTAACAATTTTATTTATTATTTTTTAAAATATATATATATGTTAGTACTCAAGAATCAACTTCCATTACATTTCACAACATTAAATGTATCTATAAATTATTCAGAAGTATGGTGTGTTGCTCTTTAGTTAATTTAAAATTGTAATTGTTAGCAAATTGCTGTGGTATAAGAGGAAAAAAACACTTCAGGGTGTGCTTTTATTGGAAAACGATCAACTTTGGAGTGTTAACAGTAACTCGGCTTCAGCACACCTTACTGTTATTGATTATTTTCCTATAACAGCACACCCTCAAGTCTTTTATTCCTCACTAATTAGCTCTCTCAATATCTTTATGGTATCTGGTTGACTGATTAATTCTATCTGGTGAATTTTCCAGATACCCAATATTAAGAAGAACTTCATCATTGCCAACCACCCAGTATTTTTTCAGGTATTTTAAAGATTATGTCAACATTTAGTAAGAAAACAGCTGGATCCTCAGAAAACTGCATCTCAGCAAGAGTGGAAATCACATCTGTTCCTTCGAAATCTTTGCACACCTGGACAATCCCATAATGTGTACATTCCTAGAATACAAAACCTGAAGTGGTGGTGTGGTGGTGTGGTTTAGGGTTTGAATCATGATGTATACATGTAGTAATATAGGCTACATTCTTTAACATATAAACTTAAAATAAATGACCACCGCCCCTTCTCAATATGAAAGAGAATTTTTTTTAAAAATCTACGGTTTGTTCTAGGTATTGTTTGATTTTTATCTTTTTACACATAAAAAAAAAAATCACTGGATTTCAGTAACCATGCTTTTAAATATCCTTCAGCAAAAATATGTCAGTGTGTCCCAAAGACACTTTTGAGTGTGTGTATGTTTTTTTTAAATTAAACTTTTGACTCTTGGCAGCTATGTAATACATTATATTATATATCATGAATTTGTGCTTAGAGACTGAATACACAATAAAGCATTGGGGTGAAGAAAATTAAGTGGAAAATTAAGAATTATGAATTAGTGCTTAAGAAAAAATAATCCACCACATCTTTACGGTAAACAAGTGGAAAATGAAATGTATAGAAAAATAAATGGATAAATACACCTTACACATTCTCAGTGATTAAGTGATTAATCCTGGTCAGGGTCATGGTGGATCTGGAGTCTCTCCCAGCAACACTCGCTGTGAGGCAGGAAAACACTCTGCATGGGGCGCCAGTCCATCACAGATAACACAAATCAATCTAGATTTTGAAAGATTCGAGAGTTTATATTATTTCAGATAGTACTGCGCTTGTCTGCACCATTTAATATTTATTCTCAAAATGGTTTCCACCTTTTCAAAAGAATTATATATGCTATCCAGTCTGTACACTGGTCATAGTATTACTCATTTTATACAATAAAAACCAGCTGTACAATCTGAAATGAAGACAGGCCCAATAATCTTGTATGTTTCTTTTTGCCAAGTAATTTTTTACTTTTTTAGTATTTTAATGATTTCAAACAATATTAATATTGAATTTTGGAGAGACATTTTTCTCTGCTCTGACGCTCCTGTTTTCACTCACTGGGTCACATGAGACATGTACTGAACAAGGGAAAAATAATAAAACTGCAAGTATGCAGTATTCCTGGGATTGACGGTGAGAATCAGTGTGTTACCGAGTACTGCTTTTTAGGTAAACTGTGTTACTGGAAGTGAAAGGTGTGGTGGAGTCCACAGTTTAGCCAAGCCACCTGAGGGGAAGTGGGAACCCAAAGTTAAACTAAAGTAGATTAACCAGAATGTGCTGCTGTTGATGTTGCTAACAGGCAATGAGTATGAAATCATTTAACAATCACTGGCACTGGTATCTGGAATATTTTATTTGAATGGTTGTTTAGGGAGTTGACACCTTCCATTAATTATCATTTCGTTATTCATCTTGCATGCAAGCATGTAAACTTAGATGTACCCAGAGGTAACTTGTACGGTACAATGTGACACCAAGTATTGTTGCGGTTTCATGACCAAGAGCTTTATGCATTTTTCTAAGAAAAGAGAACATAAATGGCTGATTTAAAACACAAATTTCATGAACTTTGCAGAGGAAATTGGCCTTCAAGAGGATTAAACAAGGTCAGGAAAGTAAAAGTCTGCTGCTGAAATGCAAGCACAGCTAAATACTACTAGACAGTGAAGCATGGAGGTGGTAGCATCATGTTCTTGATGTCTTGATTTCTTGATTGCTTTTTGGTAGACTAATTTTGGTTACCTAGTCACTGATTAAAAAAAACTTTTTTTTTTTAACAATTTAAAATTCTTTGTCTTCATCATAAATACACAGTAACACAAATTCAAATAAATCTTGCAAAGATTTTGCTTTTTTTTAGCTTCAAAGCTAAAGTGAGTATCTGAAGGATATAAGTGGTATTCTTAATCGTTTCTGTTAACGATTAAGCATTTCTTAATCGTTAAGAAATGCTTATGCAGCTAATTAGTGAATAAAATTGAGAGTTAACAGAGAGGATGTGGATGCAAATTTAAGGAAAAACACCTTTCCAGATTCGCCCTGGAGATTCCCGTCATGTTCAGCAGAATGAGTAGGTCTCCCTGCATTTCTTTCAATCTCACTTTTTCTGGGACTCTCTGATGCTAAAGCTGTTTTGGTTTTTGTTTTGTTATTAGGGCAATCCTTTATCATATATATCAGAAATAGTGTCATATAGAGATCAACACTAAACAATGCGATTCTGCATTATTCACGCTGCAGTTATTTTGCATTACGTTAAGAGACGTCTGTGTTATATCAGTATTAGTCAATATAACGTTTATATGAATAAAATTAGCTTTGCAAGTGTACTGTATTGAGGATTACAGTTTGATGTTTGTAAACAGAACTGAAATAGACTCAACAGAACATGCATTTCCAGTTCCTGTTTTGCTCAAATTGGATTTTTGATTTGAGCAACACTTCACACTTCTTTATTACTTGTTATACTACCACCCCCCCCCCCTTCCCCGTTTCATGAAAAAGGAGTTTTACCAAAACCTTGACATCATCCTTGTCCTCATTATCATCCACCTCACGTTTAAGATTTTCCACATTCATCATACCATCACAATCCCACTATGCAGTAAGAAAAAAAAACCTTCATACAGTTGTTTCAAATAAAACACGACGTTCATGTAAATCAATTGAGCTAGCTTATTGCTCTGTTATTTATCTAAGCAACTACAGTGAAAGTGAAAAGTGTGTACTTATGAAAATGAGCAATGTAAGTGTAAACCAATGGGATAAAATAGTAAATAAATATACATTCAATTAATATATGCAGTAAGTAAAGAATAAAACAAAATGATTGGTAGCCTTTCACTTAGTATTTCATATCCAATCAAACAAAAATGGAAATGGCATGGACAGAAATATCAAAACAATTAACCTAATACTTGTAGCACAACTTTTGGATACCATAACTGCGCTCGAATGTTTTCTGTAGCTCTGAATGAGGTAGGTTTCTGCACTGGTAGTTTGGCCCTCTTTTCTTGCGCAAACTAATCCAGTTCTCTCAGGTTTACTGGGTGCCTGCTCCCAACTGGGTGTTTCAGATCTTTCCATTGGTGTTCAATAGGATTAGGATCTAACCTCATTGCAGACCACTTTAGAATGGTCCAATGTTTTCTTCTCATCCATTCTTGGGTGCTTCTTGAGCAATGCTTTGAATCAGAATCAGAATGAGCTTTTATTGCCAAGTATGCTCACACACACACAAGGAATTTGACTTGGTATGAAGCTTCCAGAACACACATACCAATAAGATGGCAAGACACATAATAATAAAATTTACAAATAATAATAATATGAGAGAATATCTAACACTGTACAGTAGACACAATAGGCTTAAACGGAATAGATATATGTACAGATATAATACAGCTATGTGCAAGGTGAAGGCAATGGCAGAAGCATTAAGGATATGTGTACAGGTAGTATAGTAAAGAATGAATTTAAATTGTATCCACAGAGAGGAAATACACTAAGAAGGACCTAGAAGTAGTTAACTGTTCATGAGGGAAATGGCTTGTGGGAAAAAGCTATTCTTGTGCCTGGTTGTTCTAGTGGTCAGTGCTCTGAGGCACCGGCCAGAGGGCAACAGTTCAAAGAGATTGTGGACTGGGTGCGAGGTGTCTGAAATGATTTTACCTGCCAGTTTCTTCACTCTGGATGAGTATAGGTCCTGTAGGGTGGACAGGGGAGCACCATTAATCCTCTCAGCAGTTCGGACTGTCCGTTGAAGTTTTCTTATATCTGATTTGGTAGCTGAACCAAACCAGACAGTAATTGAGGTGCACAGGACAGACTCGATGACAGCTGAGGAGAATTGGGTCAGCAGCTCCTGTGGCAGGTTGAACTTTCTCAGTTGGCAAAGGAAATACAATCTCTGCTGGGCCTTTTTCAAGATGGAGTCTATGTGGGTCTCCCACTTCGGGTCCTGTGAGATGGTAGAACCCAGGAACCTGAAGGACTCCACAGTGGCGACAGTGCTGTCCAGGATGGTGAGTGGGGGCAGTGCCGGGGGGTTCCTCCTGAAGTCCACTATCATCTCCACTGTTTTGAGCGTGTTCAGCTCCAGGTTGTTTTGACTGCACCAGACAGCCAGCTGCTCAACCTCCCTTCTGTATGCAGACTCATCACCCTCCTGGACGAGGCCAGTGACTGTGGTGTCATCTGCAATCTTTGGATCACTATCCTGCTGGAGGACCCGTGCCCTCTGACACCGGGCTGTAAGTATTGCTTCAAGATCCCTTGACAGTTTTCTGACTTCAGCATGCCCTGCACATATTCAAGGTATCCAGTGTTAGAGGCAGCAATGCAACCCCAAAACATCAGAGAGCCTCCTCCATGTTTAGTTTTCTATTCTTTTTCTCCAAATATAGAGTTTACCAAAAAGCTCCCTAAAATCTGTCCAAAGCATTTAGTCAAACTCAAGTCAGGCTTTTTGTAAGAAGTAGGTTCCTTCTATCACAGAGCCCATTTTCATTCAGACAGTGACGAATGGTTTGACTTGAAACTGTTGCGCATTGAGCTAGGAGCTGTCTTGAAGCTTTCCTAGGCCTCTTTATCAACCATTTGAACAATCGTTCTCTTCAATCTTGGGTAGGTTTTCCAATTTCCCTTTCCTCTTGCGAGCATGTCCAGGGAAGTTGGCTACAGTCCCACGGGCCTTAAACTTCCAGATAATACTGGCAACAGTGGTCACAGGAATATCAGGAGATGGTCCTGTAGCCTTTATGTTGACCGTGCTCAGCTATTACTTTTTTCTAACCTCCTCAGACAACTCTTTGCTTATCCTTTTGCTTATCCTTCTCTGCTTGCAGTTTTTTTTGTTTTGTTTTATTCCATTGAAGATTTTCATGTTATTCAGGGGGAATGGTGCATTATGCGAATAAAATGCAAGGGTTCCTGTCATTAATAAATGCACACCTGCTAAAAAGAAAGCTAACATTTCTTCTGTGGCCATTTCTAATGTGCAAGTTTGCATCTTGGCTTTGGGTGTTAAAAAAAAAAAGGAAATGTCTATATTACAAACAGGCCATGAGCTTCTCTGAGTTTCTATATACACACAGTTCCTAGGATATTGCATATATATACAGTATGTATGTAGCTGTAGTATATGTAAAGTAGTAAAGGTTTACAGAGACACAGCAGAGTATGCATCTATTCTCTAAACTCCTGTCTGCACCAAGTGCGATACTGTAAAGTTCTCGTTTATGCAATAGTACAGTAGCACTAGTGAATTCCCATACCACTAGGGATATTCTCATCTTCAAGAATGCTTACAATTGGTCATATCATAATCCTCTTCCTGGTATTCCCCTGATTGGCCCACAGACAGGCGGTGGGTGGAGCATGAAGCGTTCGTACGGACCGTCACTTCCTGGTGAACAGCGGTGAACAAAGCGTGGGTGAGACCCATTTCCAGAATGTTCAATACACACACACGCCCCCAACCCCCCCACACCCCCATACCCCCACACACAGATAGCAATACTGTACATTCAGTGTGTATACAACATTTGCAATACTGCAGTGGATAACATTTTTAAAAATTTTCACCATGCACTTTGGCATTGCATATTTAATATATTGCATTCAGTGACACACACATACACACACACACACACACACACACAGTTTCTTCCACTCAGCCCAGAAGCAGTGGCTTCCCCAAGTCCACTTTCTCTTCCTCTTTTTTTTCTGCCATTTCCATGAAACTTGTGATGCAATGTTTCCTCTCTCTCTCTCTCTCTCTCTCTCTCTCTCTCTTTCTCTCTCTCTTTCTCTTTTCTCTGTCCCTCTCCTTCTGTCTCACTGATTCATGCATACGAACACTATGCAAAGGAACATTTCTGTTTCGTGTTGCAACGTCAGCTGTTCTCTGGCCTTCCCCTACTTTCTTTATGAACTTTTTTGCTTTTCTTTTAAGACTGCTATTTTACCGAGAAACACAACCCTTTTTCTTTACTGGGGCCATTTTTATGCAGATTTTGCACAAACATCTATCTATTTGGGAATGCTTTAATCAGCCAATCAGATTAGAAATATTCCAAAAGGAACTGATGAGAAGATTATCCTCAGTATCCTCCAGTATTATTGCTCAACTCCTATGCTAGTATAGCGTGTCAGGATAGTGAAAAAAAAAAAAAAAACTAAACTAGCATGTACACTCTTTATTTAAATAAGATAAACTTTATTAATCCCCAAAGGGAAATTCAGGATTTCAGTAACATTTCAAAATATTAGCAGACAAAATCCATCTTTGTAGTTAGCTCAGTAATATTAATTTGTTAAATAAATGAGGAGATTTGAAGTTTCTCTTATGACTCCATTGGCAAATCAAATAACCCCGCATTGGGCCGTGACCCTCTCTGAGCTAAACTATGATGCATTATTCTTTAAACCATGCCTGTGCTGTTTCTTTTCCTCCACACTTTTCTTATGTTTCACTTTTTGAATCCATTCTTCTTAAACATTCAGACATAATGCAAATGGTTCACAATTGTACATTTAAACAATATCACTAGAAGATTAACAGTTTGATTTTACAACCTTTTATCAACAGTTTTTGTTGGCCGTACTTGTGGTATCAGTTGATAAATGTTATTCATAAAACCTACTATTCAGTAACTAATTTGACATATAATTAGTAACTAGCTGCATATGGCCCTGCTTAGTCTGTTTATGCATGTTTCATTTCTCTTTCTTAAAACGTAAAAGGCAGAATATTTATTCATGTGCTGTCTCTAGACAGTCATGTGATACAGGGGCTAAATGATGAGTTTAAAAATTAGGGTTTGCTTACTAAGAGCAGAAAGAAAGTCAAGATGAATCGGCATGTCACATGGCGAAAGTCTGAAGATTTAATAACTATAATTTTAAAATAATAATAATAATAATAATAATAATAATAATAATAATAAAGATCACAAGCAGAGAATAAGTATCATGTGTACGGCTTGCTAAAAAGAGCACATGAATAGAAAAATGCTGTGATGTTTCAGCTAGTGAAAGTCAGATCCTCATTGCACACACCCTGTTGATATTTCTGTGCTATTATAACAGATTTAAATTTACACTGGTACACACACTTTTGGTCTTCCTGTTTTTTCTCCCCTGCAATTTTGCTGATTTCTGAAACTCTTGCCTCAGAGGACATTTTTAACACATTTTCTGATGTTGCTACTGGAGAGCGATTTAAGTGCAATTAAAATAACTTTGAAATATAGATTTTTTAATTAAAACCAAAATCATACATTTGTGTACAGTTTGTGTCTGAAGACTATGTTACAGAAGATTAACCAGGAGAGTGCACAGTATCTGGAAAAGGCTGTTATCCTGGTCATACTACACGGGTATTGAGCTGAATCTGGTCGGGGGAAAACACTGAAGCTCTGCAGTTGTGCAGGATTTGAGTTGGAGAAGCCCACCATAGACCAAAACCCTGCCCTGCGGTTATTACCTGCTTCTGATATTTTTTCTAATGGTTCTGTTTTTCAGAACATAGACAAATTAGTCATTTAAACCACAGCCACACTTAAGAATTAATTTTACGTTTATGGCATTTGGCAGATGCCCTTATTCAGAGCAGCTTACATTTATCTCATTTATACAACTAAGCAGATGAGGGTTAAGGGCCTTGCTCAAGGGCCCAGCAGTGGCAGCTTGGCAGTGCAGGGATTTGAACTGAGAACCTTCCAATCAGAAGTCCAGTGTCTGATGTAAACACAACTCACAGTGCCACACGAACAGCCAGAATGATCCCATGGCTTTTTTTGTCCTTCAAGCTTCATTTCCAACCGGTCGCTCCCGCCCACACGAACGTAAGAACCTCCCATTCCCATGACTTTTTGTTGGGTCCGACAGGATCTCAGTCCCGACACACACTTCTAACCCACTGTAGGTCATACCTGAGACTGTTCAGAGAAGACGTTTTGCTGTGAAATCTGTGCTTAGTCCTTCCAGACAAAGGCAAATTAATGGCTAGGGAACCACTAAAAACTACATCAAAACCCAAAATGTAGCCTAGAAATTATTTTATACAGATGCCCAAATTCCCGCACTTCAAGCCCACACTTCTGGCTGTATTTCTCAGAATGACATTATTTTTACTGCAACACTGTAGTAAAAAAAAAAAAAAGACACAACTCATATAACAACGAAACTGTCAACCTCTGTGTGTTGAGGAATTTTTCTTTGAAAGAGATTCTGGGGGCTGTCAGTTGCAGATGAAGGCATAGCTAGCACTATAATTGCCACTGGAGCTCATAATCTATGTAGAAAGAGGACAATTATCTATGTCTGTTCTGTTTTGATGTCCATTTGTAAAAAATAACACAATGAATAATACACTGTACGCTCGGATGCCACAGGACACAGGAGAGTACAAAGAGTTCAGATAACACGAAACTCAATACTAAACATGAGATCAATGTGAAGGTGCCATACGTCTGTATGTTTAGATGGGTTTCGGGGTTTCTCAGAACAAAACCATCAGACTTTGTGGTGTGAGGTAATTGCCAGTTCCTTTGTTTCAAATAAAAAAAAAAAGTTCCTGCAACAGCTGAGGAAGTTGGGTATTAATCAGACTGCTGTGAGTCATTTCTACGGGACGAAGGTGGTCAGAGTTTCGTTCAGATTTTTTCACCGTTATACCATAGAATTAACCGATAGGATGTGTACATCATAAACTGGAAGAAATCACGAGTTCTATTCTGCATAGATTCATTTTCTTTCATCGAACTGGCTTATTGAGTCGACATGCCTCTGTGGTTCATTTTTCCAAGAACTCAGCAAATCTGCGAATAGACCCTACATACTGTATCTACAGCGAGCACATCCCCATCGTTATCACCCTGTCCCCAGCTGCTCTCAAGTTCCCTGTTGGTGAAGAAAGCAAAGTCTGCACACATGCAGCGAAGCACAACAAACATTCCCGGTCACCTGCATCCAGAATTTAGGCCAAATGAGGTCTCTAAAGACACAACATAGTGCAACTTGAATAACATGACACAGCAATAATCAATGAGAGGTTAAAAAATAGGGTTCCTCAACATTTCCTTGGATAGTTAAGAGTTCTTTGCCTTCTATTCGGAGTCATCTATTATAGGAAAACCTTCTGTTCTACGGTTCTCCATCAAACCTTTTATGAGATCTTCAGATGGACAAACTTTGAAACATGGAAAAACAAAGGTGCCAAAAGTTAGATTTTCAAAACAACAAATACACAATTGCTTTTGTATATTAGGGACATCATATTTATTTTATAATAACGGTAACTTTATATATATTTTATACTTAATGAATTCATCATCCATGCCATTTAAGTAGATTTTTCCAGCCAAATGTATGTGATTTTTTTTTTTGTGTGTGTCAAATGGAGTTGATCAATCAGGACAAGATAGGTGTCTCTATCATATCTGTCCTCCTTTTTTATCATCCATCTTTCAGTCATCAGAAAGCCATCACGTTCCAGACTGACAGGAATATTTCTAGAATGATGCATCAATAGTATTCAGTTCATGGAAGGGTTAAAAAGCTAATGTCTAGGAAAACATGCTGAAAAGCCCAACTCTCTCCAACAATAAGTGAACTTTTATTTATACACCTGCATCATTGTGGGTTTCTTCAGATCATTTTGCAGCAAACATCACGTTACGTGAACTAATGTCCTACTGGCGCAGTGTCACCAGTTCCCCCACAGCCGAGTGAGAACCTCCAGCGTGCTGGTGGGAGGCCAGAAGAGTTTGTTTTAATAACGCCTGTTTGTTTCTATGGCCATGTCATTCTTAAGGTTCTCCTGCCTGCATAACCAGCAGGTGATTGTGTAACGTCTGTCGAGGAGGCAGTGAGGGGGGATTCTGTTGGAGATGGACTCGGTGTATAAATAACACCACTGGCTGCATCTGGATTTGAGGAGAATCTGACGAAGAGCAAAGATGCGCACCGTTGAGCTGTTCTGCGTGGCTTTCTTGTGCCTCTGCCCGATGGCCTGGGCCTCCTCCAGCCGCGAGCCGTGCCGTAAGTTCTGCTCCCTCATCATTTGTCTATTTTGCTTCATTTACTCAGTTTTACACTTTCGAGTCGTCCAGAATTAATCTACTAGAATTAGTCTGGACTGAATTCCAATTCAATCCAATTCTATCCAGACACAATTGCTGAATGTCCTCACATCACTGATGTTCATTTCCAATTTCTTTCCCAGGATCACCATCTAAGATCAGCGGCATGCTCTGTGTGGTACGTAGACGCTTTCAAGACGACTCACTATTTCTTAAATTTGTGGTTCTCTAATGAATTCTAGGGATACCCAGAGGGTCAGAGCAATTTTTAAAATAATATTACAATGGCAGAGAATCATCCATGATCGACCACTAATAAAGTTTTCATAGCCGTTATATAGTTAATGTGTTATACCACAGCGATGTTGAATTCTGACTTCTGATTGGTCAGAAATGGAGTAATTTTCTAGAATAGCAGCTCTGACAGTAACACAGCTGCAAATCACAGGTAATACATTAAAGTAGCAACTTTTATGGCCTAAAACGTGTGTAATTGGTAATATGGTGACATTTTCTGTAAGCAAGTGTCTCTGGTGTCAGAAGCTGAAACTTTTTTTCCGACATCTTCAGGACAGAGGAGTTTACACTTTATAGTTTCTCTGTAAAAGACAAGCACAGTTTTTTTTGTCTTATTAACTTTAAGAGAGAGAATAAACAGAGGCTGGAGAGAGAACGACTGTTTATAGCTGCTATAACGTACGTGACAACAGGAACTAACTTGTTTTGCGGACGTTTTTAAACATTAAATGTAACTATAAACCAATGAAATGTAGAATGCATCATTCTTTAATAAATACTTCTTGGCAAATTGCTGTGGTATAAGAGGAATAAAATACTTTGGGAAACTCACTTGGGAAACTCATCACACCACACTGTTGTTGATTATTTTCCTACAACAGCATGCACTGTTGTGTTTTATTTCTTACTTAAGTTATAGTTAGAATTGTCCCATCATTTGATTTGAAAGGTTTTAATCTAAAGCTTAAGTAATGCCAGCTTGAATCTAGCTCCAATTTGATTAAAAACAAGAAAAATGCTTCTCTCGAGTGTTTACGTGTAGCTGCTTTGAATTCTGTAGGTGAAAAAATAAGAAGAATCAATAATAATAATAAAAAAATCTCTAATGACTAACATGCATGTTGTGCTCATAAATCTTTAACTTGTAAATGAACTTTTCAAAAAATCACAGTCTCTTTTACACACATACAGAGTTCCACCAAGGATGATACGGTCGCGTGGGGGGATTTCAAGTACGATGCCACTCATAAGCACCTTCGCTTTGTGGAGGACAGCAGCAAATCAAACAAAACCTCTCATCTGGATGTGCTTATACACTTCGATGAGGTAAAGCTGTGCTTTAACACACTACATCACTCTGTCTTTATTTCCTCCCTAGTTCACGGTGGAGTTTTTGAAACACACACACACACACGAGTCCCTCTTCTCAGCACTGTCACATCCCACTACACATCCACATTCATGCCAACCTAGAATATCTGAAATTTAGTGCAAAAGCAGTGGGCTGTATAAAATAAAATAATAAAATCCTTGTCCTGATTGGCTGGATAGTTGGTGCTCCATATGATTTGTATTTTTCTGAGCTTGTGATGGAGCTCAGAATAAATATACAAAAGATGTTTGGATATAAAAATCACTGATCCCACCTTTAAGGTTTCTTCTTCTTCTTCCTCTTCAACCTTTTCTCTAAATTTATCATTCGTCTGGAACACATTTCCATTGAACATTCATCAGGCTCCATCCCTGATGTGAAAAAACAACTAAAAAACATGTTTTGGGTTTTCACTTTAGCATTTAACTAGCTTTTATTATATGCATTAATTGTACCAACATGTTACTTTTACTGTACTTTTATATTATTTTAATTATTATACACTCTTTATTATATATTTTTATATGTGTTATTATTTTCTTCTTTTTGTCACAGCTATTATTTGTTGCATTTATTTTTTTTCGCCCATTTTTTGCTCATTTCATTTTTGACTTTCTTTCTTTCTTTATTCTACACTATAAAACATTTTGAGCTGGATGTTAAATGTATAAATGGTGCTCCTTAAAGAAAGTTATTATTATTATTATTATTACCCACTAGATTTAACTTTTCCCCCCTTTATCTCAAACGCAGGGTGTGATGTATGAGTTGGACAGCAAGAACGAGAGCTGTAAGAAGCAGTCTCTGCCGTCTCACAAGCACCCGATGGAGGTGCCGGCCGACGCCACACACGTGGACGAGCTGTACATGGGAAGCCCTGATAAGTCTGAGCAGGGCCTCAGGGTGCGCATGTGGTCCGGGAATATCTCTGACCATGACGCCCATCACTCACAGGGTCAGTATACACATCCGAGTGACCATTTCCTTCATGGCCTGGTAAAGTTGTTAACATAATTGCAATGATGTTACATCTATGTTTGAATTCAATGTGAGCCTCAGTTCACATTCAGAAATCACTAGCTGTTTCAGGGATGATGATGATGATGATGATGATGATGATGATGAAATGGCTTTACTAAGTTGAAGAACTCACACGTTTCTTATGATGCTGATTTGGTCAGCAGCCCACTACTCGATCATGACTACTTCCTGCGGGTGCATCACCGTCTCCTGCACCTACCACAGTGAGAAGAATGACCTCATCTTCAGGTAAGAGGCAGTTGTACATGCGCTTTCTGCATGCAATCACTATAAACATGTATCAAAGTGTGCTTCCAGATATACAGTACGCACACTACAAAGTTACTGTGTGTGCAGTTTTAAAAAGATAACGTGACCAAACCCTCTTAACACGGCATCTCCTCTAGGACTTTCCAGCATCTGGGATTCGCTTCATGGAGGCTTCATGTACTTTTATGTAAATGGAGAAATCTGTCCAATACTGTTTTTCTTTTTATAATTTGATCTGTGTCCTGGATCTTTAAAAAAAAATGCATTGGTTATTTATCACCCAGAAGTCTGATCAGTAGTGCAGCTGCAACTCACAAGTTTATATTAATGCCATTTGTATAGGAACAGCTCATTCACAGGAACATGTACGGAGGATGCTTCATGTAAATACATGGAATTGTTGATATAGTGAAGATTTCTGTAAAGAACAACTGTTTATAGACATTAAATGAATGAAGTAACCATAAATAGATAAAGTTTGACATGTTCTTTAATAATTAAAAAGTTGTAATCATTGGCATATTTCTGTGGTATAAAAAGAATAAAACACAGCAGGACATGCTGTTATAGGAAAATAATCAACTCCACTCTGTGTCCAGCCGCATCACACCACCCCATTGTTGATTAGTGTACTGTAACAGCATGCCTCTAAGTGTCTTATGCCTTACATACTGTAACAGCGTGCCTGCTTTGCAATTTTGGTCTCATTCTCGTTTGTCTTGATCTTGACTTGTAAAGTTCTGGCGTAAACACTGGCATTTCTCATGTCCTGTTGTTAAAAAGTGAATCTAAAAATCTCTAATACAATTTTCATCCTACCTATAGGCTATATTTATATGCATTAGTGAAATATTTCTATAAGTATAAAGCCAGAAATGCTTGTGTGGCTAATAAAGATTGAAGGCTGATGATCCTATTTTCTATCCTTAATTATTCTGTTTGTTCCTCCTCAGTTTCTTCAACGTAGAGACGGAGATTGACGACATGCAAGTGTTTAACCCTCCTGATTACTGTGAAAGCATGGCTATAGAGGAGGCGTCTGATGACCATAGCTTCTTTGACCTGTTCCATGACTGAATCAACGAATCGATCAACACACAGGATTACGGCATAACACGAATTAAAAAAAAAAAAAAAACCTTCAAAAAACTGTATCCACTTTTTCTCTTTCTTCTAAACAAATCTGACACTCTCTAGTATGATCACCATCTCTGTTCTGAGTAACAGTACTGTTTTGTCCTTTTTGTGACTGTTCCTTTGTTTCTCATGAAGTCAATAAATGCTGAGTAATTCATACTGAAAAAAACCTGATGACTCTTTTATAATACACTAAATGAGTCCTTAAAGAAATGAACAATTGCACACTTCGATTCATACTCATTTCAAAGGTACATGATCATCCAAGACATATTTTGCTTCTTTACTGTTGCACTGAAGCTAGTAAGCTAATGTACAGTGCTTTGCATACTGTAAGTGTTCCACTCACTCACCCCTTTAACTGTTCCACATTTTGTAGTGTTACGACCTGGAACTCATTAATTCATTTAAACACATTATTTTAAAATGAAAGTGTCACTAAGTGGTACTAGAGGAGGCTTATTTTTCATCATGCTTTCATATAGATCCCTCCAGCTCCTTCAGGGCTACCCTTGGCCTCTTGGTTGCTTTTTTCTTTTTCTTCCATAAATATTGAAGTAATGCCATTCTTTTTGTTTTGACATAACTGCAGAGTTTTTACACCAAAAATTAGTTAGTTACATTTTTTTCTTTCTTTTAATCTAATATTTATTATCTGTACGTAATATCAGATAATAAATATATACTTTTTACAGAAGCTAGTGTTTATCTATCTATCTATCTATCTATCTATCTATCCATCATGGTGTACTCCCTCCCACCCTGTACCCCTGCATGTTCATAC
The DNA here is from genome assembly GCA_022758105.1 of Pangasianodon gigas. Classification (NCBI taxonomy): domain Eukaryota; kingdom Metazoa; phylum Chordata; class Actinopteri; order Siluriformes; family Pangasiidae; genus Pangasianodon; species Pangasianodon gigas. The sequence goes on from CM040480.1 coordinate 16,718,731, forward strand.
CCCAGTGCCTCTCTTGCTCCATGCTCATGTCTGATGCGCACTTCGCAGTGAAAGCTCTGCTCTGTAGTGCACTAGTTCTCGCTTTGGGACGCAGCCTGGATCTTCAGCCATGGCGATAGCTCACGTCGCTACAGAATACGTGTTTTCTGATTTTCTGCTGAAGGAACCCACTGAAGGGAAATACAAAGGGCTGCGTTTGGAGCTGGCTGCAGATAAACTGGTGACTTTTATCGCGGTGGGACTTCCCTTGCTGCTCATCTCCCTCGCCTTTGCTCAAGAAGTGTCAGTGGGTGAGTGTGTGTGCAGTGGGGTAGTCTCATTCTTCATGGCTTGGGTGCGATTATTTATGCATTAAGCAGAGAACAGCAGATGTATTTGTGATGATCTAGCTCGCTGAATGGGCTGTGCCTCATTTCTGAGTTAGATGGTATGATGCAACACTGGAAATAAAAGAAAACCAAGTCCTAGTAGCTGCCATTGATCTATAACAGGCTCCAAATATTTATTTCACTTTTTAATAGATGCATATATTCTCCAGGAATCCCTTTCTCCATCCCTTCAGCCTTTATTTTCTCTTTTGTTACCCAACTGCAAATGAAGTCTGCATCCTAAACTAGAAACAAAGCCCCAAAACCAGAGTGTAGCTAAATTCCTTGACGTTTATTTGAGCAATTTTGTTTAAAAAAAAAAAAAAAGCCTGCATGTAAACAAAGAAACGAAACCGCGCGCGCGCGCCCCCGCCGCCGCTTCTCATTCAGCCAGCAACACAGGCGCTGTGCGCGTGCACTAGTAAACAAAATACATGATCTCAGTGCTGCTGTATGAAAAGCACCCTAACTGTTTTTATTCCCCCAAACTGCAGAGCTGGACTTTCTTTCCAAGAACTGCCTTTCTTTCTTTCTTTCTTTCTTTCTTTTCTTTCTTTCCATACGTCCCACAAAACAATTATTGCAATATTGTGTTCTTTTTCTAATCTTTCCCTTTTTATTTTAAAAGAATCACAGAATTTCTTGAACAAAACTGTTTTGTCCTCCTTCTTTCAATTTCTTTATTGCATAAGAACAGTTAGTGACCTCCTTTCCTTTTTCTTTCTTAGCATCTATTACAAGAAAAGCAAGTCTTTCTTTCTTTCTTTCTTTCTTTCTCTTTCTTTCTATTTGCCTGCATAGAAAATTGCCATAAATTTGAATAAACATTGCAACATTTCTGTTTTTCTTTGTTTGTCTTTCCTTCTTTCCTTCAATTTTTTAACCTTTTCTCTAAATTTATCATTCGTCTAGAAAACATTTCCAATGAACGCTTGTCAGAATCCATCACTGACATTTAAAAAAAAAACCCAGCTAAAACATTTAACTGATTTTTATTATTTGCTTTAATTTTACAGACACATTTCCTTTACCTTATTATAATAATATTATTTTAATTATGTTACTTTTTTTTACAGTAGTTATTTATTGTTTATTTATTTGTTATTATTTTCTTATTTCTGTCACAACTATTATTTGTTGCATGTCTATTTTTCATTGCCATTTCTGACTAACCTTTCTTTCTTTCTTTCTTTCTTTCTTTCTTTCTGCATAAATTCTACAACAAAGGTTGTCAGATTTCTTTTTTTTTCTGTCTGTCTGCTTTATTTTAATATAATCGTTGCCAAATTTCTACAATAATATTACAATCAAACTTTCCAGGTGTATTTTCATGATGATTATGAACGGATTGATTGTCATTGAGCGGTTAATTAGATGTATTAGGATGGAAACTGCTCCTTTGTGGAGACCTTCTCCTGAAACCTATCAGCATCCACCGTACATCAGAGAGCTACAACAGATGTCCCTGTTCTTTACTGAGTCTTGCAAACTTTGCTAACATTCCTGTGGTGTTTATCTGCAAGGTATAGACACTGATAAATGTGGATCAAATAGTGAACTCGTTTCTTCTCTTAGGTTCCCAGATTAGCTGTTTCCCACCAACCAACTTCACTCTGCGCCAAGCAGTGTACGTAGACTCTTTCTGCTGGGTTGCTGCTGAAAGCCAAACTACAGAGGATGGCTCCCCTCTGTGGTTACATAAGGTAATGCAGGGTCACACCTTAACACCAAACTTTTACTCTAAACACCATGACTTCCTGACACATTTTCTGTTACTTTCTAGTTCTTTCCTTACATCCTTCTGCTGTTGGCCATCCTCGTGTACGTTCCCGCTCTGTTCTGGCGCTTCACCGCTGCTCCTCAGCTCTCCTCGGACCTCAGCTTCATTATGGAGGAGCTGGATCGCTGTTACAACCGCGCCATCCGCTTCGCCAAGAGCTTGGCGTCCAACAACCCTGACGCTGAGGATTCCCACAGGTTAATAGTGCAACTGTGGACAAATCCTTAACAGATTACAGGGATTATAGAGTTTGATTAAAGAGGTAGTGTCATGCAAAATCAGTTTAGAGAATTCTGAGTTGGCTCCATTAACAAAACTAAAAAAAGCAAACAACACAAAAATGACTTAGCTGATTGCTGACATTCCAGGAACAAAATGTGTATATTAGATTTTTCACCAAACTATACGTATATATATTATATATATATATATATATATATACACACATACAGCTCTATGATGAACCTTGGAATGCAAAGATGATTCCACGATTGGGGTGCCATTTGTGTCCAACAAATATTACATTTACAAATATTTATGTAAAGTAAAGTTCCTTCACAACAATCTATGTGCATTATTTCAGATTCTTATTCATGCTAATGGAAAATCTACAGCATTTGTGGTTGTTGCACATGACTATAACTACACTTTACCTTGAAATAGAATCATTAAAATATTTCAAAAATCACATCATTACATGAGCGCTCATAGCCAAAGACTTTCTGCCTTTTAGTCGAATGATGCTATTATGATGCTTCAGAGAAATCATCGAGGAAGGATAATGTCGCTTCAAGTACTTGCTAATTTTCCATATTCTGCAGTAGTGCACATAACATAGCTCATCATACTTTCAAGTTAAATTATTTTACCATAAATGAACAATTTTGGGCTAGTTAACTAGACTTCAGAGTAAGCACAACATAGGACTGGAGAGCTTTCCCTTGGCCATGAGGCAAGCTAATGAATTTATGATTTGTCCACTCTTGCTTATGGTGACACGGTGGCTTGAGTGTGTCTGTGTGTGTGACAGCGGTCTGGAGATGGCAGAGGGCTGTTTTAAATACCCTCTGGTGGAACAGTATCTGAGGACCAAGCGTGGGACACGGGCACTGGCGTGGAAGTACCTGCTATGTCGGGTTCTCACTCTGCTCACATTACTGCTGGCTTGCCTCTACCTGCTCTACTACATCTGCCTGGTGTCTCTGAGTGACCAGTTCCCCTGCTACTTACACACCGGTAAGTCTGACCTTCATAGCATCTTCATGACTCATGGATGCCAGTGTATATACTGTTGTTTCTGTCCTCACGTGCGCTAATTCGTGTGTACTCAGGTGCTGTCCTGAATCAGAGCGTGCTCCCTGCGGTGCAGTGTAAGCTGGTGGCCGTGGGTGTGTTCCGTCTGCTCAGCTGCATTAATATGGCAGTGTACCTGCTGCTCATTCCTGTGGTGATCAATGCAGCACTCCTACCTGCCCGGCAGACGCAGCAAAGCCAGTTGCTCCGCCCCTACAGGCTCCTGCCCGCCTTCAGCCACGCCCAGGGGCTGCACACCAGCTCTAGTCGCTATGACGACCTCAGCATCTACCTGCTGTTCCTGGAGGAGAACCTGAGTGAGCTGAAGAGCTATAAATGTCTGCAGGTCTGTTCTGTAATAGTACAATGCACAGATAATTTGTTTATTAATATGTAAAATGTTGCAAAAAAATTTTTTTGACAAGGATGATTCTGAAACTGGAGAAATTTGGACATTTTTCCGGGTAGATAAGAACATTTCATAGTCGAACTCATAGTTTAACATTAAAATTTCTCACCATCACCTTCCTTAAATTTGGAGACAGGAATGCAACGAGAACTGGCCAATATCGATCAGTTTCTTATTCCAAAAACAAGCTGCTGGAATTAAAATGATCATTTTTTAAAAAAATGTAATGACATTTTCTGACATCCACTGTGTGCCCCAAATCACTGGAAGCTTACCGATAGGTGATCCACAGCCTGTGTTGTGCGAGTTTCTGCTTATAACCAGTGTGTTTTGTGTGCATGTGCAGGTATTAGAGTTATTAACAGAGGGGGAGAGTGAAAACTTGGACACAATGTGCCTCCTGAGAACACTTGGACAAGTGAAGACCGATTTGGTGGACAGGAAATTAGCATCTGTTGTAGATGGCAACAGCCAATCAGATCACACTAAGGAGGAGGTAGAGTTATCCAAGCTCAAGGGTAAGTGTTAATCCTTTAATTTCAATGAAACACATTTGTTGAACCTCATTTGAAATGTATTTATTACCTAAAAGTTGGCTTACAGGTGTTTTTCCATTTTAATCTTTTTAAACCTCTACGTGCAAAGGTATAGGTCATCAGTGTAACACCTTGTTTAATATTTTTCCTTATACCGCAGTTCTGTTGAATTCTCAACTCTGATTGGTCAGAAGGTGTTGTATAATTTCCTGTAACAGCAGCTCTGACAGTAGTGCAGCTGCAGATCACAGATTTATATCAAGTCTGATGTGTTATCGTTTCTATAGTAACAGCTCATTCACAGGGACAGTTTATAGCTGCTATAACATAAGTGAGAACAGGAACTAACAAAATGTTGTGGAACTTCCACAAAACAAATGTAACTATAAATGGATAAAACACATACATAAATTTAAAACTTTTAATCGTTTACAAATTGCTGCTGTATAAGGGAAATAAAACACATAGGGATATGCTTTCACAGGAAAATATTAAATGTCAGGGTGGTAACAGTAACGTCACTTATTTTACTGTAACAGCATGACACGGAGTGTTTTATTTATTACATAAGGATTAAGTTACATGAAGTTACATAAGATCCTAAAAGCAAAACTTAGGTGTAATTATTGACATTGTGTGAATGTTTTTTCCCCCTAGATGGTTCCACTGTACTGATACAGGACGGGCAACAGAAAGAATCCATCTGTTGCTGTGGGAAGGATGTGAGACAGAGAGCAGTCTGAAGTTTGCATCAGAAAAAGAGAGAGAGAGAAAATGTGTGCATGTGTTTCACCTTTGTATATGCATTTAAATTTTGTTGTTACTATAGAAATGAGCGAATGTATGCATGTGCCTTCAGTATGTACTTGTTTTTTGCCATGTGTGTGTGTGTGTGTGTGAGAGAGAGAGACAATCAACCCCAACCTTCCTCTGAACAGAACTATCAATTTCGAGCTGAATGGGACTCTCAGTGCTGCTCTTTTAATAAAACATGAGCACTAGAACAAACAGAGTCCAGACAGTACAGATACGCGATATGTTGAAGGTTAATGCATGAAAATCATAAAATATTCAGGGCATTTACATTTAGCCTAGAGTTCATGACTTCTCACATAGTCACACAGAGAGGGCTCAAATAACAAGCAATATATCCTCAGCATGGGGTTTGTGCATGTGTTTGTATACGACAAATACAAGTTTGTGATTAAAAACTCAGTAAAAAGCAAATGCCACACAAAGGGCTTTCACAAAGACGTTTCTCCTCCTTACATTTAGTTTTAATAGACAGAATCATCATATGAGTCCAGGTCTAAGGGCTAATACAGGTATTTATTAGTTTCATTGTGTAGTATCATCATAGTAGTGGCGTGGTCTTAATCACTCCAGACACCTTAATACATGAATTTTTGTCTGGATTTTGATCTTTTAAGTGTTAAAATGTTCTGCACTGATTTGCACCCATGTTCCTCCATCCTATCCTCCTGACAAAGACCTACGTTTAGAAAATTGCTGATAATAATCAGAATACTGTATATGATGACTATTAGAAAAGCATATGCCCTTTAATATTCTCAACATGGATGTCTGTATTATTGTATTTTACTGTTTCTCATTTGGATAGGGTTTTTTTTATATGACATTTTAAATTATTATTATCACTGTATTTTTATTAGCATTGTTATTAAAATGTTTTGATATGAGTTACTGATTTTTTTTTATCTGCAACTGAGGCATCAAAACAGTAATATAAATAAATGTGTTTACAGAAGTGGTGCTTCTTGCATTTTTTTCAGTGACTTGCATGGCACTCACTCCACATAAACAGATAAGTTGTTGAATATGGTGAAGTTTTCTATGAGGATACGTTTATTTTGATTTTTGGAAGGAGTCTCCAGTGTCAGTGGTTTGTAACAGTGTAAGGTAAAGCCTCATTCCTGTTTCTGTTTTTTTTTAAACTGTACTTGAGTTTGCTGTATCTATCCAACATTAGTTGGACCAATCAGAGTTTATCAATCACCATAAAGTATACAGTACCTTGTCCTGCAAACTCAGATTTAGTAATTAGGAGTTAAACTCAGAGGTACTACAGTAATTTTTTTAAACGAGGATTTTGTTCAGTGCAGGATAATCTTTAACTTAGACAATAAACCCTCATGTTTGCTACATGTTCATTACATGAAGAATTATGTTGCTCACATGTACAAATGCATTACTCTGTATTATTTACAGAGGGGGTTCACAACATTTAGACTGGGCTAACTTAAAAAAAAATTCCAAGGACCACATCAGAGAAATGAATTTAATATTGTGCACAGGCTATTTATTGGAGCCATCGATTTTTCCTGTCATTTGGTTCAAGGTAATTGATTAATTAAAGGTCATCTTGTTCATGAGTTGCTCAGTTGAATTACACCCATTCAATTCAATTCAATTCACCAGTAAAACAAATTCACAACTATAAGAACTGCAATAATAAATACATTTAATAATGGTGTGCTGTGATTTCCATTGCTTTAACAAAATTACAAAGAAAATTGTGACCTCCTAAATATGCTTGATGGATCCCAAATTGAAAATCTGTTTTTATAAATTTTAGATTTGAATTTGACCAATTTTGTGACTTGGGTGATCACTAACAGCACCTCTAGATATGCTAATACGTAATGTTTAGTCATCGACTTTTCGCCCGAGAGCAGGAAACACTAAGACACGTACGCCTGTGTTTGTGAAGCTCATTAACGGTTTGCCTCATTTCTGGTACAGGAAAAACATCTTCACAAATTCTACCCAACAGCTGTCACCTTCTGTTGCCCTCTAAAGCAAACACCCTGTGCCCTAAGCAGCATTTTTTTTAAAAAACCCAATAGCTGGAGGACTTGGCCTGACCCATGACCCTACCCCGTGTTCCATTCGGACACCTTTATGAACTTTTATCCCAAACTGATTTCAAATGAAGTTCTCTGAATGCATGCTGAAAGGAGTATGTTCACGCAATTTTCGAAGAACTGGAAACTCAAGTCTGTTCAGGTGTAAAAGTGAATTAGCTAGAACAAACGTAGCTAATGTGGCATGTGTGATTGGACAGCCACTTAACAGCATTAGAGGCTGTGCAAGTGCGGTGCGTTTTTTCCGCTGACTCGGACAAAGCAAACCTGCTCAGGTATAAAGGTGGAGAAGAGCCACTGTTCGTCCTCAACCATCTCTTTTCTCTCAGCATCTCTGACCACCTTCACAGGGCGTCTCCTCTGTCTACTAACGCAGGTAAGAGAATTAAACATCTCTATTTCTTTTGGGTTGGTTCTTCAGTATTCTGTTATATTTTGGATACTATTGGATTACTATTAGTGGATACTTAAATATCTTGAAAAGCGAAGTACAGATGTGAACATATTGGGATAAAAATGTTTTCCTTTCAATTATGTTTCTTCTAAACAGAAAAGAACATGGTACAACAAATTTTGGCTATAATAAAAATGCACAACGATGAATGAGTGAGATTTAACTCGAATTCTTACAAAGTTGTAAGAACCTTTACCTCAGTCTTAATCTTTGAGGGAACCTTTATTTATAGCTGCTATAACCTAAGTGATAAGTGTTTCACAGGCACAACTAACATAAACACAGAAAGAATGATGTGTTGTTCTTTAAGTAAGAGGAATAAGACATTTCACGATGTGATGTCTGCTTCCTGTCGGATCTCATCATAAGACCTCTTCGTTCATTATTTTTCCTATAACAGCACGTCCCAAGTGTTTTATTTCCTTACTTGATTGTTACCAGAGTTTGGTTACACTCACCATGTCTGATTACTTGCAGCTCTGCATCACAGAGTCTAATCAAACACAGTATTTTCTTTTTATTTCTCCTGCACCTCTGTGTCTCACAGACAATGGCGGTTTGGCTCCAGGCTGGTGCTCTGCTGTTCTTGCTGGCGTTCTACACTGCAGGAGCCAATGCTGCGGCACCCCAACACCTATGTGGTTCTCACCTGGTTGACGCCCTATACCTAGTCTGCGGCCCAAATGGGTTCTTCTACAACCCTAAAAGAGAGGTGGATCCTCTGCTGGGTAAGGAACAAGTCATATTAAATGAGATTCCAGTGTTTACCCTCGGATTCAAAATGGATTGAACATTTTTGGATTATTGAATTATTATGTTGAAACGTTTCTCTTTTTTCAGGGTTCCTTCCCCCTAAATCTGCGCCAGAGGGCGAGTTGGCTGAATACCCATATAAAGATTACAGTGAGCTGATGGTGAAAAGAGGCATTGTGGAGCTGTGCTGCCATAAACCCTGCAGCTTACATGACCTGCAAAACTACTGCAACTAAAACACCAGCATGGCCACCACCATAAACTCTCCCAACACCTGCTGCAAATGAGACAATGGCCTACTTGATTATGTTTTTTTTTTTCCTAGAAAATAAAAGGATATCAAATGAAAGTGTACTGTGTTGTGAGTCTTCTTTAGTGAGATGTAAAGCATAAACTATAAAAACAATACTGCAAAGAACAAAACTTGAATTTCAACCACTAGTTCTCCCAATACTGAAATAGTCTTTAGTTTTATCTTAATCATTTGGTAGAGTTCCTCTAGGAATAGAAGTATCTGTGCCAACACTGACTAAATAAACTGTGATATAAACAGAACAAATACTGCTGAACAGGATACTAAAGAAAATATTCACATTTATACGTTTAGCAGATGTGTTTATCCAAAGACGTGTTAATCCAACAATTAACAACTCCAGAAAAAATGTGATATAAATACTGAAGCAAAAGTTCCCTTTTTTTTTTTTTTTTTTTTTTTTTTTTTTTATTTAGTAAACGCTTTCATCCAAAGTGACTTCATGTGAAGCAGAATACAATCCAAGTATCCAGCAGCTAAATTAACTGGAGGCGATACAACTGCTGCAGAACTAAGTTTCCACCAAATGACTACAAACAAGCGCAAGACTGACGGAAGTTCCAACTAACAATAACATAAGTATCTCCTAGTATTTAAGACAGCTTGACACACTATTCCCAAATGATGTCTACATTATACTGTATATGGTACATGATGCTTGAGACAGTGCAGAGAGTGGCTTGACTGCAAATGGACTGCATAAGTTCTTCATAAAAAAGTAATAAAATTATTTGTGAGACCAATAGTCAAAAACAACCCCTACTTATAGTCCAGGCAAAATAAAATTATTTTTAATGTAATGCCCCGAGTAGCTTCGGTAGCAGCCACATAACTCCTGGCTTCAACTACAGCCTAGGAAATAAGTCTTTAGGGCTGGGAAGTCACACATACCACATCCAAAGCCAACCAAAGTGAACGCTTAAATACTTGTAACCATATATTTATGCAAGTTTTCAGCATGTTGCTTTTTGTTTATTGTCCTTTTGTTCTGGTGACTCTCTATATGAACTACTCTATATATGAACTGTAATAAAAAGCACTATTCACTGAAGAATACAGTGCTAATATTAGAGACTTGTATATAGTTCTGTGAAATTCCTGCAAATGGGTTCACAGCCATCTTCTAATCAGCTGCCACTAGTTCTATATAAAACTGAGAAAATTCTAGAAAGCAGCAGTGTGAGACATGCATGCCAAGTTTGTCTACTTCCAAATAGTAGTATTAAAACATGCTAAATACACTATGTTTCGATAATTGGACTATTAATAGAACCATTTTTTAAAACAATTCATTTATGTTAATTTAATATATTATTTTTAGAATTTTTCCCCGCCTTTCTTCCTTCCAGGGAGCTAGCATTTCACTAATTTACGGGCATTAGCATGTTCTGTTTAGGCTGGATTAGATGACATGTTTCCTGTGGTTGCTGAAGTCTTTGAAGGTAACTACAGAATTTTATAGCTTTATGTTAATGCCACAAAAGCCACATTTGTGCTAGCCATGTTACAGAGCTGCATCATGGAGCTGTATCACAACTTCAAGATCTCTAGCTCCAAGCAAACTAAGCAGATGGTTGACAAGCAGACACAAGACACAATAAACAGCAAGGAGTCAAATGAGCAAAAAGCTAACCAGGCCAATTTGGGCACCTTAAATAGTCACACAGGGGATGACTTAATAAACCACAGGGAAAACTAGAAATGGTGGACTGGAATAAAGGAATGGAAGTGGAATTGCCTGCATGTTGAAAACCTGAAATGAACTCAACACATACACAATACAGACAGAGAGAATACAACACAAAAAATAAAGAATGATAGACACTTGTGTCAGACTAACATACCATAGAATGAAGGCATTTCAGCTGTTATCATGTCATTGTGTCATATAAGGTTTCTAAAAACAAAAAAAGACATTCTGCAGAACATCATTGTGCTCACTCTGTTTTATTAGTTTAGTAATGAACCAAACAGGAAAAAAAACATTGTTACCAAATCCAGTAATGCATCAACGTCCTATATTCAGATTCTATGTAATTTTACTACAGACTGTAATTCTACTACAGACATTATTAACACACTGCACTGAGATCATGTTTCTGAAGTTATGAACCTCTTTCTTTCAAAATCCAGTTCTTTTAAGGTCACCAATTTTCACCAAAACATTAGAATCAACAGTGCTGTTCTATAGGTGAGGAAAATGGGAACATAGCGTAGCACCCATTAAAGAAAGAGTTTATAGTCAAGAAATTTGACAGAACCCTGTCTAAACTCTCAATATAATACATTTAAAGCAAAGGCAATTAAACAATATGCATACATTTGTAACCAACTGTAAATATTAGCATTATATTTGGGTAGGGGTGTCAAACATATGGCTAAATGTGAGCAGATAATATAGTGTACAGGGATATATTATCTGCCCACATTCAGCAAATGCTTCAAAACTCACTGGACGGCGCTTCACATTGCAGATGGAAAATGACCTAAAGCATACGAAAGTCTGCACTTTGCGATCATATTGATTATTTCATTTCAATAATACATTTGTCAATGTCCAAATATTTATGGACCTCACTGTACATACAAATAAATATATCTAGATCACTGTATCTAATGCTAGAATTTAAATAAAATCTTTGCAAATTATCATGAGTGCAAGTCTTTGTGTAAGCATCAAGATGAGGAAATTACAGTGACTTGCAAAAGTATTTATCCCCCATGGAATTGATCAAATTTGTCTGAATAACAAATTATAAATATTCTTCCTCTGACAATTTTTTATTGCAAACCCATGTTAGTTTACAGTGAATTTTCAAAGTCAAAAACTGAAAAATGCTGCTTGCATAAGGATTCAACCCCCCAGGTTCTGGAAGCACCAGGTAAATGATATTGTTTTAATGAGGACAAAATTCACTTATAATTGGCCTTCACCTGTGAAATATTAAAACACCTCCCATTTTCTGGCCAAAACTGTCATTGAGCAGACAGGTAGTCTGAAGGAAAGGAGTGAAAATGAAGACTAAGAAGCATTCTAAAGAAGTTTAAGATAAGGTAATAGAATTTCATAACTTAGGTATAGGTTGTATATCCTAGTGGACATCCCAGTAAGCACAGTTGGGTCAATAGTGAGGAAGCAGCACCACCTAGACAAGGCCTTCCCTCAAAACCCAGCGCAAAAACAAGACACAGACTGATGAGGGAAGCCACAGTGAGGCCAACAGTCACTCTGAAGGAGTTATAGAGTACAGTGGCTGAGACTGGAGTGAAGGTGCAACAGACAACCATTTCAAGAGCTCTGCATTATTGAGGACTGTATGGGAGGTTGGCTTGAAAGAAACCATTGCTCAAGAAGAGCCATATGAAAGCATGAGAGTGATCCAGTGAAGATGTGTTTTTGGTGTGATGAGACCAGGATTAAGCTTCTGTATTTTGGCAAGTTTCAAAGCTCTGTGTGGTGCAGACCTAACACAGACCAGACTAAGACCTCAGTTACCACCATCCCTACAGTGAAATATGGTGGTGGTAGCATCATGCTCTGGGGATGCTTTCCATCCTCAGAACCTGGGCTTCTTGTCAGAAATTGAAGGGAGAATAGATGGAGCAAAGTACAGGGTGAGAATTTACCCCAAAAGACTTAAAGCTGTTATTGCAGCAAAAGGTGGTTCTACAAAGTACTTGCCTGAAGGGGTTGAATACTTATGCCAGCAGCATTTTTCAATTTTTTATTATTATTTTTTTTTAGATCCAATGACAAATAAGGATTTTTGACTGGAAATTTACTTTAAGAGCATATTGGTTTGCAATAAAATTACTGGTTGGAATAATCTGTGTAAGTGTCATACTCGTAATCCAAATGTGGTTGGAAGATTTACCTTTACATTTAACATTTACAGTAACAAAATTGAAAATTGCAAGTATAATATTTCTGCTACACAAACAGAAATGGAAACACATGATGTTACAAATGTGTGGATGTGGTTTACTTAGTGTAGGGTGCTCTCCATTAAGTGTAACTAAGCCTGGCCTGATCCAGACTCCAATTCCTCGACTAAGTAGTGCTGCTTCTTTTTAAGAAATTGATAGAATTCAGCTTTCACTTTTGTTGAGTTGAGATATTTGTACAGTTCTCTCATTTTATCCTGATGTGTTGACTTTGTCTGAATGTTATTGTACATTTCATCAGTAATCATGTTCTTGCCTTTTAGACAGTCTGCAATCTCCATTACTGAAGAAACTTTCTGAATGAGCGTTTCTCTGTGTTGATCCACAAAGTCAGCACCTATAATACAAATGATAATCAAATGATTGTAAACAGCACAACATTTCCACTGCAACAGGATTCATCTGGTGTTCACACTAATTGGATTATGTGACAAATCATATGAACTGTAAAGCCCTCAGAGAACTATTTTCATACATACAGGAAATTGTTAGATTTGTAGTATTATTCAACATAAAGAATAAAAAAGTTTTCATAGAAAAGTTCAATAGCTGAAAAATCTTTGGATGTGTCCCCACGTCCCTCTTACGAAAGTGGGGTCAATGCAGCAAAAAAGATTGCAGTACAGTCTAATGTGTAAGAGTTTCTGGAGTGACTTGCTTCCATTGGGTAAGTTGGATGTAAAATACAGACAGACTTACCTATTATTTCCATTTTGAGTGGGTCTGCCCCTGTACCTGACATAACAAGACAAAAAACAAGACCTGGTACACTGACATTATGTAATTAAAGCACACCTAGACATACAGTCCATGAAAATAAGCAAAAATTATTTATTCATCTTCAAGAAACCAGTAGGGGGTGTTTCTCTCTGTATTGACATGACTGATGTCAATGATAATCAAATGATTGTAAACATTAAACAGACTTTTTAACAATGTAGACATCATCACACTTCCATTGCATCAGGATATATCTGGTATTCACACTAATTGGATTGGTGACAAATCAGTGTCAACCATGGAGAACTTTTTTTTTTCCACATTTACAGGAAATTGTCAGAGTTGTAGTAATACTTCATTGCTTCAATATTTGAATATTTCAATATTTGAATAAAGTATATAATAGTGTTGCATATAGAGTTCCATAAAAATGTTCTATAGCTAAAACATGTTTGAATGTGTCTGTTTCCCTGTTAAGAAAACAGGATCAATGCAAAATAAAAAAAGATACATTTGCAGTACTGTCTATTGTCTGAGTCTGGAGTGTCTTGCATCCAATGAGTATGCTAGAAGTAAACTTTAGACAATGTCAGACTTACCTGTTGTGTCTGTTTTGAGTGAGGTTGCCTCTGTAATGTGACAAAACAGGAAATAAGACTTGATATGACTTCATGTAAAAAAAAATTATGAGTGGATCTGGAGACTATCATAGAAACACTGGATGTGAGGCAGGAATACACTCACATGAGCATGGGACGCTAGTCCATCACAGGGTACCAAGAACACATGTTCACATGTTTTAGGGAGGTGGGAAGAAACCAAAGGACCAGAGGAAACCCACACTGACAGAGTGAAAACATATGAAACTCCACACAAGCTCAGGATCAAACCGGAGACTCTGGGTCTATGAGCTAGCACTGCAACCCACTACACCCTCTGTGCTGCCTGTATGTGAAAACTCATTCATTCATCTTCAGTAATTGCTTTGCCCTGGTCAGATTTCAAGTTTCAAGTCTGTCATGGGACTCAGGCAGGGTTTTTCAATAGCATCTAGACCACCACCTTTAAACACAAGCTGACTTGCCTTTAAGCCCCAAAGAAATCAGAGGATAGAAATTTAAAGGTCATCCAAGTCCACCTGCAGTTCTGATAGTCACGTCAAGGCAGCTGACATGAGGGTGAAGGACAGAACGTACACCCGACTGGTTGCCGGGCTTGTGGTTCTTCAAATTGGTGTACAGAGAAGTGTTGTGGTTCACATTCAGTAATTACGTTCTTTGCATTGATGGTACTATTGACGATAGGACTGCAGGCTTTGGTACAGATTCAGGGACTTATACTAAAAAAAAATCAGTAAAGGAAAAATACTAAATGAAATCATCCAGGCAACAAAGAAAGAGAATTAAGATCCAGCCTTGATACAAATTTATGTGTAGATAGATAGATAGATAGATAGATAGATAGATAGATGCACACACATTCACATACTCATTCACACACTCATTCACATACAGGCAAACTGGTGTAGCCAATCCACCTACCGACATGTTTTTGGAAGGTGTGATGCAACTTGAGAAGTGAAAGCAAACTCATTTCAGCATCCAGAGAACATGGCTGTAAGCTGACTTTAGGAACGTATAAGTGATCCTGGAGGAAATTGAAAAAAAGTATATGAATACATTCATGAAATGACATGTGGTCTAATGTCTTCT
The DNA here is from genome assembly GCA_022758105.1 of Pangasianodon gigas. Lineage (NCBI taxonomy): Eukaryota > Metazoa > Chordata > Actinopteri > Siluriformes > Pangasiidae > Pangasianodon > Pangasianodon gigas. The sequence continues at coordinate 16,733,899 of CM040480.1, forward strand.
CTCTGTTTCAATACCATTGTCATTTTCTTCATTGATATATCTTCCTCTTCTTCCCTGTATCTCTGTGCATCTTTGTGAAAAAAAGAGACACTTTGTTGTCATAATTGGATAATTGAAAATGACTATTCTACTAAAAACAGATCATTGATTGCATTTACAAAATCACTTACACATGTCTCTACAGTGTTCTCTTTGCTTTAACAGTTTTATCATCTTCTCTGCTGATGTATTTTTCTCTACTCCCCTCTTTTCTTTCACTTCCTGTAATGTCTGTGTGTCCGTTCTAAAATGATAGTGTCTGCTTCCTGCCAGCATCATCTGTATCTTCTCCAGCAGCTCTGTGACCTGAAAGTCATCTTGCATCTTCTTATTGTTAAAAACATGATATCTGTTTCCACATTTCTCAACCAGCCACTGGAGAGCCTCCCCTTCACTCTCAATGTGTCTCTCTATGGTTGTGTCTCCCAGAGAGTCCCCAAAGGTGAACAGAACCATGGTGTAACTCCAGACTTTGTCACCAAGAAGCTTCATATATCCTGCTAATATTTCTCTGTCTTTCTCTGTAAATATTCTGTCCCCATTTACCACCACCAGTACAGCATGTGGACCTGGAGGACACTGAGACACACTGAGGACAATCTCCCGTTTAAGCGACTCAGTACTCTCCTCTACAGGTCTATCACTGCGCCATCCTGGAGCTTCAACTACAGTGATCCTCATCCCTGATACATTTCCCTGTCTCTTCACACACTTTTCACTTTCACTGTTAAACTCAGATTTATCATTGGCCAGGATCATGTTTCCTGTTGAACTTTTCCCTGAATTCTTGCAGCCCAGCAGTACAATTCCCAGTTCTGAGAAATGGCGTAGGCCACCTGCAGGACAAAAAAAATTGTGGTTCTCACCAGAAAAAAAGACTATTTGTTGTCATAATTAGTATAATCAGGAATAACTAATTTCCTGAAAACAGAACACTGAATTCACAAAATTACTTACGCGTGTGTGAGTGAATGTCTTCTCTGTGCTTTGACACCCTAATCATCCTCTCCATTGATCTCTCTAGCTCTTCTGTCCTCCTATCTTCCTTTATGAGTAAAATCGTTTTGTCCATTTCCAAATGGCAGCCTCTGTTTCCTGCCACCATCTCCTCTATCTTCTCCAGCAGCTCTTTGACCTGAATATCATCATCCCTCTTTTGAATGTTAAAAACATGATATCTGTTTTGACATTTCTCAACCAGCCACTGGAGAGCCTCCCCTTCACTCTCAATGTGTCTCTCTATGGTTGTGTCTCCCAGAGAGTCCCTAAACGTGAACAGAACTATGGTGTGACTCCAGACTTTGTCACCGAGAAGCTTCAAGTATCCTGCTAATATTTCTCCATCTTTCTCTGTGAATATCCTGTCCCCATTTACCACCACCAGTACAGCATGTGGACCTGGAGGACACTGAGACACACTGAGGACAATCTCCTGTTTAAGCAACTCAGTGCTCTCTTCTACAGGTCTATCACTGCGCCATCCTGGAGCTTTAACCACAGTGATCTTCCTATCTGCTGCATTTCCCTCTCTCATTACACACTCCACAGCTCTGTTTAAATTAAACCCTTCTCTACGCAGGATGATGTTCCCTGCTGAACTTTTCCCAGCATTCCTGCAGCCCAGCAGCAAAATATTCACCTCTGGATAATGGCTTGTTGGACCTGCGGGATACAAACAAGACTCTTTGTTGTGATCATTAGTATAATCTAGAAAAACTATTCTACTGTAAACAGAACACTGATTGCATTCATTAAACGACTTACGCATGTGTTTTCTAATGTTTTCTCTCTGGTTTGACACCTTCATTCTTCTCTCCATTGATCTCCCTTCCTCTACTCTCCTTCTCTCTTCCACTTCTTGTAAAATCTTTGTGTCAGTTTCAAAATGGTGGCCCCTGTTTCTAGCCATCATCATCTCTATCTTCACTAGAAGATCTGTAATCTGCATATGATTGCTATTTTCATTCATGAAAACGTGATACCTGTTGCCACATTTCTCTACAAGCCGTTTGAGAGCATTCCCTTTATTTTCAAGGTGTTGTTCAATGGTGATGTTTCCCAGCAAGTCTCCAAACGTGAACAGAACTATAGTGTGACTCCAGACTTTGTCACCCAAAAGATTCAGGTGTCCTTCTAATATCTGTCTATCAATGTCTTTAAAATTAATGTCCAAACCTACGACCAGCAGCACAGCATGAGGTCCTGGAGGACACATGGACACACTGAGGACAATCTCCTGTTTAAGCAAGTTGGTGCTCTCTTCTACAAGTCTATCACTCCACCATCCTGGAGCTTCAACCACAGTGATCTTCCTCCCTGCTGCAGTTCCTTGTCGCTTCACACACTTTGCAGTTCTATTGAAGTCAAATGTGCCTCTACCCAAAATGGTGTTTCCTGCTGAACTCTTTCCCGACTTCACATTTCCCACAAGCAAAATTCTCAGCTCTGAGAGATGGTGGTCTAATCCTACAACAAAATAAACCATGTTATCGTCCACAGAATATCTTTTTGTCACAAACACTCTCTGAAACAAAATGTAAGAAACTACACTATATGGCCAAAAGTATGTGGCCTTAACACCCATATGTGGTTCTTCCCCAAACTGTTGTCACAAAGTTGGAAGCACACAGAATGTCTTTGTATGCTATAGTATTAAGATTTCCTATCACTGGAACTAAGAGACCTTGCCTAAATCTGTTCCAGTATGATAATGCCCTTATGCACAAACTGAGGTCCATAAACATATGGTTTGCCAAGGTTGGTGTGGAAGAACTTGAGTGGCCTGCACAGAGCCCTGACCTCAACCCAACTGAACACCTTTGGGATGAACTGGAACACCAACCTCATGCTGGGCTTTCTTGCCAGACATCGGTGACCAACATCCTGTGGCTGAATGAGCACAAATCCCCACAGCCACATTCTAAAATCTAATGGAAAGCCTTCTCAGAAGAGTGGAGGCTGTTATAGGAGAAAAGGGGGGAACACCTCAATAATAATGCCTATGGTTTTAGAATGAGATGTTCAATACTCAGGTGTCCACATACTTTTGGATATAAAGTATAAATATACCAACTTTGATAATGGCTTGTTGTGATTTCCAACACTAGAACAAAATTTAAATATCCTTTACTTTACTTTGAGAGCCCCTGTTAAAGCCAATCAAGGCAATTAGTTTTGTTTTTTTTTTTAGACTTTTTAAATGAATTTGATGAAGCAATTTGCAAGAACACTATAACATGCACAATATTTTCTTTTTTTTTTTTTTCTGGACGCTGGAGCCATACACCATAGACAGGGCACCCATGCCTAGTGCCACCAAATCATTTTCATCAAATTTTATTTTTAAATATAATTTTTATATAGAAATAATATTTAAATAATAATTTATTGTATAATTTATTTTTAAATATAAACATCAATAGACATCAATAAAATATAGTCACCAGACACTTTAGCAGAAATTCAAATATAGTCTCATATCTCTTATGAGTGACAATGGCAATGAAAAACTGCTGTTCTTTTCCACTCACTTATCAAGTTCCAGATAAAAGCAGTAACTGACTGCTCACTGGTTACAAATTCAGACCCACACATGAATAATGTTTCTGAATCTATTTCAGATTCTGTGTCTTTACATTCATTAGCTCATATGGCTGTTGTATTAACTTTCTGATGTGGTGTTGTGTGTGATTTAGTGTAACAGACAAGCAGTCTAATCAGTCTAAGACAGTTGAACTAGAGATCAGGGCCCCTAGCAGACCTGGTCGGGAATTCGTCGCTGGTTGAAAGGTCACAGAAAGTTCGGTATAATCATACTGAGAACAAGAGTCCTGGGATGAAGCTATGGATTGTCTCTTAATGTGAAAGTGTAAGACTCTATGATAAACACTTGACATTTGTGGATATGATTATGATTGGGTATAGATAACCATCTAAAATCTTACCAGCTCTATAATTGAGGTAAGTGAAATCCATCTTTGACTGTTTCTCCACCTCTTTTTCACATCTACAATGCAAGATTAAAACACATTTTGTTAATGAGTATTTTACAGTGTGATGCTGTACAGACATCAAAAAACAGGATAAACCAGAACAGTCTCCATGAAACCAGACTAAGAAACTAACTAAAGACATGACGCATCTTCAGATGTAGGCAATGATAACAGGACAGGTAGAGCTGGAACAGGAATGAGGAAGACATGACACAAGAAACTGGTTCTGTGACATATACAAAACTTAAGCAGAATTAAAGCCACATTATTCTGAAGAACATTCTAAATAATTTGGCTTTAATTCTGCTTAAGATTTGTTCATTTAGCAGATAGTCTTATCCAGAGCAACTTACAAAACATGAAAGCAATTGAAAGCACCTATTTATTCATTACCTAAATGCTAATTTGTAAAAGTGCTTGAGTGGACTAGATTATTACAAACAGAATTTCAAACCCAGTTGTATAGACAATTCAAAAGGTCAGTAATAAAAAAAAACACCTAATAATAATAATTTAACATTAATAATAGAAATAAATTTAAAACTAAGCTAATAAGATAAAGTGAACTGTTTATCAAAGCTATTGCCAAGTTTTCTTCACACTGACATTGAGCAAGTTTTTAATTGCATAATAATTACTGTAAAATAAAAACTACATTTTAAATACAGAAAGTGGCCCCCAGGCACACAACAATTTTTTCTTAAAATTCCCAGTAAGAAACCAAAGAACAACTTGACATAAAAAGAATAACTTGAAATAAATCAAATATCTGTCCAATGCCCAGTGTAATACAACACTTACTGCAGTCCATATGTTTTAAAATATTAAAATATTAACTACATGTCAATATCATACAGCCCAGTCTGATTTAAATCCTTCACAAGACAAAGACAGGGAAGACAAGACAACAAAAGCATAACATAAATTCTAATGCTGCATACACATCAACAAGCTAGAAATTCATGTATTACAAACAACACAACAAACTGCAGCTTTAACATAAGATACCCACCAAAATATCCCCGAAATTCCTGAAAAACAAAGAGTGACTGACACTGAGCTACTCATAGAACTGGTTCTGCTGAACTAAAGTTGCTTCATTTACAACAAAACACACTGTTGTAAGCACAGTGTTGACAGAAAAAAAAGTATAGACTGAAATATATTATGCTGCTTATTGCTGTTCTGGTGCTGGTTTATTTCAGCAAATCAACATGGATATGCTGGTTGGCAGGAGGGACACTGCTGGTTAAAAAAACAAAAACAAACAAACAAAAAAAAACATTAATGGTGCTCAGGCTAGCTCTAAAAATACTGAAAAATACTGAATTGTTTTTCCAACCTGCTGGGTTTTGTGTGTTGGCTCAAACTGAGTTAATAATATACAAGCCAGCATACTACCAATAAAGACTATTTTTACTCTTCCATATTTAGTATAGCAGAAATAATGTGCAAATAATTCCTACCTTAAGTGCTCACTGTTGTTGAGGAAATGACAGATGAGCAGTTCAAAAAGGAATGCTTTCTTTGTAGTTTCGTTTTAAGAATATAAGCCTATACGTAGGTGGACGCCCACAGGAATGTCAAGACATTATGCAGCCCTAATTAAAGGAACAATTTTTCACAATATTGAAAAAAGTTGTTATTATCCATAATTCGAAATCTATTTATCTTTGGATCTATTGGGAGTTTGCATCAGTGCCAGCACCTTGTGGTCACTATATGCAAGTACATATGTATGTAAAAATGAGCATTGTATCATCTGAATGTGTGATTCACACCCCTATTTTGTTGCATTACAAACAGCCCATGTAGATATACTAATAAATAAATATATAAAAAAAAGTTCAACAACTGACTTTTGACCAAGAGGAGCACGAACTCAGCATGTGTTTGTAAAGATCATTAATGCTGGAATATGGGAAAGGATCTTTGTAAATTATACCCAACAGCTGTCACCTTATGCTGCCCTCCAAAACAAACACCCTGTGTACTAATCAGCATTTTTTAAAAATCCAAAAGCTGAAGCGCCTTCGATTCAGGGTTAAGTTCTATTCAGATGCTTTTATAAACTTTTGTCCCAGACTGATTTCGGATGATGTGCTCTGAACACATCCTGGAAGAAGTATGTTTGCACAATTTTGAATAACTGGAAACTCCTCTAGAGATGCATGTTGGTTCAGATGCACGGAAAAGTGAATTAGCTAGAACAAATGTAACTAATGTGGCATGTGTGATTGGACAACCACTTAATGGCATTAGAGGCTCTGTGCATGTGTGGTGCTTACTGCTGCTGACATGGACAAGGCAAACGTGGTCAGGTATAAAGGTGGAGAAGAGCCAGTGTTTGATCCTAACCATTTCTCTCAGCATCTCTGACCACCTTCACAGGCATCTCCTCTACTAGCGCAGGTAAGAGAATTATAAAGTTCTATATTTCTTTGGGGTTGTTGGTATTTTTCCATGGGCTAGACAAATTCTATACATCATTAAAATATGATATGACAAACAACTGTATTCTATTATACTTTGGTATTGCTAAGGATTGCTATTGGTGGATAATTAAAAAATAATCTTAAAAAGTGAAGTACAGATGTCCACATATTAGGATAAAATAATATTCTCCTTCCAACAGTGTTTATTCTAAGCAGAAAAGAACATAGTAGAATCAATTCTGGTTATATTAGTTTAGTCCAAATGCATAAAAAAGATAGAATACAAATTATAACAACCAAAACTAAATAAAATTAATAACCATTGCCATTAAAATGAACTAATATAATATCATAATGGTAGCAATTAGTTCTTTGAATAGGTTTTAATCCTAAAAGCTGTTGTATTTTCAGACTTTGTTAAGAAAAGAGTCTTTAGATGATGATTGAGTTTCTCAAACAGCAGCTCTGACAGTAGTGCAGCTGGAAATTGTATTAAAAAAGGTTTATATTGGTTCTGTGTAGTGCAACAGAAAAGCGTTATCCCTATGGCCCGGAGATCGCCAGTTAATCCCAATGCCACAGCCAGGGAGTCTATAAGACTAAAATTCCCCATGTTCTCTGGCATGATCTCTCTTCTGTCAATCACAGCAACACTATGGAACCTGTGAGCTCATGTATGCAGAAGAGGGCAGATTGCTCTTTCCTCGGAGTGTGTTATGCTGTCCTATATTTATATTTATATATTTATAGCAACTATAAATGTAAACTATAAATGTTGTAGAACATCTGCAAAATTAAATGTAACTATAAATGGAGTAAAAGAATGACATGTTCTTTAAGTATTAAAAAAATATTTTGCTGTTATAAGAAGAATAAAACACATCAGGGATGTGCCTTCTGCTTTGGGTTGGGTAACGTCACACCACATCATTGTTGAAAACATTTTCCTGTAACTGCATACCCCCAGGTATTTTATGACTTACTGTTGTAACTATTAGGAATACTGTTGTAATAAAAAGACTATTAAATATTAAAAATGAAATATATTAAAAATGCTCTATCATGAACTAACCATTTCTGATTACTTGCAGTTCCACAGCACAGAATCTAATCAAACACATTTTTGTCCTTTTACTTCTTCTGCCCCGTGTGGCTCCCAGACCATGGCAGTTCGGCTCCAGGTTGGTGCGCTACTGTTCCTGCTGGTATTCTTCACTGCAGGAGCCAATGATGCTGCACTTCAATACCGGTGTGTTCTAAACTGATTGATGATGTCTACAAAGTCTTCAGTGAATCTGGTTTCTTCTCCAACCCTAAACGAGAGGTGGATGCTCTGCTGGGTAGGGAACTGCCTCTGTTCCAGAAGTGGTATTAAATGAGATTCCAGTGTTTACCCTCTGATTAAGAATGGATTTATCAGCTTTGGATTACTGAATTATTATTTTTAAATGTCCTCCCACCCATCCCCAGGGTTCTTTCCCCCTAAATCTGCTCTGGAGGGCGAGTTGGCTGAATACCCATATAAAGAGTACAGTGAGCTGATGGTGAAAAGAGGCATTGTGGAGCTGTGCTGCAATAAACCCTGGAGCTTACATGACTTACATGGAGCTTACATGAGAGAATACTGCAACTAAAATACCAGCAACACCACCACTGTATCTCTGTCCCATCACCCTAGAGCTGCTGCAAATGAGAAAATGGCTTAGATGATTATGTATTTTTCCGAGAAAGTAAAGGTGCATCAAATGAACGTTCTTTATTTTAAGAATCTAGTTCTTTTAAGATCACAATTTTACAGTAGAATCAACAGTAAATTCTAGAAATTGTCTGAAAAGCTTTCTCTCAAATGCCATGCCTTCTAATAATTCTCATAATTGAAATGATTTCCAACATTTTTTTAAATTTTTTTTTACCATATTAAAAATCTGCTGTTGTTGTTGAAGGATAAAACATAAATGAAACACATATTTAGCATAACAGTGCTGTTAAATAGGTGAGGAACATGGGAACATAGCATAGCACACTTAAGAAAGAGCTCATAGTGAAGAAATGTGACAGAGCCCTTTTCAAACTCTCAATATGATAATTTAAAGCAAAGGCAATGAAACGAGATGCATACATGTGTAACTAGCTTAAAACATTTGAATGTTTTGGTGAAACCTACACTCCGTTTATGCATTAAGAATGTACCTTTCAGATAAATGCCAATGAACACGTTTAAGAGGAGTTGGTGATGTGTTATTGATCAATAAAAGAGATTTGTTGAAACTAAAATGAGTTTGACACCTCTGCTCTAAAAATTCAGATAACGCAATTAAAGTATACAACGTACAATAATTAAATCAACAATAATTAAGTCTACAATAATTAAATGTCCATATGAAGTACTTCATCAAGGAAAAATACTAGAATAATCACATAATAATCACATGATAATCACAATAATCACAAATGTAAGCCTTTTTGTATCGCTAAGATATGGAAATTATTTCAAAATAAGATTGGAAGATTTACTTTTATATAACATATTCATAATAAACTGAAAATTATAATCATAATGAAATATTTATGTATTATTATTTCTGCTACACAAAGACAGAAATGAAAACACATGTTGTTAGAAGTGTGTGCGTGTGTTAACAGCTACCTGGATCTTTACTATGTGTGTGATTTACTCAGAGTGTGAGATTTAGTCCATTAATTGTTCACTAAGCCTGACCGGATACAGACATCAAATCATCTACTAACACACTGTGGTTCTTTACAAGGAAGTCATAGAATTCTTGTTTCGCAACTCTTCCCCTTGAGTTGAGACATGTGTACAGTTCTCTCATTTTATCCTGAGGTGTTGACTTTGTCTGAATGTTACTGTACATTTCATCAGTAATCATGCCCTTGCTTTTTAGACAGTCTGCAACCTCCATTACTGAAGAAACTCTCTGAATGAGCTTATCTCTGTGTTGATCCACAAAGTCAGCACCTATAATACAAATGATAATCAAACGATTGTAAACAGCACAACATTTCCACTGCAACAGGATTCATCTGGTGTTCACACTAATTGGATTGTGTGACAAATCATATGAACTGTAAAGCCCTTGGAGAGCTATTTTCATACATGCAGCAGTAACACTTACAGGAAATTGTTAGATTTGTAGTATTATTCAATATAAAGAATAAAAAGGTTTCCACAGAAAAGTTCAATAGCTGAAAAATCTTTGGATGTGTCCCCACGTCCCTCTTACGAAAGTGGGGTCAATGCAGCAAAAAAGATTGCAGTACAGTCTAATGTGTAAGAGTTTCTGGAGTGACTTGCTTCCATTGGGTAAGTTGGATGTAAAATACAGACAGCCTTACCTATTATTTCCATTTGGAGTGAGTCTGCCCCTGTACCTGACGTGACAAGACAAAAAACAAGACCTGGTACACTGACATTATGTAATTAAAGTACGCCTAGATATTCAGTACATGAAAATAAGCAAAAATTATTTATTCATCTTCAAGAAACCAGTAGGGTGTTTCACTCTGTATTGACATGACTGTCACTGATAGGATGCATGAATCTACAGTCTCGCTTCTTCATGGCATTCTGTGTATTTTTCTTGTGATCACTGGTGGTGCTGATGCTTTTGGTTCCCCATCCATTCTTGGTTTTCCCATCCATCTACCGCCGCTGAACAAACTAGCATTGTGTCCTAAATCAAATACTTATGTATTAATTTAGACCGTTATTGAGTACTAACATTAAGTGTGTTTCCTATTACAGTTAGTGTTTGAATTTTTAAAATTTCTCATAAAGTCCTCAAACCTACCAGAAGGTCTGTTTTGTGTACCTGCCTTCTAGATATTCTAGATTAGTAAATACATTTTTGGCTCTGATGTGCCATCTAGTGAAAGTTACATTTTATCCTCCAGATGTACTTAAGATAGGCAGGCAAGTGTGTGAACAATGCATAACACACCATCCCAGCATGGATTATTTTCCTTTAAAAACCCTGTAGTGTTTTATTCCTTATGTATTGTTCGAATCTGAAGAAAGGGATTTGTCCTTTCAAACACATTGCCTGATTTTTTGAAAAGCTGTGTTAAAAAAAGTAAGCTCAAGCTTTCCAGTAGTCTGGTAAGTGCATGGATTACTACCTTTGGTTTTTATTCACTTACATTACACATATGTTACTAGTTCAGTCCTAAATTGTAAATCTGGAATTTAAAAAAATGTAGGGTGGTCAAGGCTTGGGGTCCTAGAAAATTCATAATGTCTATTTGGAGTTGTTTGCCTAAAAAAAAGTTTGGGAACCCCTGTGCTAATCTATGTATACAAGCCAAATGTATAGAAGCCAAATGTAAACACTTGGTTACCTGTAAGCAAGACTACAGGTGGTGTCCACACCTCCTTGCCTTTTTTATCCAAAAGAATTAACGTGACTTCAGTAGCTTTGATATTTAAGAGCACCTCAAATGTAGGGTGATAGTTGGGGCCATAGTCACGATGAAATTTCACACCCTAGGAATCAGGTGATTAAGCAATTACTCCAGAATTCCTAAGATCACATTTGATCATGATGAGCTTTTTGTGTAATGACATAAGCTGAACTCTACCTCTGGTTTGGGTGCACAATCACCGTCAGTAGTTTTATAGCATAGTCTGTATTTTTTACCAGGGATCAGATCACAATTGGAGGTTGTCTCAATATATGTGTAGCTCTTGTGTTGATTCTGCACCTTCAAGGGCAAGAAAAAGCCTGACATTTAAAATTAAAATTCTAAAATGTAAAATATTCTTTTAAAAAGTTGGTAAATTTGTGTTCTTAGTGTTCATCACTAAGATGTGTCTAACAATACAACTACTTTTCACCATTGCAGCATCAGGAATAAAACACACATACACAGCTACTGTACATACGGTATATACATATTTATTTAAAAAACTGTAAAATAAAAAATATTGATTAAAGCAGATTACCTCTTTAACTGGGACATTTGCTGGCAACAGGTGGATGTGCAGTTTACTCTTCCTGTGCTCTGTATCTTTTTTGTAGAACAGTAGAACTTGGGCTCTGATGGGAGATCTATTCCTTCGCAATGTTAAACAAAAGCAGGAGAGACTCTGAATGTGTATGATCACATGTGTGTTTGTTACTGTTAGTGGCTGAATGGTCTCCACATTACCATCGTATACATGTGCCACGGTCAGTTTAACCTTGTCTTTGCCTGTAACATACAGTATAAACAACCAAAATAAAGCATTTTAGATAACGTTAAGAAACACGGATAAAGTATTAAACCAACAATGGGAATAAATTGCGAAACTGTAAACTATAATATTCACGTCACCTTCAAGAAAAACTATTTACTATTTTTGTCAAGTAATCAAATATTACAAGTTAAAAGCTAGCTAGGCTATGGGCATCTAGTAAAATTACTAGATAAGGTTGCATGCACTTAGTAAGTGAAAACCTTACAAAAAAGCACAGTCATTATTTTGAGAAATTGAGATACTCAATTTCATATACTGTGATTTGAGATTTCAGATACTTAATTTCTATAAACCTTCTCACTATTTAGAATTCAAATAGCAGAAACAAGTTTACAAAGGAAATGCTCATATTGCTTATTCATTAGGGCAAACACACAAAATTTGCTCATTTGAAAGATGTACTCTTCTGTAGACCCTGGCAATAAATCAGCTGGGATTTTTTGTTTTTTCAGATGTTATCAAGTTTGCATATTTTTATACATGCAAACTGTTGGTAATCCCAGACCTGAGAGAATTATGTAAAGCTAGTTGATCACTAGCATTGTTTCCCTTTTGGGAGATACATTATTATTGCACACAATATTCACACACATACTTAATGTTAAAGTGCAACTTTCACTTTTATTAAGTTGCTTACAATTATAATATAAAATCTTGAATTTATAAATGTTAGTGAAAGGTCAACTTACGGGTCTCACAGTGTGGAAGATGCACGTGACGGATTGAACCTTCAAGGCAGTCAATATTGTATAGAGGCCCTGCAGGCTCCTTTTGGCCTAATCCATCCAATTGACTGCTGTCCCAGGACACTATTCTGTACAGCACTTCCCCTTTCCCTTCCATCTCAAACACAAGGTTGGTCAGTTTACACATAAACTGACCAGCATGAGGGCAGAGAAACCTGGAAAAAAAAAAAATAGAAAACCCAGTCAAGAAACATGTCCTGCTATGATATCTTCAGCAAGAGTTTCTTTGAATGCAGGGGTGGACAAATCATACATTATACTAAAGGTGGCTAAAAGGTGAGCTAGTCTGCTAGTTAAGTTCATTAATACAGACTAAGGGTAATCAACTATTATACGATTAATATACTCTAACATAAACAACAAGCTTTGTTACTTGGTAACTTTGGTAAAGGCCAGTTTTTCATCCATGAGCTGTGATTTCTCTCCTAGCACCTCACATCAAAGATTTTATTCAAGTCTGGATAGTGTCTTTATTTTTTCTTGATATGTTTAACTACAAGGTGGCTATGTGTAGAAAGTTTTTTTTTTTTTTTTTTTTTTTTTTTTTTTTTTTTTTTTTTTTTTTTTTTTTTTTTAACCTACTTGTCTGTCAGGCAACTATGAATAAAAAAACTAATAGCTGGGAAATCTGCTTGTCCTGGGCTACTCTAATTAAAAAAGCAGGTATGTTACCTGTATTCATCCATGCTCCTATCCTCAGCACAGTTTTCAACCAATTCAGGAGTAAATGGTTCAGCGTCTGCTGAGGTCTGTTAAACAAAATAGGAGAAATAGGTGTAATTAATATGCTGCAATGACTCAGCTGGCATTAGGTTATGATTTTTTTTTTTTATGACACTGGTATGAATATTTTTTGGAGCATAAATACTGGCTTATAAATCGTTGTCTTTGCCAGAGCATCTTCTTTTAATGCGATGCATTAATTATGGTGTAGCTTTAGAGCCAGCAATAATTTGAACGACAAAATGATCATGGGTCATTCATGTGCATTGCCCAAGGTTTGTCAGTGTTTTTACATATATCCTGGTACTATCATATTTCATAATGAGATAAGTGACTGATCTGGTGTGCTTCAACCTCCAATTAGCTGTATACTCTCTAGTGTACTGCATGTTATCTTTGGGATTCTTCCTGAGTAAATCAGGTTTCCTTACACCACATGCTTTCCCTGCTTTTTGAACATGGAGGACAATGTGTGTGCCAGAGGACAAACTGTGCAAGAAGATGAAGAACACTGGTGTGAGAGACTAAGAACAATTAAACATAGCAGTTTCCAGTGTGATGAGCTCCTGTGTTCACCTGGTATTTCATACCTACTTCAACATTTCTGTAATTTGTCTCCAGATTTTGGCCTTTTCAGGTGCTGATATGCTACTAAATAATATTTTTATTGACATAGATATGAGTCACAATAACTTTTACTTCTGCCTCTGAGAAATTCTTTTTCTCTTGCTAGTTTGTCCTCATTTTGTGCGTTCAGCTTTTTTCAGTTTTGTGGGTGTCACTAAATGCATATCAGCTGTAGCATGAACACACTTTGCACTTTTCAGCTGACTGGCATTACATGCACGTGAGTACACAGAAAATTATCGTTAACTTTGGCAAATGTGGTGGGAATTTTTTTGTTTGTCTGTCGAAAAAACATTTACACACAACTTTCTTAAAGGATTGATAAGTGAGGCCCACTAAGAGTATGTTAAAAATGTTGCTACTACTAATTTTAACATTTGGAAGTAACTATTACATTTGGTCTTAGATATCAGCACCAATGATACTTACATGTCCAGGATCAGGGTGCAGTGTAGATGTGCAACTATGTTCACCAAAATTCTCTATGTGTGAAGAATAAACAAAACACATCCATATAAATGCATACAGTTATTTTTAAAGAGAACTCTTTACAATATATACTATGCCATATATACGACTGTTCTGACACAATCAAGCTTTGATTTGTCTACTGAATCAGTATGAATCACTAACGATTCTTGGAATATTTATAGACATATTTAATGTACTTCTAAACCATTTGAACCATTAGAGTATATAGGTACAACAGGGTAATGTTTTGAGCATCATAATTGTGGAACAAATTATTTTAGTCATGTATTATATTATTACATATTATTTCTTAGTTTCATTTTTTTTACATTACAAAAACCTGCATTTTAACAGGGGTGTGTAGACTTTTTATATCCATTGTAGCTACCAGAATGTTAGCTAGAAACATTACACGATTATTTACCTTTGTGTTAATGACCTTACTAGCCATCTTAGTAGCAATTACATGGTTGAAGGCAAGCAATTTACTAGTGGACATTAACTAGTTCTTCTACCTCAGTTCCTTTTGTACTAAATACAGACAGAATCATCATTTTCTTGGTGAGAAACCCAGTAACTCCACTTTCAAATCTCTTTTTGCCTTCGTCCTGTGGTTTGAACTGCTGGCTGCACACTCCACCACTGTAAATATAAATCATTTTTCGGTGGTATCTAGACTACTTTGGTGTTTGAAGTTATGTTGCATGCACATCTCAGTAGAGATTACCAATGGGTTCGATGGGTGAAAACAGGGAAATGATATAAAATCAGGAATTCTGCTAAAACACGCACAGTAAGCGGTACAACCCTATGCAACAGAATACTACATACCATAACAAATCTGAAATCATGTTTTTTTTGTGTGTGTGTGCAATTTGAGTTATTCGTCCTTTTGCCCTTGTGGTGATTTTTTTAAAATAAACTTATGTATCTTTTCCATGATGGGAACTATATCTTAAACGTTGATCTTTAATCAAACGTTAATCAAATCTGTTTGTAACCAATCTTTGTTCTCTATATGATGAATAATTCATGTATGCTTCTATGTACATTCATGCAAAACTCGAGAACCCTTTGTAGCACTCTGATTTAAACATGGGTAAAGCAGAAGTGGCTACCCAGGCTCGAGAATATGTACTTTGATGAAATAAATATTTGCTTGAGCACTTTCAAGTGTTGGTAGTGACTTCTTGAAGAGGTGAATTTCCACCACACACTTCATCAGTGTAATTTTCTGAGGATGAAGATGGAAATTATTTAAATCATATGCTATGGCCATCAATGGTCAATTGAACACCTATAGGAGATTTTTGAAGCAACATGTTAGACACCAACTAAATCAAAACAACAACTGAGAGAATATCTTTTGGAAGGATGATGTTAATTCACAAAGTACAGTTCCAGAAACTTGTCGAA
The DNA here is from genome assembly GCA_022758105.1 of Pangasianodon gigas. Classification (NCBI taxonomy): domain Eukaryota; kingdom Metazoa; phylum Chordata; class Actinopteri; order Siluriformes; family Pangasiidae; genus Pangasianodon; species Pangasianodon gigas. The sequence continues at coordinate 16,749,605 of CM040480.1, forward strand.
GCAGGACAAGCGCTTTTAATTGTCCTATGTTTTGCTTTTGGTTGTAATTCTTTTATTGTTGTGTAAGAACATGCGAGTGTTTTCTTGTTCAGGGTATGCTTCTTAAATCACTGCACAAGTAATTCCATCTCTGTTTAATGTTTCCTACTCGATATGAAATTGATATGATTTATAATAGTAATTTACTATCTTCTAATTTAAAAAATAAAAGTGAATGTTGTAGATTTGGTCATAATGTTAAAAATGAAAGAAAATATAGACATTAGTTATTGATACCTTTGATTTCTGGCTTATTATTACATTTTACACACATTTGTTTGTGTTTTATATGGATGTTTTTGTGTTAATAATCAGTTTAACTTTATGTATTTAGGATTATGTATGCATGTAAGAAGGTATGTAATCATTATACAATGAAAATGCTATTACAATCATACTGTTGCCAAATAACACAAAAGTAAGCAATTTAATGTTCATAAGCACCCAGAAACAACCAGGCTACACATAGCTACCACCTACCTGCATGTCTTTTGATGTGGTCATGAGGAATAGGCTGCACAGACAGTGACTCAAGCTCATTATTGGACCAGGATTCCTGGAGAAATTATATGAATACTATCATTAAATGATTTGCACATGTGTGATTTAATGTTTTCTCTCTGCTTTAATACCTTCACTATCCTCACCAATGTTCCATTGTCCTCTTCTCTCATCTTCTCTTCCACTTTTGGTAGCATCTCTGAATCCATTTTTTTCTTATTCCTCTGCTTTGAAATGCTGGTTACACACTCCATCACTGTCAAATATCAAATATCCATCATTTTTGGGTGGTAAATACTGTAGACTAATTTGGTGTTTGTAAACAAAAAGAGATGTGAGGTTGAATGGTTTTCATAGTATCTCTGTTTCCTGCCACTATCTCCTCTATTTTCTTCAGCATTTCTGTAACCTGAGATTCATTATCCAATTTCATATTGTTAAAAACACGATATCTGTTTCCACATTTCTCACCCAGCCACTGGAGAGCCTTTCCTTTACTCTCAATGTGATGCTCTATGGTTTTATTTCCCAGAGTCTCCAAAGGTGAACAGAACTATGGTGTGACTCCAGACTTTGTCACTCAAACTGGTAGACCATCTTTGCCATCTGGTAAGGGCTGGCAGGAAAGAAATTTCTGAATAACCAATACTAATGCTACATCTTAGACATTTTTTAATAGCACAACAGTAAGGGAATTGTTAAAAAAAAATCTCAAACATATATTGATCAGTTTAGTCAAGAAATAAGGAAGAAATGACTTAGCAGGTCTTAGATGGTCTACCAGTTTCAACAACTCTGAGAGTATGACAGGATGTGCTGTTATCATTGCAGTGCTGAATAAACAACTTGCAGTGCTGACAAGCCACACCTGATAGTAGCATCAGGTACTTTTTCTTATCAGTGCTACAGTGGAGCTACAATGTTTACGTCACTCAACCAAAAGCTATAAGTCAGAAACAATCAATTAACCTAACTGGATTCAATAGTTTATAAAAGCACTAACTGAATTAAAACACTTTTTTCATCTAGAATAACAATTAATGTTAGAAATGAGGTTCAGACGAAGGATAATGCATTTGGTATATCATTTAAAAGGCTTTGATTAAAATTCCCTATAAAATTAGCAGATTTAATTTCCTACCTGTGTCTCTTTAGCTTGTGTAGAGGAAGTGACAGCTGAACGAATCAACAATGTATACTTCCCTTTCAGTTGTGGCATTTATATACCCCACAGTCAATGCCTCTGCCTCCCAGGATTGAGGTTCTGAGCAATCACCATTTACATTTTGCAAACTTTGCAATACTCCACCCTTAAAAGCTATACCCTAAACAATACAACACTACCTTGTTTCATTTCACAACATAAATTCTAACTAAAAAAGAATAAAACATTTCGGTACATGCTGTTATAGGAAAATAATCACATCAGCCAGCATCACACCAGCTCGTCGATTATTTACCTATTACAGCACGTTACCAAATATTTTATTCCTTACATTGTAAATTGGCCAAATAAAAAACACAAAAATATGTTTATGATTGACATACAATAGCTTATACTTGTCAGTGAGGTCTAAAATGTTACTACATTTGATATTGGCAACAGTGAAGCATGATCTATTACAGGGTTTTTCAAATCTGCAGAGTTTAGCTCCAACCTCCAAACTCAAATGCCTGTAATTTTCTAGTCACCCTGAAGACATTGGTTAGCTTGTTCAGGTGTGTTTGATGGTGTTGTTTCTCCTGTGATAAAAGCAGTAATTGAATTCTGAGCTGTAGTCACTGGAGTTTAGAGCTAAACTCTGCAGATTTGAAGAACCCTGTGATAGATCATGCTTCACTGTTGCCAATATCAAATGTAGTAACATTATAGACCTCACTGTCGAGCCTAAGCTATTGTACGTCAATCGTAAACATAATTACTGTAAAGTACTGTTCATTTTTATTATTCGTTATGCTTATATTACATCTGTTCATTTCTCAAAATCCATGAATAAAATAGGCTTTTCCCCAGATTTCTACTAACCTTAGTTCTGTAACCAGTGGAAACTCAAACTCATAATTTTTACGGCAGAATGCTAGTACAGAGGAATTATTTCTGTGAAAATTTCAGCTTCGTATCTGGTCCCTCAGCAGATATTCAATCCAAAATTGAGGGGAATTTTTAAAAAATTGCACTTTCTCCACCAAATATTGAGGTTTCTGTACAACAGCTGTATAACCAAAATTTGTGATGTGCCATGACACAAAGATGGCCGTCATGGTTAAACCAAGTCAAATAAAAAAAAAATGGTGGTTTTACAATTCCAATACATAGAGGTAATTACTCAAAAATTAGAAAAATTAAAAATGGTCAAGCAACCAGCTTTACAATTATTGGACCACTTATAACTATATGGACTGACCCTGTAGTGGAACACTTTTTCCTTTCTCCATAGCGCTTTTTAAATTTTAAAACCAAGCACTTTTCAACTCCATTGGAAGTTATTAACAGGACCCAGTACCTTAACAATGTTATCTGGAACCCACTTAACCCCTTCCTCTCCCCTCTGGTTTTGAATCAGCACTTGTTGTTTTGGCTGAAATGTCTGAAGATGTCCAGCTTGTCTTTTTTTTTTTCATCTATTGGGTTACCTGTTTCTGTTGCATAGCCACCATAAATCTAGGTTTGATGAGGGACAACCTGGTTTTAAATTCACGCTTAATGAACAATTCTGCAGGAGTTTTACCTGTAGTGGAGTGTGGAGTGCTTCCGTAACAGAAAAGGAAATTCTGAACACAATATAGCGCATTCATGTTTGCACTTTTTCCTTTCTCCAGAACTCTTTTTAAATTTTGAACCAAGTGATCTGCAGCTCCATTGGAAGATGGGTGGTAAGCAGAACTCCTAATGTGCTTTACTCCATTGTTCTGCAAGAACTTCTGAAACACACTTGACCCCAAGTAGCAGAGTAACCCCTTAACACTTCTATAGTCTTCTCAGCTGTGGTACAGACATGAGCACTACCTCAGGCCAGCGTGAGTAGCTATCAGTGACCACTAGGAAATTGCACTTCCCCTTTTGTGCAAAATAAGCTGAATTCTTTCCCACGGTCTATTAGGCCAACTTCAATTATGCACAGGAGCTGTAGCTGGCTGATTCCTATCCAACTGGCATGTTGGACACCTATTGACAAGTGCCAAGTGACAAGTGATTCTATGTCAGAATCAAGATTGGGCCACCAAAAATGGCTACGAGCTGGGGCCTTCATCTTTACCATCCCTTGATGATTCCCATGCAACTTTAAGCATCTGTGGTCTTAGCCCTGGACGTAAAATCACCCGAGACCAACCACGTCAGACAGTCAGACTCCACTGTCAATTCTGCGTTTCTCACAAGTTAGGTTTTCGTTCCTCATCAGTCACACGTTTTGGTCATCGAGGGTTTGTCCTGAATTTTTTACTGATGCGCAGCTAAAATCAATGATCATCTTTGCGGCGGCTAAAGTAGGAACGCGTGTTTTAGTTCCAAAGATCTTAACATGAGGCTTGTGATCAGTGGACAACATTTATGCCTATATAAGTATTCATTGAATTTTGTAACATTGAAAATTATTCCAAGTGTCTCTTCCTCATTTTTTGAATAGTTCACCTCTGTTTTGGGCAGCGTGCGGGAAATGCAATTGGTTTCTTTGTCCCATCTGGGAACTCATGTGATATTAGCACCCCCACACCATAAGGACTAGTATCACAAGCTAAAATCACAGGCAGTCTTCTTTCATTCTCAGTTGTGTTCACTAATAAAAACTGTAAAAGTCTTTATTCGTAATTTTCAAACATTCTTGCCTTTTCGTCGAAAATCAGGCCTGTATCACTGTTGTACAGTGCCATTGTTATTTCTCGGCTTACCGGTTAAGGCGGGACTTACTTGTTGCACAAAGAAGGAATCCCATCCTCATCACCAAACTTATCATGTACCCATTCAACTCAACCAAATATAATGAACGGTTCTTTTAAATAACTTCTTTACTGCTAACCAAATAACCACGTGGAGAGAAAAGGTTTATACCAAATGATTGCAGTCAAAACTGTAAAGCATCCATTTTAGAAGACCCAACATAATGACATGCATCCTATTTAACTAGGGCACATCCACCAATCAGTACAGGGTTCAAAGGTTATCCAATAAGCCTTTATACAACAAAAACGTTTATTATCCACAGTTATTTTCACATGTATAATTTAACATAAAATACACTTTTAATTTCAGTGTTATACACAACACTCCTCCCCTGAAATCTGAAACCGATCTCTTATATTAATATAACTTCCAATTAACATTTTTCAACATATAACGAATCTCATTTCCTACAGATTTAATTTATTTGGTGGTTTAACCTGCCTCTTGGGTCTCCCAACAGTCTCTGGGCTGCCGGCAGGGACAAGGGCATTCATCTCTGGCTGTTGCCCACCTGTAGACTGATTTAGTACATCACAGTACATCACAAACCATTAACAGGACCCAGTACCTTAACAATGTTATCTGGAACCCACTTAACCCCTTCCTCTCCCCTCTGGTTTTGAATCAGCACTTGTTGTTTTGGCTGAAATGTCTGAAGATGTCCAGCTTGTCATTTTGTTTTCATCTATTGGGTTACCTGTTTCTGTTGCATAGCCACCATAAATCTAGGTTTGATGAGGGACAACCTGGTTTTAAATTCACGCTTAATGAACAATTCTGCAGGAGTTTTACCTGTAGTGAAGTGTGGAGTGCTTCCGTAACAGAAAAGGAAATTCTGAACACAATGTAGCGCATTCATGTTTGCACTTTTTCCTTTCTCTAGAACTCTTTTTAAATTTTGAACCAAGTGATCTGCAGCTCCATTGGAAGATGGGTGGTAAGCAGAACTCCTAATGTGCTTTACTCCATTGTTCTGCAAGAACTTCTGAAACACACTTGACCCCAAGTAGCAGAGTAACCCCTTAACACTTCTATAGTCTTCTCAGCTGTGGTACAGACATGAGCACTACCTCAGGCCAGCGTGAGTAGCTATCAGTGACCACTAGGAAATTGCACTTCCCCTTTTGTGCAAAATAAACTGAATTCTTTCCCATGGTCTATTAGGCCAACTTCAATTATGCACAGGAGCTGTAGCTGGCTGATTCCTATCCAACTGGCATGTTGGACACCTATTGACAAGTGCTTCTATGACAGAATCAAGATTGGGCCACCAAAAATGGCTATGAGCTAGGGCCTTCATCTTTACCATCCCCTGATGATTTCCATGCAACTCTTTTAGCATCTGTGGTCTTAGCCCTGGACGTAAAATCACCCGAGACCAACCACATCAGACAGTCAGGCTCCGACGTCAATTCTGTGTTTCTCACAAGTTAGGTTTTAGTTCCTTATCAGTCACACGTTTTGGCCATCCATTTAAGAGAAATCGCTTTACTGTATGGAATAGTGCATCAGATTTAGTCAGTTATGAATTCTCATGGGACAAGATGGGCATCATATCCAAAAAGGACACTCTGACGTTTGGATTGCTCTCAGGCCCTTCTATCTTAAGCAGCGAACGGGACAACACATCGGCCTTGCTGTGTTGCTGAGAGGGTTTGTCCTGAATTTAGTACTGATGCATAGCTAAAATCACCAATGACCATCTTTGCAGTCTAGCGGTCTATCTGTTTTAGGTCCAAAGATCTTAACAATAGGCTTGTGATCAGTGAACAGCATGAATTTATGCCCATATAAGTATTCATTGAATTTTGTAACATTGAAATTATTCCAAGTGTCTCTTTCTCAATTTGTGAATAGTTCACCTCTGTTTTGGGCAGTGTTCGGGATGCAAATGCAACTGGCTTCTTTGTCCTATCTAGGAACTCATGTGATATTAGCACCCCCACACCATAAGGACTAGCATCAAAAGCTAAAATCACAGGCAGTTTTGAATCATAGTGGGTCAACACTGGCGCAAAGCAGAGCTGTGATTATGTGCGTTCAACTGACATTTTTCTGTCCTTTCCATTCTTTGTCTTTGTGCAGCAACTCTGTCATGGGCTTAAATTCACTAGCTAGACTGGGTTTGAATTTACCATAGTAATTAAGCATTGCCTGGAATGACCTTAAATCTGTCACATTTTGGGGCACTGGTGCTTTTTCTGTTGCCTCGGTTTTTTTCTTATATGGGCTGCAACCCCTCTGCATTGATAACATGCCCTAAGTATGTCACACTCTTTTGGAAGAAAGCACACTTTTCTTTGTTTACTTTTAGGCCTCTTTCTTCCAGTTTCTGTAGCACTTTCTTTAAGTTGCACAAATGTTCCTGTGTATCTTTTCCACAGATGAGTATATCATCAGGGTAACAAACAACGCCATCTAAGCCTTGTAGTACCTGATCCATAGTGCGTTAAAAAATAGCAGGTGCACTAGCGACCCCTCATGATAAACGGTTATACACATAAAGTACGCATTGCATATTAATGGTTAGAAATGGTTTACTTTTTTTGTCTAGTTTCAGTTCAATGTACGCCTGTGTCAAGTCTAGTTAAGTAAAGTGATTTCTGCCTGCTAAGGTGGACAACAGGTCCTACATTTTTGGCAATGGGTACTGGTCTACATCTAGCCACAGATTATTCATTCATTCATTCAATTTTCATACCTCTTATCCTACACAGGGTCACAGGGGAACCTGGAGCCTATCCCAGGGAGCTCGGGGCACAAGGCAGGGAACACACTGGATGGGGTGGCATCCCATCGCAGGGCAGCCATGGATTAATTGTTACTTTATAATCACCGCATACATGTGCAGATCCATCACATTTTGGAAAGCACGAGAGGCGCCGCCCACTCACTGTGCTGCATAGGAGTGATTACACCCTGTTGATCGAGTACAACTAATTTTGACGGTTTCATGAAGTGCGTAAGGCACGGGTCGTACTTTGCAAAATTTCAGTATAGCTTGAGTTGAGACTCGCAAAGTGGTAGTTACACCTTTTGTGCAGCCCAGTTCAGAGCTGAACACTGGTATGTGCTCCGAGCACAATTTCTCCACTGGGTCATCTATGCCATTCACTTTGACCAATCAAGTTTAAGCACACAAATCTAATCATGTCCCATGAGAGCTGGGCCCTTGCTGTGGGACACTAGCAATGATAGCTGCTCTTGTTGCTTCCCACACTGTACACTCATATTTACCTGGCTTATCAAATCTAACGGTTGGTCGGTATATGTTTTCAATGTTACGTTACAAGGCTGTAGCTTAACCTTTTTGAATTTCGACCAGTACAGGCTCTCTGCAATCAACGACATTGCTGCCCCGGTATCTACCTCCATGTACATCCTAACCCCAATACATCTCACCATTACTTTGTATGGTTTCACATACTCACATGCGGTTTTCACAGTAAATAGTCCCATTTCAATTAATTCACTGTCACTCTGCAATGACAAAGTCCCTAGGTCCATGCTCTGTCTTTCTTCCACAAAGTTCACATCTTTTCTGCTTCTTGCGTTGGCAGCGCGAGTGGTTTCTCTGCCAGTTGTGTGCTGCTGCATCTGCTCCTTGGCGGTTTAGTCGGTTCCCTTGCTCCTGCAGGCTCTCTTCAAATGTCCATTCTTCTTGCATCCTTGACATTGGAACTCTTTGAACCTGCAGTCCCCTGGTGTGTGTCCCTTCCCAAGACACCTGCAGTTCCTTACTGCTGATGCCACACATGAACTGGTCTCAACGCTGGTCCTGTAGGTTCTTCCCGAATTCACATGAACAAGGTAATCCTTTCAAGCTTGCAATGTAGTTGGCAAAAGTCTCTCCAACTTGTTGTCGTTGGTTCCAAAAAGTGCATCTTTCAGCAAGCACATTTTTCTTCGGTGTATAAAAGTCTCTCAATACTTTAATGAATACTCTAAGGTTTCACTCACTTTGCTTGGTGCTACCAAGTCTTTCAATAGAGCAAATTCTCAATTTTGTTCACTAATAAAATCTGTAAAAGTCTTTGTTCCTAAATTTCGAACGTTTCTGCTGTTTTGTTGGAAATCTGGCCTGTATCACTGCTGTACAGAACCATTCGCTTTTACTTCTTGGCTTACCAGTTAAGGTGGGAGCTGCCCATTTGCACAAAGAAGGAATCCCATCCTTATTGCCAAACTTATCAGGTATCCATTTTTGGTATGCATAATTGAACAAAATATAATGAACGGTTCTTTTAAATAACTTCTTTATTGCTAACCAAATAACCACGTGAAAAAAAGGTTTATACCAAATGATTGCAGTCAAAACTGTAAAGCATCCATTTTAGAAGACCCAACATAATGACATGCATCCTATTTAACTAGGGCACATCCACCAGTCAATACAGGGGTCAGAGGTTATCCAATAAGCCTTTATACAACAAAAACGTTTATTATCCACAGTTATTTTCACATGTATAATTTAACATAAAATATGCTTTTAATTTCAGTGTTATACACAACACTCCTCCCCTGAAATCTGAAACCGATCTCTTATATTAATATAACTTCCAATTAACATTTTTCAACATATAACGAATCTCATTTCCTACAGATTTAATTTATTTGGTGGTTTAACCTGCCTCTTGGGTCTCCCGACAGTCTCTGGGCTGCCGGCAGGGACAAGGGCATTCATCTCTGGCTGTTGCCCACCTGTAGACTGATTTAGTACATCACAGTTATCATGACACACAAGCATGTGATGCACTAGAAAACATCTCTCTACCAATTACGTCAGTACCAGAAGACATTTCATTTGACACGTCAGCCGACATATCAGTACTAAGGAGTTGGTTTACTTGTCTCTTGAACACTTTTCCCATACACTTTTACCAAGTAAGTAACAGGACCCAGTACCTTAACAATGTTATCTGGAACCCACTTAACCCCTTCCCCTCCCCTCTGGTTTCAAACCAACACCAACAAGCTGTCCAGCTTGTCATTTTTTTTTCCATCTATTGGGTTACCTGTTTCTGTTGCATAGCCACCATAAATCTAGGTTTGATGAGGGACAACCTGGTTTTAAATTCACACTTAATGAACAATTCTGCAGGAGTTTTACCTGTAGTGGAGTGTGGAGTGCTTCCGTAACAGAAAAGGAAATTCTGAACACAATATAGCGCATTCATGTTTGCATATTTTCCTTTCTCCAGAGCTCTTTTTAAATTTTTAACCAAGTGATCTGCAGCTCCATTGGAAGATGGGTGGTAAGCAGAACTCCTAATGTGCTTTACTCTATTGTTCTGCAAGAACTTCTGAAACACACTTGAAATGAATTGAGGTCCATTATCTGATTCAATTTCATCTGAAAGACCCCAAGTAGCAGAGTAACCCCTTAACACTTCTATAGTCTTCTCAGCTGTGGTACAGACATGAGCACTACCTCAGGCCAGCGTGAGTAGCTATCAGTGACCACTAGGAAATTGTACTTCCCCTTTTGTGCAAAATCAAGGTGGATTCTTTCCCATGGTCTATTAGGTCAACTTCAATTATGCACAGGAGCTGTAGCTGGCTGATTCCTATCCAACTGGCATGTTGGACACCTATTGACAAGTGCTTCTATGTCAGAATCAAGATTGGGCCACCAAAAATGGCTATGAGCTAGGGCCTTCATCTTTACCATCCCCTGATGATTTCCATGCAACCCTTTTAGCATCTGTGGTCTTAGCCCTGTAAAATCACCCGAGACCAACCACGTCAGACAGTCAGACTCCACCGTCAATTCTGTGTTTCTCACAAGTTAGGTTTTAGTTCCTCATCAGTCACACGTTTTGGCCATCCATTTAAGAGAAATCGCTTTACTGTATGGAATAGTGCATCAGATTTAGTCAGTTATGAATTCTCATGCGACAAGATGGGCATCATATCCAAAAAGGACACTCTGACGTTTGGATTGCTCTCAGGCCCTTCTATCTTAAGCAGCAAACGGGACAACACATCGGCCTTGCTGTGTTGCTGAGAGGGTTTGTCCTGAATTTAGTACTGATGCATAGCTAAAATCACCAATGACCATGTCAGAATCAAGATTGGGCCACCAAAAGTGGCTACAAGCTAGGGCCTTCATCTTTACCATCCCCTGATGATTCCCATGCAACTCTTTTAGCATCTGTGGTCTTAGCCCTGGACGTAAAATCACCCGAGACCAACCACATTAGACAGTCAGACTCTGACGTCAGTTCTGTGTTTCTCACAAGGTAAGGTATTAGTTCCTCATCAGTTACATGTTTTGGCCATCCATTTAAGACAAACTAGGTTGCTCTCAGGCCCTTCTGTCTTAAGCGGCAAATGAGAAAATACCATGTCCAAAAGTTCAGCTCTCTAATTCCTCCTGTAAAATAGTATTAAAATACGCTATATGCCCTCAGTGTCGATATAATTGGACTATTAATAGAACTATCTATGTTTTTAAATAAATTTGGTTAAGCTAGTTAAGTTTATTTTAGAGATGTTTTTTTTTTTACTGGTCTCTGTGCAAAGTTACTAATGTTAGCAAGTTCTGTTGAGGCTGCCTGAGCAAAATATTCTTTTGTACGTGCCATTTGTTGTGGTTGTTGAATTCTTTGAAGGTATGTGCAGATTTTATAGCATTAACATTTTGTAGTTTCGAACTGGTTGTAATTTAATATAATTAATGGCACGATGGCCACATTCTTTTGTTCCAGGAATGACTTAGCCATGTGAGCTATGCTAGTCATACTGTGCTAGTCATGCTAGGTATTTTATGAGTACAGAATTTTCCTGATTTATAAAATGTGAAAAGATATATAAAAATGGGTAATTATATATGACAGTGTATAATAACATTTATTTTACATATTGTTAATAATGTAATAATATTGTAAATAATCTAACCGAGCAGCAGCAGAGTGGGATATTCATGCTGTGGGCTAGCTTAGACAAATTCTTTGCAGTACAGACAATAAAGTCCCATCATCCTTCCTGTGTACGTGAATTCAGTGGGTCACTCAGACACTAGACACATAGGAGAAGTCACAGAAGCATGCAACCTTTTTGATAATTCTGTCCTTGTATTATTTATGTTACTAAATTAAACCAAGTTCCAATTTGTTTATACTGTACACCATTATACCAAATCAGGATCACCTTTTGGAAAATAACTCTATTTAAAGTCACTCTCATGATCATTATGATCCAGCCGTGCATGCAGTGTGCATGTATAAGTCTGGTCAGTCTTAGAGAAGACCTCCAGAGCCCTGTGATGAAGTTGGAAACTCCACGTCTACATTCACCTCCACCAGCTTGTGTCTCTGCAGGGCTGGTACTGTGTAGTGCTGCCTCACGTGAGTTTCACAGTAATACGCAGTGCAGGTCAGACATGACTTCACTGCTTTCATCTGTATCCCAGAGCAGAAATCACAGACAACATCTCCAGCTCTAGTGTCGTTTGATGGAGTAAGAGAAGCAGAAGAAGAAGTTGACAGAGCCTGCTGGACATTCATAGCCAATGATGCAACCGAAGCATTTTGGTTAAATGGATCTTGATGTGTTCTGGGTACTTCATGGCATTGTAAGCACGTATGCATGGAGCATGCACTGCAGGACAAGTGTCCACAAGGCAAGTAGACTGGGTTTCTCAGTATATCTCTACACACTGAACATCTGGGGTGACGTGTCAGACTGGCCAGGTTACTATGAAGTGGGGGAAAAAAGTCATGTTAAGGCTATTAAAGTGCTTTTACATAAAAAAGGTAATTATAACTAACAAAAAAGCATCAACATTATTTTGACAAAAGTTGGGGATTATTTTCAGTATTTAGTAGTCAGTACCCATGGTGTTCGGTGTAAAGTGTCCCACTAGAGGGAGCCACTGTCTGCCCACTCTTCATTGACTGGTAACTGTAGAATGGTGTAGGTCTTTTTTCCAGCAGCAACCTGAAACACAATATACATTCATTTTATCACCCATTTTCCTACAAATATTCATAATATGTGATATTTTCACAGCCTGGACTCTCAGCTAGAGATTTGCAGCAGCACTGGGATCCTACAGGACCCTCAAAAAAATTTTATTTTTACGTTCATGGGGGCTGGATTGGGGCAGTCAGATGTGAAGCTTCCAGAACAAAGAAAGACCAGGTTTTTTAACATGGGAGTGTACTGGGTGCTCACACAGTGAATTTACCCTATTCATTCATTTATCCCCAGTAACTGCTTTAACCTGTTTAGGGTCATAGTGATTTAAATTAATAAATGGTTTATATTTCGGGAAGTAGAACATATCATAGATGCAAACAAGATCAAGAATGTCTGCATGAGTCTGCATGAATGTCTGCAACCCTAGGGATTGGTCAGACTTTCTGTTGGAGGCAGTGGGGTTTGTCAAATTTTCTGCGGAAGCAGGTGGGATTGGTCAAACTTTCTTCAGGAGCAGGGACTATCGGTAAAGAGTCTCCACGGCGGTGAGTGGGATTGGGCAGACTTTCTGCAGAAGCGTGTGGTATTAGTCAAAGTTTCTGCAGGAGCTGGTGGGATGGGGCAAATTTTCTGCACAGTGGGAGGTGGAGGTGGGATTGGTCATGGGTGTCTGCAGGAATGGCCAGGATCGGGCAAACTTTTTGCAGGAGTGGTTAGAAATACTCCAACATTTTTGCTGGAGCAGGTGGGATTGGTCAGACTTTCTGTGGAAGTGGGTGGGATTATTTGGGAATGGGATGGGAGAGCAGGGTTAAAACACAGTCCTATATAAAATTCTATTTTCAACATTAAGTTGTGTATCTGCATAGGGTCAATTTTCTATGTGTGGAAAATTTTAATGTACCTTTGATGATCCGGAAGGATTTCCCCACTGAAGTATAGTGGGAGCTCCAAAGAATTGTTGCTTCTCATGGACATATTGCTAGGTGTTGGTGATGCTCCTCTCTCTATCTGGGGCCTAAAAAAAAATAGAGAGAAGGTGTGATATGCTGCACTGTGCCTTGTAGTGGAAAAGGTCTTTCTAATTCTGTTTTATCAGTGCAACTAACAGGAGCACATACATTCATCTGATCTGGGTCTCAGAAGTGCTAAGCTAAATAGATCACAACATCAATGCTATATTGTAGATGCACTATATGGCCAAAAGTATGTGGACACCTGACCATCATACCCATATGTGCCCATCCCAAAGCCATGGACATTAATACAGAGTTTGCTGTTATAACAGTGTCCACTCTTCTGGGAAGGCTTTCCACTAGATTTTGGAATGCGGCTGTGGGGTTGAGGTCAGGGCTCGGGCCACTCAAGTCCTTTCATATCAGCTTTGGCAAACCGTGTCTTTATGGACCTTGCTTTGTGGACAGGGTCATTGTCATGATAGTACATGTCAGTTCTTAGTTGCAGTGAATGGAATCTTAATGCTACAGCATACAAAGACATTCTAGACAATTGTGTGCTTCCAACTTTGTGGCAACAGTTTGGAGAAGAACCACATATTGGTGTGATGGTCAGGTGTCCACATACTTTCAACCCTATAGTGTATATCACACATCAGCTCACTTTTGTTAAATTACCTCATGTCTCCTGGCGAACGCCTTCCCAATCCTTGCAGAAGGGAGAGAATTAGATAAAATGTGAGAGAATTCAAAGATACAAATGAGTTATTGTTCTGTTCAGCATTGTTGATAGTCATACTAAGAAGGCTAGCGGTGCTTAATTGAGTGGTTAGGGGATTAACAATGCCAGTTTGTCTTATGAAAGGCTAGATGAAGTAAAGCCAGTATGTGAGATACATACTCAGTCTAATAGCATGTCACTATAATAAGTTGGCAGTCTCAGTACACCAACACTACTAGCTCACAGATGATAAACCCCCCTAGAACTGATCAGATTTGTCTCAGTAACAAATGATAAATATACATATTCTTCCTGTCTGTATTTTTTATTGCAAACTCATATTTTCTTACAATGGAAATTTAAAGTCAGAATTAATTATTTGTAAGCAAGTATTTCAAAGGAAAAAAAACCCTCAAGCTGTTATTGTAGCAGAAGGTGGTTCTACCAAGTACGGAGCAGCATTTTTCAGTGTTTAATCTGCTGACAAATAAATAATTTTGACTTTGAAAATGTACATTAAGAGCATATTGGTTTGCAATAAAAATAAATTACAGTTAAGAAGGGAATTATTTATAATTGCAATATCCAGTGTCACCCAGATGAGGATGGGTTCCCTTCTGAGTCTGGTTCCTCTCAAGGTTTCTTCCTCACATCGTCTCAGGGAGTTTTCCCTTGCCACCGTTGCGGCTTGCTCATTAGGGATAAATTCATAAATCTAAAATTTGTAGATTTCTGTAAAGCTGCTTTGTGACAATGTCCATTGCTAAAAGCGCTGTACAAATAAAGTTGAATTGAATAGAATTACTGGCTGGAACAATCTGTGTAAGTGTCTTTGGAATCCAGACTAATCTGATGACCTTTAAGGGGGTTAAATACTTTTACAAGGCACTGTATTAAACAACACAACATGAACTCACCCATGTTCTCTTTGGTTACCTCCCTCCGTTTCTGCACCTTCATCTGCCGTGCTCTGGCCCTTTCCTCGAGCTTACTCCTTTCTTCCACTTCCTGTAAGATTTTTCCATCTATTTCGAAATGAGCACCACCGTTCCTGGCCACCATCTCTTCTATCTTCTCTAGCAGCTCTGTGGGCTCAGAACCTTCCGTGCTGTTGTATAGATGATATCTGTTCTCACATTTCTCAACTAGCCAGTCAAGGGCCTTCCCTTCACTCTCAATGTACTGCTCTATAGTGATGTTCCCTAGCCAGTGTGCAAAGTTGAACACCACCATAGTGTGACTCCAGATGCCTTTACCAAGAAGGTTCAAGTGTTCAGCCACTGCTTTTCTATGCAATTCATCATAGTTAGAGTCCACACGTATGATCAGGAGCAAAGCATGGGGTCCTGGAACACACTGGTACACACTTTGCATTATGTCCATTTGGTATAACTTTGCACTGTCTTCTACATTGACGCATCGCCAGTCTGAAGCCTCAACCACAGTGATCTGCTTTCCAGAAATTGTTCCCTCTCTCTTTGCATTTTGAGCAGCTTTGTTCAGCTCAAACTCTTTACTGCCCAAGATCGCATTTCCTACTGTACTCTTCCCAGAGCCTTGAAAACCCATTAGCAAAATCCTTAGTTCTGAGTGATGATATGTGTCCCCTGTCAGCATGAAAAAAATAGTTACTTAGTCTGTCCAATCGCTTGCCTGATATAACAAAGTTTTTATACACAGGACATTTGCTTGCATCTTTTATATACGCATAACAGCATGTGTTTTGCACATTTGCCTTAATGAATATGCAATGTGGGATTAAATGGATAAACAAGATGACATTTCTTTCATTAAGAAATAAAAAAGTGTATTCGTCAGCAAATCACTGTGGTATATGAGGCACAAAACACTGCTCCAACAACCTGCTGTTATTGGAAAATAATCACCTTTGGGGTGGTAACAGTAACTCTGCTTCATCACACCACCCCAGCTTTAATTATTTTCTTATAATAGCACAACACTAAGTGTTTCATTCCTTATTTAACATTTATTTTCCCATTATTTGTCATTATCATTAATGTTTCTCATAACACTCACTTACCCATTTGTGATCTGATGTCCTCTCTGTGTTTTTGCACTTTCTTCTTTCTCTCTTTTGCGCTCTCGTCTTCTACTCTCCTCCTCTCTTCCACCTCCTGTAAAATCTTACTGTCTATTTCAAAATGGCCACCACTGTTTACTTCTACCAGCTCCTCTATCTTCTCCAGTAAGTCTCTAACCTCAGTGTTATTATCCCTGTTCTTACTGCTCAGAACATGACACCTGTTCCCGCATTTCTCAACTAGCCACTGGAGGGCCTCCCCTTCACACTCAATATGCTGCTCTATTTTTGCATCTCCGAGAAAATTTCCACAGGTGAACAGCACAATAGTGTTATTCCAGACTCTGTCACTGAGAAGCTCCACATACCCCTTTATTACTTTTTTATCATTCTCTTTAAACGGGCTGTCCACACGTATTATCAGCAGTACAGCATGGGGACCTGGAGGACACTGAGACACACTGAGCACAATCTCCTGTTTAAGTAGAGCAGGGCTCTCTTCTACATGCGTATGCTTGTGCCATCCTGGAGCTTCAACCACAGTGACCTTCTTCCCTGCTACTTTCTCCTGTCCCTTCACACACTGAGCGTTTCTCTTTAACTCAAATACTTCTTTCCCAAGGATGATGTTTCCTGTTGAACTTTTTCCAGAAGCTGTGAATCCCAACATCACTACCCTCAGCTCTGAGTATCTATTGGTCTGACCTGTAATAGAAAATCAACAAGAGGAGGAAGAAATGAGTTTCGTAATGAATAAATCATATGTAAAAAAGCAGTGAAGGAAATTTGTCCATAATACAAAATAACTAGAGAAACAGGCAGTGACTATTTGGGTTGCATTATGTCATTAGGTCTTGTTGATGGCATAATAAAAATGCTGTGGGACAAACTATTACAAACACACTTTAAAGCAGATATCTTCATTCATTATTTCCAGTTATTTTTGAATAATTCTAGTGTGTAATGCTTTTGTTCACTTACAGTTCTATCGTGTCCTTTTGTGTAATTTATACTTTGATTAGACAGTGTGTGCTTAGTCTCTCTACTTTTATTTTCTTATCTTATAGCACTTTTTGGGGAAAAAAGGACAACAGAGTAAATAATTCACCTTCTTGGTGTTCATTGTACCAGCAAGTGAATTTCACATGCCTTCTCAATCACTGCTCATGACGAGTCACCAAAGCAGGCTAAAAATATCGGCCAAAATGGAGAAGAAATCTAGGGGGTGTTTCACTCCACACCAGCCGTCCATGAACACAGGAAAAAAGTCAGACTTACCCATCTGTGATCTGATGTCTTCTCTCTGTTTCTGCATCACCACCATCCTTTGAAATGCTCTCTTCTCTGCTTTCTTCTTCTTTTCCAGCACTTGTTGAATTTTTCTACTTATTTTAAAATAAAGGTTCCTGTTTTCTGCCACCATCTCCTCGATCTTCTCCAGTAGCTCTACAACCTGATCTTTATCACGTCTATTTGCATTGTTGAACACATGATACCTGTCACCACATTTCTCAATCAGCCACTGGAGAGCCTCTCCTTCATACTCAATGTGCTGCTCTATGGTTTTATCTCCCAGCCAGTCCCCAGCAGTGAACAGAACTATTACGTGGCTCCAGATGTTTTCACTGATGAGCTCTAAATATCCTTCTAATACACTTCTATGCTTCTCTGTGAAAGAAACCGCTGTTGGTATGATGAGAAGTAGAGCATGAGGTCCTGGAGGACATAGACACACACTGAGCATAAGCTCTTGTTTAAATAGCTCAGTGCTCTCCTCTACAGGTTTTTCCCTGACCCAGCTTGGGGCACTAACCACAGTGACTGGCCTCCCTGCTACTTCTCCATGTCTCTGCACACACTGAGCGGCCCTCTCAGTGTGAAACACTTGTTCACCCAGGATTGTGTTTCCTGATGACCGCTTCCCAGCATTTCTATATCCCAACAACACAATCCTCAGCTCGGACATATCACCTGCACAAGAGAAATATGCATTCCCTGAATTCAAATTTAATTTCATCCCAAAATGAAATAATCACCAGACTAAAGGCTGATTTATACTTTTGCAACCACATGCCACATGTGAGCACATCAAACCATTGCACACACACACTTAAACTGTTGTACGCTTTCATACCTGCATGTACTGTGACATCAATTTTTACCAAGTCAACTCTCACCAAAAGCATTTCTAAAGTTTTTTCTTATGTCTGTATTAATCAGCATCAAATGGTTCATGTATTGGTGCACTTTACCCAGTGCTTAAATCCTCAGTTCTAGCAATCTTGGAATGATGTGAGCTGTGTCTGTAATGGGAGTACATTAAAAGGAAAAAAGAAAGTGCACAATCCTGCAGAATTAAACTGCTGATATTTTAAGAACCTGTTTTTCATCTATAAGATTTTTAACAGGCTATACTTTTCCAAAAGGGTTGTGGAGCACATTCTCAGCCTATATCAAATGGAAAGATGTAAAGAAGGGTCATAACGTCTCAACAGTGTTTCCGGGTATGCAACAGCCATAAACCTTATCTCTCTGCGTTGTGATTCAGGCACGCAAACATGCTTCAACACATAAGTGTAAATCAGCCTTAAGTGTAGGTTTTAACAAAATGATATGATGATGAATACATTTATGAAAATCGCATTGATGAAATCACACAAGATAAACAGAAGAGGAAACTTGACGTCTTTGAACTAGATTTCATGATTTTTTTAATGAATTTGGAAAAGTAAGGTCAGAAATATCTAATCTAATAATAATTTCTTTTTGGCGATTTAGTTTTGTTCTAGGTTTTGTCAACTTACAAAACTTTGCAGGAATGTATGTGCATATACTCTCTGCTTTAGTTGTATTGTAGGCTGTTTTGGCCTCCACGACTTACTACAGATACCACATTCTAGACTTATAGTCTCTAAAACACCAAATTGTGTCTGCAAAAGTCATATACTGTAAGTAGGTTGCACACATTGGATCCTGAATTTGAGAAGCCATTCTGTAGGTGTCAGTCATAACAGAAAGATAAGCGCCATGCTTTGACTTCTACCACACAGAGGATTGTTTGCTGTAGGGGTCATTTGATCACCCTTGAGTATCAGCTATATTCATTTTGTTTTCAACTTTTTACATGAAAGAGCCACTTTTAGTAAAGACTTTCTAATTTCCAGAGTACATGACATCTGTGTGTCTCATCTCTCAGATAAAGAAAGAATAGACCTTACTTATCAGGTTTCTCATAGACTTTTGAAGGTCAAACCAGTGAAGCCTGTACTGTCAGTGTGGCCAAACATTTGAACATTAGCTTTTTCCATAACAATGGGACCGATTCTGTATAACTGCCAAAAAAAAAAAAAAAAAAAAGGAAAAAAAAAACCCATAAAACCAGAATGATCTTTATTACTTGTAGAGAGGGTCAATGCACAAATCAAAACAAATCAGAATCAGAGAGAAGAGTTTTAAAAAAAAAAGGGTTGAGTTTTACAATATTAATTACTTTGATACCATTATGATGAGTAACTGGTCTTGAACGACTTCTTATGTAAATGAAACATTTCATAATGCAACAAAAATGACATTCCATAATACCCACAACCATTAGCTCACTACATTTATAGTACACAATGTTATTTTATTAAATCAGAATATTAAACTTACCATAGAACGAGGTTTCAGCTGTCATTGTGTCATAGTGTTACATGTTTACAGGTTTATATAAAGAAAAAAAAGGCATTAAGCAAAACATTATTGTGCTCACTCTATGAAACGAAACCTGCCAAATAGAAAAACCCTCAGATGACTTCAGCCACCACCTTGTTACAAAGTCCAATAATGCATCAAAGGCCAATATCCAGGCTGTAATTCTGTAATGTGTAATTCAGGTACAGACTCCTAAACAACACTGCTCTGATGTTTTTCAGTTATCAGCCTCTGAAAAAAAGTTCTTTATTTCAAAACCTAAACAGCACTTTTGAGGTCAGTGATTTTTAAAACAGTACAATCAGCATGTAAAAGCTGAAAAGCTTTCTCTCAACTCCTTATTCTCTAATATCTCATAGCTGAAATGACTGCCAATGTTTAATTAATTATTACCAGGGTAAAGTTTCCTGTTGATAAATAAGGCATAAAATGTTCATCAATCACATATCTAAGATAACAGACAGCTAGGAGTGGAAAATAGGAACACAGCATAGCATAGAGAAAGAGTTTATACATCTAGAATAGTGAAGATATCTGACTGAAACTTTTCCAATGTCTCACTTTAAAGCAAAGCCAATAAAATAAAATGCTTACATTTCTAGAGATTTAGATAAAGCAATTAAAATATGCAATATTAGTTGCATATGAGGTACTTTGTATGAGGTACTTGCACAACATCTGATCACCAGATGCTAAAATATGACAAAAAAATGTATTAAAGATACTGTTAGAAATACAGAATAGAGCCAATCTAAAAAGCAAATAGTAGAGACTCTAAATTACACAATTAAAAACACAATCATAAAAATATATCAAATTTTATATACAGTTCTGTATATAGGTGTATCTTATTGTGTGCAATACAAAGTGCCTTTACAGAGGTGTGCATGGTCCACTAAGTCGGGCTTAATCCAGACTCCAGATCATTCACTATGAAAGGCTGTTTCTCCCTGAGGATTTTATAGAATTCTGCTTTCACAGTTCTTCCTCCTGAGTCGAGAGATCTGTACAGGAGCCTCATTTGCTTATAAGATGAAGATTTGACACTAATGTTACTGTACATTTCATCACTAATCATTTTCTTGCTTTTTAGACGGTCTGCTATCTCCATTACTGAAAAAACTCTCTGAATGAGCTTTTCTCTGTGTTGATCCACAAAGTCAGCATCTAAAATGCAGATGATAATTGAATGATTAAACATTTAAACATTAAACATTTAAACAATGTACACAGCACCATATGTCTGCTGCAACAGGATTAGATTTGTAGTATTTCACAGAAATATTTGAATATTTAAATGGGTTCCATGTAAAGAGTTCCATAGAAATGTTCAATAGATAAAACATGTTTGCATGTGTCCCTGTTAAAAAAAAAAGGGTCCGATGCACCAAACACTGATACATTTGCAGTATAATCTAACGTGAAATGTGAAATCTCATGAAACTTCCAATGAGTACAATTTTTCACACAGCCTTACCTGTTGTATCCATTCTGGGTGAGGCTATCTCTGTACCTGACATGACAAGACAAAAATAAGGATAAAGGGTCATAAAGATGAATGAATGGACGAATGAAAGACAGGCTTGTCAACCCATTGATACCAGCTGCTTCTAACTGTATGTACCCTCATTTTCACATTTATTTACCTGTAAGCAGGACCATGCGAGGCCTCCACACCACCTGGTCTTTTTCATCCAAAACACTTAATGTGACTTTATTAACCTCAGGATCAAAAAACACCTCAAATGTAGGGTGATAGTTGGGGTCATAGTCACAATCAAATGTCTCATCCTAAGGACATAGTTGATGGAGAGAATATTCCAGAAGTCAACCATGTTTCTTCAAAAATGACAAAGGTGACAATGAGCCTTTTGTATAATGATATGAGCAGTTTTACTTTACCTCTGGTTGGGATACATAATCACAGTCAGTAGTTTTACAGCATGGTCTGTACTTTTTACCAGCGGTCAGCTTACATTTGGAGCTTGTCATAATGTATGTGTTGCTCTCATGTATTTTCTGCACCTTTAAGGCCAAAAAATAGTATTGTATTTTAACAAGCTTAACAGAAATACTGTAAAAATTTGAAATTTGGACACTAAGATGTATCTAACAATACAATATCTTTTCACTGCACATAAGGACAACATCAGGAATAAGGATCACTAACATATAATGTTAAACATAATAAACATATTCATAAACGCAGACTACCTCTGTAACTGGGACATTCTTTGGCAGCAGATGGATATATAGTTTACTCATCCTTTTTTCATAGAATAGTAGAACTTGGGCTTTCTTATTAATAGACCAACATGATATCATGAGACCAAAGAGGGAGAGACCTTGAATGTGTATGATCACATGTGTGTTTGTTACTTTTAGCGGCTGAATGATCTCCACATTTCCATCAGTCACATGTGCCACAGTCAGTTCCACCACATCTGTGCCTGTAACATATAAACAACAATAGATAATAATAATAATAATAATAATAATAACAACAACAAACATGATTAAGTATCTATCCCACAATGAGAAAAAAATTGCATAGCTTACACTGCAATACAAGGCGTCCCAAAAGTTTCCATACATAGGGGAAATTAATACTTTTTGGCAAAATGTCTTCCAAAATTTTTCATACTTTGTTTATATTATATATATTTCAGATATTTCAGATAGCCTTTAAGAACGTCTTTGACAAAAGAAGAACGTATTAAAATCATTCTCATGGCTGGATCGGGAAACTGTCACAAGGTTGCGATGGACTTTAACAGGAAATATGGCGAGCAGATCACACACAACGCTGCTGCCAAACTTATTAACAAATTCAAAAAGACTGGAAGTGTTGCGAACCAACCGAGAAGTGGACGTCCATCAACATCCACTGATGAAGATACAACCAACGTAGTCTTTTTTCTTGTAATTTTCTCTTGTTTTTATGTTACATCATATTACATTTGACAGCAAATGAAAAATGTATTCTTTATGAGTCAGCATTTTCAGCCCTTCCAGCCTGTCTTCTTTTCTTTTCTTTTTTTTTTAGTTTAAATGCAATGGTCTAGATGATATTAAAAATTCTGTCTTGGATGCTTCTACTCAAGAAAAATCTGCCAACCTGGGAGGTGTGAACTATACACATGTGATTTGTGTAATCTGTTTGGGGAGCCTAGAAAATTGACCAAACTCTGAGTTTGGCCCTTGCTCAATAAAACGTTTATGCAGCTTTTCTTAAATTTCCACAGTAATAATAGTTCATCATTTCAAGAAATAGTCTGATTTTGAGACACTACAGCTTAATTTCAATAAACCTTCTCATTATTAAGACTTACAACAGTTGAAACAGGTTTCCACAGGAAATTGCATATTTATTAGAGAAACATTTTACTATTTTATAAAGATTGTTACAGTGCATGCCTTTCTCCATAGTTACACTGTCATTTGTGGTTTGCTGTGAATTCAGCTATGTTTATATACACATTTTTATAACACACCTTTACTACATCTGTTAAAGAGCAGCTTTCACTTTTATTATAAATGTTAGTGAAAAGTCAACTTACGGGTCTCACAGTGTGGAAGATGCAGGTGACGGATTGAACCTTCAAGGCAGTCAATATTGTATAGAGGCCCTGCAGGCTTCTGGCCTAATCCATCCAATTGACTGCTGTCCCAGGACACGATTCTGTACAGCACTTCCCCTTTCCCTTCCATCTCAAACACAAGGTTGGTCAGTTTGCACATAAACTGACCAGCATGAGGGCAGAGAAACCTGAACAACAGAAAACCCAGGTGAGAAACATATCAGCTATAATATCTTAAGCAGTCAAACGCTTGCCGATTATATTTTAACACCAAATAAAAACAATTATTTTACAAAAGTCAGTAAATCTTCTTTTCTGTAAATTTAAACAAGTCACCTAGACATGAAACCTGCTTGTTCTGGACGCCCAAGCTACTGATTGGACCAACCCTGGAGTGAGAGAATTAAATAAGCAGGTGTTTTACCTGTATTCATGTCCGTTCTTATCCTCAGCACATATTTCACCCAATTCAGGAGTAAATCGTTGAATATCTGCTGGCTGCTGAACACGTAGGATAAATAGTCAGGTTAGTCATATTATTTCTGAATCAAGATGCATTTTTAATAAGTAGTTTTTACATTAATCAAGTAAATGTCCCCAATCAAACAAGTATCTACTGAAAAGTATCTGTGAATAATAAACAAAACCATTCATTCATTCATTCATTCATTCATTCATTTTTCTAT
Source organism: Pangasianodon gigas (assembly GCA_022758105.1). Taxonomy (NCBI): domain Eukaryota; kingdom Metazoa; phylum Chordata; class Actinopteri; order Siluriformes; family Pangasiidae; genus Pangasianodon; species Pangasianodon gigas. The sequence goes on from CM040480.1 coordinate 16,773,686, forward strand.
CCATCCTTAATAATCATGTCCATTCCAGGGCAACATCCACACACATATTCATATTTAAGGACAATTAGGCACAACCAGTTCACCTACTGACATGTTTTTGGGAGGTGGCGGGACCCTTGACTTGGGTAGAATGTGTGAGCTTAGGATTGCACTGGTCCTCTGGCCCAAAAACCTTTCCTATAAATACATAAAAAAACATTTAGACAGAATTTTGACTCATTAGAATATACAATAATTTACCTGGGCTTGATCAATCATTTGGCATTATTTCCTTAAATTGGTGCCATACAGGGGCAAAAACAGAAATTTTCTTTGCTTTTGAAGCAGCACGTTGGACAACACCATCTTCTCCTCCATCCTCAACATGTTAATGAGTAAATGTCGACTCACTCACCAGGGTTGTTTTGATGCGTATGGGAAAGGGGCCCAGAGGGAATAGGGGAAACCATCTTAGCAGGCCGACGAACAGGAGGACTCTTTGGAGCTTCAAAGTACAAAAGTAGTACAAAAGTAGCAATCAGCAAATAAATGAAAATAGATAGCCATGCATATTAATTCATAAAATCAATTGCCTTACTTTTTTTTTTTTTTTTAGATGTGAAGCTTCTCATGGACCTGGCTGATAGTCAGTGTTTGGCAAGCTATTTAAAAATGTCATGTGTTAACGTACAAATTACTCAAAAAAATGAAGCTAAACTATATTAAAGCTCACCTTCAGAAAACGTAGCTAATTACAATAAAAACTACATGGCAAATGTAGCTTAACTACATACTACTTTCAATATATATTTTTTTAAACTTAATAATTAACAACTAATATAAAAATGGGCAGTTACGCATAAGGACCAATGGTGGCTCAGTGGTTAAGGCTTTGGGATACTGATCAGAAGGTCTAAATGACAGAAGTGCCAAATGACTAATTGCAAATGTTAAACAAAGGGGTGTCAGTAGATCAATAGGCAGATAACAGCCAACACCCCATGAACTCACCTGCAGACTCTTCCACCTTTGATTTCTTTTCCTTCTTTTTTTTCTTTGTTTCATGTTCCACTTTTGTTAACACCTTTGTGTCCATTTCCAAATGGCAGCCTCCATTTTCTGCCACCATCATCTCTATCTTCTCCAGCAGCTCTGTGACCTGAGAGTCATCATCCCTCTTCTTATTGTTAAAAACATGATATCTGTTTCCACATTTCTCAATCAGCCACTGGATATACTCTTCTCCTCTCTCAATGTGCTGCTCTATGGTTGTGTCTCCCAGAGAGTCCCCAAAAGTGAACAGAACTATGGTATGATGCCAGACATTGTCACCAAGAAGATTCAGATATCCCTGTAATACATTTTTCTCACTTTTCCATGATTTGAAGGCTAAACGCAGAACAAGCAGTACCACATGGGGACCTGGAGGACACATGGACACACTGTGGACAATCTCCTGTTTAAGTAACTCAGTGGAGTTCCTTACAGCTTTATTTCTCTGCCATCCTGGAGCTTCAACCACAGTAATCTTCCTCCCTGCTACTTCTCCATGTCTCATCACACACTGTGCACTTTCCTGTAAGTCAAAATCCTCTCTACCCAGGATGGTGTTTCCGGATGAACTTTTCCCAGCATTCCTGCAGCCCAGGAGCACAATCCTCACTTCAGAGAGATGGTTTGCTTCACCTGCAGGACAAAAATGAAAAAAAAAAAATGTCTCCGTTGATGCCTTTGATTAAGTACTGGTTAAGTTATGACTACTGGGAACAGTGAATGATGCATATCTGCAATCCATGGGTTTTAACCGTTTTATTGAAACTTATTGAACATAGACATTGTGCAAAAACTTCATGCATACACAACTTCAGTTCTAATCACTGAACTCTATTCTTTTTTTCTTCTTTCTTACAAAATCCTCTTTTGAACCTTGTGCCAAAGTACCCAAGATCATATATATATATATAGTATGTACTCCTTTGTATAAGAGATAACCCTCCCCTGGAACACAGCGACATTCCTCTATCCCTCTGGCATTTATGCAAATACGTTCACTTCTTCGCATCCCTCTTCAGGATATAAACTTAAGGCCTAAACATACAGGGATTTTAATAATGAATTAAAAACCAAAAGATACAGATAACCGGTTTGTAAATGAAAGAAGTTTGTTGAAAATGAAGATGATTTTTATGATTACAACAGCAGTAGAATGCAAGAATTGCAAGAATAAAAAAAAAAACTCGATAATTGTCATGCGGAAATTATCGAGGTGATAAATTCCACATCTAAAAACTCACCAGATCTATACCCGAGGTCACTGGAGGACATCTTTACTCCACCTCTCTTTTACATCTGCAATGAAAAATTAAAACATATTTGTCACCACATTTGATAATCATGGGTCATGTGGGAGCATATGAGCCCAGGAGAGGGAGGCAGGACAAAAACTTTATAGTGTTATCAATTTACTGTCCAGTGATAGTGCGTCATAGTAACAGAAGACAACTGAAGTGCCAATTCTGCTATAAGACCATACAGTGACCCAGTTTAACAAAGTGTCTAGAGGACCTCGTTCAAAAATGCATGGATGTAGAGATGCCAACCTTACAGTATCTAGGTTAGCTAACCTAATTAATCTGAGAGTGGCAACCACAGCGTTAGTACTGAAATTGCGCATTAGTATGGTCTACTCCCTGTAAAATAAAATGGTACAGTACAGAGAGAGAGACAGAAGTTACAGTATTGCTCCATACTGCTGATGACATTAAATAACTAAAGTCCTATCTAATTTAGAAGTAGACATTTTTTCCCATCCTATGCAGATGTAGGCAGATGTTTAAAATTGCCTAGTGTCCATATTTTTGTATATAGCTATAACAGTTGGAGTTCATCTATAACTGATACATGACTTACTGGCTGAATGAAGTGTGAAGTGAAAGACAGAAAAAAATGTCTACATCACAAAAGGGTCAAAAACAGGAACTAATACACATTATGCAATGATGACAGAGCAGGTAGAGCTGGAATAGGAACAAGGAAGACATGAAATGCCAAACTAGTTCTGTGGCATGTAGAAAAAAAAAAGTTGTTTTTTTTCCTCACTGTTAGAAAACTGCTGGGATAAAAAGCGTCATGGGACAAGCTGATGGCGTGCTTGCGACCAGCTGATCTGTGGTCATTTTGATGACTTTTCTTTTCTTTATCGTACTTTTTCTTGCTTCTGGTGTGCTATCAGCTTTTAACATACCAGCTACCAAAAACACAGGCTGAACTGCTCAAACTAGTAGAACGTATTTGCTGGTAGAAAAGGAAATAGTTTCTGAAAATAGTTTATTGCTAGTAAAACTACAATGTAGACATGTTATTTTAGGAAAAGAACACATTAATAAGGCAATTAGAAAGTCCCAAACATTTATTGATTATTTAGTCAAGTAATAAGGAAAATAACTTAGCAGCTAGGAAAGGTAGTCTACCAGCTTGATCAGCTCAGCCTGTGTTTTGGCAGCTAGACCTTCAGGCCAAGCTGGATTGTTCAGCAGGTAAGGTCCAACTATGTTGATCAAGCTGGTAGGCTGGATTTTTCAGCAGAGTAAAGTCCAACTATGAACCTTAACTTAATTTTAAAATGTGTACTGTATCACAGTTTCCAGGTGAAAAAGAACTGAAGGTACAAACAGTTATTTCTGAGAATGTAGTAGGGAGTGTATTTATCATTACAATGCTGATCCAACAACTTTATAAACCACAACTATTGGTAGCACTTTTTTTTTTTTTTTAAATCGGTGACGCTACAAACTTTAGGTTACTTGACTAGAAGTTCTCGATTCACCAACACAACAGATTTGTTTACAAGACTTTTTTTAAACCTGTTATGCTATAGTAAATAGTCAATGTGAAATAAAAAGTCACCAAATTAAACTAGATGTGACAGCATATGTTTTGCAATAGAGAATGATGATTAAAATTGTAGTTTTATTTTGTCACCTAGCCTAATTGAATTAGATTTAAAAGCATTAGAATTAATAGATTTTACATAGAATGGCCATTCATGTTGGAAATACAGTTCAGACAAACTATAAAACATTTGCTGTAAAACAGATCGTGTTAATGAAAGGCTTTAAATAGAATACAAGCTATAAAATTACTAGAAATAATGCACACTTTATTCCTACCTGACTCTCTCGCTATTGTTGAGGAAATGACAGGTGAGCAGTTTAAACTATGCTTTCTTTTTACTTTCTTTTTCCTTTGCAAATGAGTTCAACACCATCTACTGGTCAGCTATTTGGACAGTCTTCTATAAGACTGAGAAATTCAAGAATTGAACCAGACGCAGATGTGTATGATGTGGTTAACCCTCCATGGTACCATGTTGCTTCAAGGCAACATGAATAATTTTATTTTGCAATAAAAACCAAACAATTTTCTGAGTTCTTTCTTCACTAAGAGAGAAGGACCCAGTACTTACCAACAGAAATGCAAATATTGGTCATATGGTCCACTGGCAGATACATTGAGTCTTATTTCATCAGGTGTGCTGCAGCACCACATTCTCTCTAATAAAAATGACCCTTTAACCAAAATTCCATTCATTTTTCATCAAGATAAAAACTTAACCCATGTTTATTGGTACGTCAAGGTGTATAACTTCAGAAATAATGGATATAAATGTGTCTTTATATATACATTTATACACAAAGAAACCATTACATTACTATTCAAGTGTTACATTTGTGAGGATTATTAACCATTTTCTAAAATGTACATGTATTCTTTTATCATATATTATGTTATGTTAGTACATTATTCTATTAAGATGAATTCCTCTTGAGTTCTACTGAACTTCAAATAATGATAAAGCAGCAGCAGCACTGCCAGTGGATGAAAGTGAGG